>JAPWTK010000017.1:4275000-4637541 GCA_029963805.1 Aromia moschata
TTGTGGGGTATTTGAACCGTTTGTTCTGCATTTTTCTTGCAAGATCTTTGTTGGACAGGGAAAAATGTAAAGCTGCTACAAATTGCCATAATGTCATCAATAACTGTATAGGTCCTACTATTAGCACACCACCACCTTGGTAGTCCTGATGAAACACTGGGCCATCAATTAGTTACCATAACTTCTGAAATGTTTGTTTTGTCATTCTGAATAACATAAAAAAATCTTGCTCTAAATATAATTCGATCCATTTTTTTATTAAAACCCTCTGTACGTGCATGGGTCTCATTGAACCAAGCAAAACATATCTCACGACTGAGAGTATGTGAAAAAAACAACTATATGTTAATAAAAGACTGGAATTCTCGTTTTGGCTAAGCACATAGAACTGTAAACTTGATAAACGATCCATTGGAATCAAAACCTTGTTTCCTTGACGTTTGGCCGTTTGAGGTTAACTCGACGGTTAAAAAAATATTCGTTTTCTTGAAATCACAATTGCTGATGTCCACCTTTAAATACGGTTTGAAACGTACGTTGAATACGGTTAACAAGAAAAAACGCCTTAAAATTATTGTTTTGCGAACTGGAGTTTGACAGATTTCAAACCATCAAGGTTAAAGTTCTAAACCAAAGCAGTATGTATTGTATATTCTACGAAAAACTTCCTAAAATGGTGTTTGCACGACACAAAAACGTTGACGGTGTCCTACTTCAGAATGGACGGAAAGTTGAAGGACAATGAACGTAAAATTTCTCGTAGACTATTACTTGAAGTTTCAAACACGGTTTACCGATATAGTGAACACCGATACAACACGTTGTGTGTGTTAATGAATGGTGGTTAAGTGAATGTGAAGCAAAAGAAAGGTAGTGCAGTCAACAGTACAGATGGAGAAGCTGAAAGAAAATGTGTGCCAAGACCGTCAAGTTATGGAAGATTGATCCCAAAATTCCTGTGTGTTCTGTCACAGCAAACCGGTGTGTCTTCTGGACAAAATTTTCTTCACTAATGATGCATGGTTTCATCTCATTGTGAGTAGTTATTTGAATTTGCAAAGTACGAGAATGTGGAATTTCGAGAAACCAAACAATTTTTTGGCCAAGCCAGAAATTGCCTATGGCTCAAGCCTTAAAAAATTCGTTTACATGTTAGCCATACTGGAAAAACAAATGGCTAACACATACGGTTTGTCTTTCACAGCAAACCTGAGGTCAAATTCATTTCTCCGTTATTTAGTTCTCCGTCTTGTTTATCTTGGATACACGCGAGGGCACGAATTTATTTCGAGGCTTTCCTCTACGCCCGTTAGCATCCAGAATCATATTTGCGTTTTGCGCACGTATGCAAACAGATGTTAGTTTGCTAAACATTTACGGCGTCTGCCAATTGTACGTTTTGCTTTTGTTCCGATACGTCAGCTGCTGCAAGAAGGATTGCGATTATTATATTTGTCTGCAGCGGTAATTTGTACTTAGAATGCCACATATTCCGGAATAATCTATCAGCGGCCGCCGGCTGTTTAAAATGAATCTGAAAGTTTATGCACTGCATACAGGGTGTCTCGAAATACAAAGTACAGTAGATACATTTCCGGTTATTCTGAACCCGATTTGGAACTCCGTATCATCCGGAACAACACGAAAACTCGCCGTGTTAATCGACGACACAGTAACATCCACAGTCAGTTCCAGTTTATTTCCACAATTAATCAAAAGTTTAAAACGGGCAAAAAGTTCAAAAATTCGCCTATCCGGAATTTCCGGTTCTCCGGATTAGGTCCGGATTTTTCCGGATAACCGAGAGTTTGCTGTAGAATGTTAATTGTTCTCTCAGGTAAGATGTCACTTCATTGTTTGAAATAAAACATGTTAACAAAAAATTACTTCATTACCGCCCTATGTGATGGGGATCAAAATTATAACAAATTATAATTCTTAATTTTTATAAAAAAAAAAAGTAAATTTAGAAGGTCCTGAAAATAGAAAGTAATATTGTTAAAATTGATGCCACCCTTTTTGAAAGTAATTGTCCATTTCAAAAAATACAATATGAACCACTAGGTTTTTATTAATGAAATATTTTATTAACGAAGCTAAAATCATAAGTTAATAAAAGTAAAATAAATATGGATATTGCTTCTTCTTACCATTGTTATATCCGTATAATCCTGAAATATTTAAAATCATAAAACTACCTGTAGATATTTGAAGAATCTGATGTGAAAAAATATTCAATGTTTTGGTGAATGCGCCAGTGTGATAACTACTGAATTTTATGTTTTATCTATTGTAGGTTGGTACATTGTGTCTATTTTACATATCATACACGTTTTGACTGAAAACAAATCTCAAAACTCTGCATACATATATGCAGAGTTATTAAGCGGTTTTTTATATTTAATACCATTAGCAAAAAACATGTAATAGTATGTTAACAATTTTGTTAGTAATAAAATGTATAAAGCGATGATAAATTAGCATGTTTATTATACTCGTAGTTTAACAACACCTCAGGCATTGCCATTTACAATTCATATATATTTTTTCAAACTAGTGAAACTTGCCATATGCCAAATTCCTTATTAGAACTACAAAAATAATTATTTGCTCATTGGTTGTTATTACAATTTTCTAGTTAGTTTATAAAACGTCTGTGAATTAGCTTATAAAATACACTTTTTCTCTTTATTGGCATTGAACAACAGTTCTGGAAAGTTTTTAATGATTCAACTACTTAAATATTCGAAATGTAATTTGCGCCAAATTTTAAAAAAATGTAATATGTTGCGTGTTAGTTATTTTTCTGTATTAAGCGAGAACAGAAAATTCTGTATTACTAAATAGTATACCTGAAAAGGAGTTATTGATAACTAAAATGTCATAACAATAGTTTTTCATAGTAATATTTTTTCATTCAATACTCAATAGTAATCATCGAATTATAAAATTTTGACAAAAATAATAGCATCAAAGATGTTTCCCCAAATTTAAATTTACTATTTGACACGAGTATAAAATACTGGGTACACTATTTAATATTTTTCTCAGTGTAATATTAAGCGTGTAATTAGATACTACTTGGAACTTATCCTATACCAAGCAAAATAGTTTGAATCTAATTTTTATATGAAACGAGTCTTTAATCTAGTTTCAATAAGTAGTTTGTTGCAGTGGCGGTCGGTGGAATTTGACATGCTCATATTTCCGTGAGGAGGCATGGGACCCACACCATATTTTAGGGGGTGGTTACTAGACCTAAGTACAAGGCTATAATGGCAAAAAAATCTCCAGGGAAAACTTGCTTATTGTATTTGCTTCTTATATTTGTAATTTTTGCAAAATTCTTATTTTGCTTAAAGATACAACTATTGTAAAATCTCACAGACGAACTGTTAGGATGAAATAAAAATTCAAATTACCATAACTTTTACCAATCTCAATATGTCCAGAAAATCACAAGTATAAAAAAAATTGTATTTACTCGGTGATTATGAAATAAAATATTTTGCAAGCCGTTTCCTAGATCTGCACGGAGGCAGTCATTTTTGGAAAAAAAATCCGCAAGTTTTCCCTGAAGATTTTTAGCCATTATAGCCTTCTAACTTAGGTCTAGTAAACACCCCCTAAATTATGGTGTGGGTCTCATGCCTCCTGACTAAAATACGAGCATGTTAAATTCCACCGGCCGCCACTGGTTTGTTGGCATAATGGGTTAAAGAAACTCTTGGTGTAATCCCTTCTGCATGCCTCTATGCAGATGCACTGTAATGAAATGTGCTTTTTGGTGATTATTAGTGCAATTCTCAATGAACACTATACTCACCTCGTTGTTAGACGTCAATTTACCACCTACGGTGCCTGTTCGATATTTTCGAGGAATATAAAAAAGAAAACGTGGGTTTATAAACTTACATTTATACAGACCGGACAAAATGCAGCTGAGTTTGTTACAACGCAGAAAATAATTAGTCAATTTGTTATTATTTTATGTTGCTTTCTCGTTAACTGCCGACTGCTTGGACGCTGACAAGTTTTTTTTCTTAGTAACGAGTAAACAGACGAGAGCAATTTGTAGAATAAAATAAACTAAGAGCATTAACTGGAACATATCGAAAGGTATTTGTAGTTTTGCAACTGGTGTAAGTACGTACTCTGCTGGACGCTCAGGGTATATGAGGACCCGCATTCTTTCTTAATAAAGCGATTGCATTTTAAACAAGTCTTAATGAATCTCATTCAGGAGATGGCTGCCATTCAACAAAATACTAGCAATATTTATTGTATTTCTAAATAAACTGGTTATTTCTAGACATTTAAATTTAAATATTCGCCATCACTGAAAAGCTATGCACGACGTACAGGGCGTAGAGACTCCCTATTGTCCCATGCATTTTCGACGTATTTCTAAGGTACCTCGGTTATTACAGGAGTAGAAAACCTCGACTACATTGTTGCGGAAAATTCACAGAGCTCACGAGATTTTTTATTCCATTCCTAGTTTTTGAGTTCCACCGGATTTTTGACAAACCAGCAATTTCTAACCACCTTTATAGCGGCCACAATTTGAATTTATTGGAGTTCGACCGATATAGGTTTTAGCCGATACCGATTAAGTATAAGATGTCTCTGGCCGTTATGTATCAATTTATCGACCCATATAATAAAATTGCGTATCTAATAATGGCCCTTGTAGGAGGTGTGTAAATTAAGTAATGAGACTGACAACGTAGCGCCTGATCTAGCAACACTGCGGAGACGGGACTTGGAAGGACGGTAGGTTAACATTTAATGCATCTTCAGTACAAATTTGAGCTTGTTAAGAGTCATTTGTTTGTTCATTGTGACATTCGTAAACCGGTTTAAAAATGAGTGACATTAATTTTGAGCAACGGTGTGCTATCAGGTTTTGCTTCAGACTTGGACACAGCGCAACGGATACTTTTGCAAAACTTCAACACGCCTACGGAGACCAGTCAAGACAGAGCCCAGGTTTTTCGTTTTCTCAGAAGGAAGAGAGGCATTCTCAGAAGGACTCAAGTCGATTGAAGATGAACCAAGCAGCGGAAGGCCTTCATCTGCAAGAACCGATGAAAATGTCGATAGAATATGCAATAGTGTGCGTTCAGATCGTCGGTTGACGACAAGTATGATCGGGGAAGAGTTAAATTTGAATCACACCACTATTCATCACCATCAGATTTTGATTAACGAATTGGGGATGAGAAAAATCTGCGCAACTGTGGTTCCAAAAAACCTTTCGACGGAACAAAAGGGCATCAGAAGGGAAATGTGTCTTGACTTTTTGGAATCGATTGTAAATGATCCCTATTTTATGGAACGTGTCAGTACTGGTGATGAGACTTGGGTGTTTGAGTACGACCCGGAAACAAAGCGCCAAAGCATGGAATGGCACCCTTCAAGCTCTCCAAGACCCAAAAAAAGCAAGAATGAGCAAATCGAAGATAAAAAAAAGCAAGAATGAACAAGTTGAAGATCAAATGCATGCAGATTTACTTTTTTTTATAGCTAGGGAATTGTCCAAAAATAGTTTGTGCCTCCAGGTCGAACAGTAAATCAACACATTTACAGAGAGGTTCTGGAAAAACTTCGAAAAATGATCATGCGTGTGGGACCAAACATGAAGAACAACTGGATGTTGCATCACGACAATGTGCCTTGTCACAACCATTTCAGTAAACGAGTTTTTAGCCAGCGCTGTAGCTCCTCAGCCACCTTATTCGCCTGTCTTGAGTCCTTGTAACTTTCTTCTCTTCCCGACATTGAAAAATCACCTCAAGGGACGTCATTTTGGGACTATAGAAAACATTCAAACGGCTGTAACCGACCAGCTGAAGGCTATTCCAGTATATGAGTTCCAGCACTGCTATGAGGAATGGATGAACCGTCTCCAACGCTGTGTGGCTTCCCAAGGAAGTTATTTTGAAGGAGACAAAACTGAATTGTAATTCTATTCGAATGACAAAAATGAAAAAAATGAGTCTTATTACTTAATTTACACACATCGCAAATCCCCGGCGCGATAGCGGTGCTGGCTCGATCGTTGTAAACTCAGCAAAGAGGAATAAACTGAAGTCAGATCCAGCTGAATCTGTAATATTTTTGTCATAGTTTCCTTTTTTCTGTATTAATTTTTCTGTGATTATTACTCAATCAAGTTTTTTGCCAACGTATTTAACAGATTTATAACTTTTTTTCAAGCATAAATATATCGGCAAAAGAGCCGATATACTTTGTGTATCTCGGCAATGGCGTCTTAATTTTTGCAATGGTGTCTTATAGATCTTTTTTATGTCGGAAATCAGTGTCGTAACTAGTTTTTTACTGTGACTAACTTTTAGGAATTGTGGATCAAACGTATATATTTTTTTTATTTAATAGAAACCATGACATGTTTGAAAAAAACATTTTTAACGTTTTTAACGTAAAATTAATAACATGAAAAAAATTACATATATGGTAATGAAGGAACAAAACGTTAACATTTTTTTATACTTTTAATCAAAATTGTACTGACCACTTAACCTAGTTCCTATAACATGAAAGTAATAAACATTAATTAACTATTGTCCTCATTGTAAATGAAACATTAACAGTAAAAATTTGAAATAAATATTTTATAGACGTCTTAATTTTTGAAGATGGTATTTGCAACTACCTAATTAAGAAAATACACAAAAGTATTACCGAATACATTCTTTTTTAAGATCATTGTATATTTCTACAAAATTTCTTTCAATGATCCTCTATGAAAAAATAATAAAAGAAATATTTTCAGTGCGTTTCCTGAAATATTTACTACAGTGGTGACCTTGAATACACACAAAACGCCTGAAATATGAATAAACTGTAAATCCATTAACATAAGAATAGTAACGTTTCTTCTTCTTGAATTATATAATATCGCACTGACCTAGGGGCTAAATCCGGCATCCACTCGATATGAAACACATTTTCTAATATTCCTTGACGTTAACATAAATTTATTAAATAAACGATTGCCTTTCAAACAATACCTAGAAACATCAACACGAACGACTATATCTGAGTGAGAATTGTTAACATTTCCGATTCTAAATATTTAACTATATGGCCTCGCATGAATTATCGAAAAACATTACCGATCGCAGTTCGGTATGATTTATGAGGTTTATTTTAAGTACGTACAATATACAGTGACGAAAATAATTATTCGCGGATGCAGAAAAATTCCAGAAACATATGTAGTTGTGTATTAAAATACGTAGAATGCAAAAATAAATAACAAATGTGTACATACAAGGCTTTATTCCCCTCACATACCGGGTGTCCCAAAGATTTCTGACCCATTTTTTTCCGTTTTTCGCCAGTCGATTTACTATTTCAATTTTTTTTCGTGCTATGTTAAAACTTTGTTATTTGTCCTACAGGGAGTTCGGTATAATATGGTCAATATTTTAGAAGTTGCTGCAACAAACTGCACGCACGCAAATTGGATAAGTGGAAATCCGTCCTGATGCAAAACATGCTCGATTTATTTGCCGTTATTTGAGTATGACCCCGTAAAATATACAGGCCACTAAAAATAACCAAAAATGTCACCGATATTTACAAATTATTAATACTGTTATCATTAAACATTTAATACCCGCATAACATTTTAATGGCGACCTATTGAGGTTAATATACACAAATTAAGTAGCCAACGACAAATTTAAGTTAGGAATGGCGCGGGTTCTTCGGTCTCTTTCATGTCGCCTAGATTTATGACTTATTTTGTGGTGCACTTAATGACCCGCGACGCTATACTCGGTAATAAATTTAAACTAATTTGTTAATGAGAGTGAGTTACAATAACTGAGAATAAACAAAATATCGCCGTGATTGTCCCAATTCATTGTTTATTTTCTTCGGGTCTTCGGCTACCATTTTGTTTATACACGATGTCCCGAAGTTAGCCTACAATATTTGTATGTCAAAGTTAGGCGAATTTACTTACGTACAACATAATCTAGTAAGTTGCCACATCTAACTGTAACTCTGCACAATAGGTCTTAAAAACTCTACATTTATAAAAATGCATTGATGTACAATCAATTAATATAAACCAATTTCATTTTCAGACTGTGTTGCGTATAATAAAGTTTACTGTTGTTCAACTTAACCACTGTGAAACAATTTTAAACAGCTAATATTACTTCAAACAGCTGTAAAACAATTTTAAAATATCTAACAGGAATATTACGTTGATGTGACAACAGCGAAATAAAACTCATAAAATGTTTAAAACAAAAAGTAATATTACTTTTAAATAGCGTATGATCTTTTCAAGTAAGACTCGAATATTTCGATAGTTTAAAAGTCAAATTCATTAAGTAATATCAAATAAATCGTAAGAAAACTGCAATTGTCTAACAAGAGACGAAGAAAGTTGCAATAATATGGTCATTATGCTACAGTAATACTTGTATTTATGCTACAGTAATAACTTTTGTAAATAGTAATTAAAAATCTAATTAAGTCATTGTAACTTTATAACTTGTTTATAACTAGACGATTATCGTCGTTGGGTTAGTTTAGAATATTAGCTGATACCGCCAGAGACGGTCTATTGGAAAACTGATCATTAAAAATGTCTTCAATATCCCTTACAGACCGACCACTAAAATGCCATTTAATTATTTGATATTTTTCGGCAATCTGATAAATATTCATTTTTGTTTTTAAGGATGTGCCTAGTGCTTCTACTATACTCTTGTAATAATGCACTTTTGTAATCAGTAACTAGACCAGAATGAAATGTTAAATGTTATTTCAACTTGCCTGGCTCTACCGTAGTCGTAAGCAGCTGTACCGACATACCGGATACCGGATTCTCCTCCCCACGCTTGCTCTCACGATTGGCTAGGCCACTTCGTACATTTTATGAGATTATGTATATTATAAATCGTGATTTTCCGCGATTGGACTATGGTTCATTATTGTATCACATGAATATGGTTGGCTTTGATCTGTTGGAAAGCATTTCATTCTAGCGCGTTTTTAATAAAAAATTTAATGACAGTTTACATACGCGAAATGCCCCGAAAACTAAAAACGTTTTTACTCGTGCGATAGAAATTGCATTAAATTTAACTGCGGCATAAATATTTTTCGATTTATTTGCGTTGCGAAGTGCTCGCCCCACAATTCACGTTAGGCACGAACCGTAATAATCAGTCAACGTTTGTTAATAATAAAATCGATCAAAATATTCGCTAATGGATTAGCGGCAGTTTCCCATGTGATATTTTAAATAAACTAAAAACCGAGTTTTAATAAATTTAGAACCTACACTTGTACAATAATAATAATGTATTAATGTCAAAACGTAAAAAGTTTTACATTAGTGGTATGTAATAAAAGTCTTACAACTTAACGATTCTTAAAAAGAAATATTTACATAATTGAAAAAAAAACAATTAGAAGATTTTTTTATGTGTTCATAGATTAATTAAATTGTAAAGAATAATTTTCATAATAACGTAAATTAGAGTCTAAAACATACTTGATCATAGGCGCATTTTATTTTTTAAGTTGACTGATTTTTTTTCCAGAGAAAAGAATTCTACCAAATATCAAGATGTGTCCGTTGAAACAGCTTTAAAAACATAGTAAACTTAAAGGTTGGTACGACGCCATAAAAAAAATTACAGAACAGTGCGTTGTCGTTAGCGGAGTCATTACAATTAGTGGACGAAGTAAATTTGCTGCTACAAGCTATAGGTAACGCAATAAATGAGCTAGTTAAAAATAAGTACGAAAGTGTATTAAACAAAGACACCGGTTTTACCAAATCAAGACATTTGTGATGGTGCTAACTACAGATCCGTTAAGTGAGTACAAAGAGTATTTTAATTAAGCCTGTATTACATCAGTATGTTAAACGGTCGTTCTCAAAATATAAGCATATATTTTTATCACAGCGAACAAGACTCTCAGAAACAAATATAGAAACTTATCTGATGTTACAAAGTTTTTACGAATATTCTCCAGTTTGTGATGTTTAACCAAGATACGTCATCAAGCTAATTAAGAGGGTTAGTTTTACATTCATACGAGGTGTATAAATTAAGTAATGAGACTGGCAACGTAGCGCCCGATCTCGCAACACTGCGGAGACGGGACTTGGAAGGATAACATGTAATGCATCTTCAGTAGAAGTTTGAACTTGTTAGAGTCATTTGTTTGTTCTTTGTGACTATTTTCGTAAACCGTTTATTTTCTCTAGTGTGTTTTAAAAATGAGTGACATTAATTTTAAGCAACGGTATGCTTGCAGACTCGAACACAGCGCAACGGACTTTTGTTCTTCTTCTTCTGCAACTTCAACACGCCTACGGAGACAGTGTTTTTTCAAGAGCTCAGGTTTCTCGGTGGTATAAGGTATTCTCAGAAGGAAGAGAGTCGATTGAAGATGAACCACGCAGCGGAAGGCCTTCATCTGCATGAAAATGTCGATAGAATACGGGCATCTTGTGCGTTCAGATCGTCGGTTGATGACAAGAATGATCGGAGAATAGTTAAATTTGATTCACACCACTGTTCATCAGATTTTGACCAACAAATTGAGGATGAGAAAAATCTGCGAAAAAAATGGTTCCAAAAAACCTTTCGCAGGAACAAAAGGACGTCAGGAGAGAAAGGTGTCTTGACTTTTTGGACGATTGAAAATGATCCCCACTTCATAGTGTGGGGATCGTGTCATTACTGGTGATGAAACTTGGGATGGCACACTTCAAACTCTCCAAGAACCAAAAAAGCAAGAATGAGCAAGTCGAAGATCAAATGTATGCCAATTTGCTTTTTTTGTTAGCCAGGGAATTGTCCACAAAGAGTTTGTGCCTCCAAGTCAAATAGCAAATCAACATTTTTACAGAGAGGTTCTTGAAAAACTTCGAAAAAGGATTATGCGTGTGAGACCAAACAAAAAAAACAACTAGGTGTTGCATCATGACAATGCGCCTTGTCACACAGCCATTTCAGCAAACGAGTTTTTAGCTAGTAAAAACATACCTGTGGCTCCTCAGCCGCCTTATTCGCAGCTGGCCTTTTTCCTCTTGCCGAGATTGAAAAATCACCTCAAGGGACATCATTTTGGGACCATAGAACATTCAAACGGCTGTAACTGACCAGCTGAAAGCTATTCCAATATATGTGTTCCAGCACTGCTATGAAGAATAGAAGAACCGTCTCCAGCGCTATGTGGCTTCACAAGGAAGTTTTGAAGGAGACAATACTGAATTGTAATTCTATTCGAATAAGAGAAATTAAAAAATCATTACTTAATTTACAGACCTCGTATGTGGTTATAAAGTGTGAATATATTGCTTTTGTTACTTATTTTGTTATATTTAATATTAGTTACTTTCCTGTATTATACGTATTATATTAATATGTGTACGCCTATGTCCCGCGGCACCTTTCGGCCAACTCTACTTAGGAATTAAATTTACTTAACATAGTTGTCTTATTTCTAATTAAAATCTTTTTCTAGATAATAATGTAGGATGTAGAAAATGAATAATTTTAATCGCCAATTTTTAAAATGTGAACCTCTTCAAATTATATAAACCTATAAGTATAGATTTATAAAATTTGTTTCCTTAAATCAATATCTCTTTTTTTTTCCGTAAAATTACTACAGATGGAGCAGTTGACAGAAGGCGGCGTGTAGAAAGAGACGGACGCACCCTCTGTCTCATCTTGGTTCCCTTTCATTTGATGTTCGGAAACAATATTTATCGAACTTTTATGTAAAGTAATCGTTTATATGGCGGTTGGGCAACTTCTTAGAGACTTCAGAAAAACATTTCCGACTGATTAGCCCCTGCGTGCCCTCACCGCGCTTGAGAGAGGATGCATATTGTATCCGGAATGTTGTATTGGAACAGTGGGAAAGGTCGTTTTAACCAAGGGGGATGAAAGAAGGGACTTATTAAATTCTTATGAGATTTAAATTGAGTGTTACTCTTTTATACGAGTGTAGTCTCAGAAGTACCCGACCTAACAAAGAAAACACAAAAAATCTAGAAAAAAATCTTTATTTCTCAACATAGTCTCCTTTTTAGCTCGATACACTTTTCTGAGCGACATGCAATAGTTTCTATACCATGTTTATAGTGAGAACCCACAAAATACACAACTTCCTTGTTGGCAAATCTTTAACCACCGAGACAATTTTTCAAGTCAAAATAATCTGTAGGGGCTAAATCTGGTGAATAGGGTGCGATTGAACATTTCCTCACGACGTGTTTATTCCATTGTCAGCAAACGCGGCACACATTTTGCTCACAGCTTTTTCATGTCCAAATTATCATTCAATATGCGTTGTACAGCACCTTTGAAAAGCCTACCATGTCTGGTAGCTCGCGTACTTTCAGTGGACGGTCATCCAACACCATTGTGAATTTTCTGCACTATTTCTGGCGTGGTCACCTCATTTGGTCGACCACTGCGATGTTCATCTTGGCATCACGTACGGTCTCGTTTAAACTCTACCACCCGATATTTTATTGTTGTAAATGAAGGAGCAGAGTCCTCCAAAGTAGAGTCTTGTTTGGCTTTGATATTGACCTTTCAAATGAAAGTATTGTATCACATAAAATTCACTAAGCACGTTCACTATTGATGGCTGCCAAATAAATACTAAACAATGTAGTGTCTTGAAACTTCAAACTTAAGCTTTTTACGGTTGATACTTTCGACAGTAGTAATTGTTTTCAAACAAAAACTGATCGTCAGGTCGGATACTTCTGGGACTACCCTCGTATGTATGTACATATGTCTCGATGTTTTACCAATTAAATAAAAAAACTCTAAAATTAAAATATAAATACTTTAGGAAGATTCAAGGATAGTTTTAACGTCAGGTTTTTATTTATCAGTTCCTATAGTTAGTAAATAAGAACGTTATTCGTTTTAAAGAGAAAAATATAAAATTTACATTTAGATAGTGCGGTGCAATGGTTTTACCGCGATGTTTTAATGACAGAAAAAATAAGATTTAAAAAAATAAACAGGTATGTCGTATCCAATCGAGGGACGGTTGAGTATTTAGTTTTGCATTCGGAGACCTTGAGGGGCCTTAAAAAATATATGGCTTTTGCAAATTCACGGTTAAAGTAGGCAATATAATTGCTAATAAACAACTTTTTCGTTATTCTTATATTTTTCGCTTATATTTTTCATCTCTTACAAGACACTATTTTGCATAATTAGTATTACATTTAATGAGCGGTTGCTTTTTAAGTATTTTCATGTATATTATAATAATTACAGACAATTATTGGCACCAATCTCAAATACAGGAGTAACAAATAATTATATAGCTCTGTGCAACTTGTGGTACCTACAGCAAGCATAATTTGCAACGAAATTAACTTCTACTATATATGAAGACTAGGAGAATGTTTGACAACAGTGGTGTTTTGTACATATTCTGTGTAGGATTTCTAAATGCCTAGAAAACATATGTACTGGGTGATTCACTATAAGTGGTCCCCCCCCTTAACTTTTTCACTTGGCTTTATATAAAAAAAAAATGTTAAATACAAAAGTGGTAAGGTACAATGTTAAGTTTTTATGATATAGTTTTCATGTATATAGGGAGTTACAGAAATGCGTGATATAACACCCTGTATATTACCTAGATCACTAAATAATTATTGGGCTCATCTCCCTACTGATGAATATGTTATAGTTTATCATACTTATTTTAAAAAACAAACGCCTATTTCAATTTTACGTGTAGTATGCAATGGATTCAAGAATGCACTTGCAATTGTTCGGATATATCACAAAATCTAAAGAAATAAAAATTGATTTTCTTGATTGAGATTCTGAAAATGGCCACCGTTTATCTCTACACAGAGGGGGTATGCTTTTTTTCAATTTATTAAGGGCTTCGACTACCCAAAGTGGATTTATATTTATTGTTTCAATACCATTTTGTACAGTTTTTTTTTAATAATGCAACATTGTTGTGTTCGTGTAGGTATGTATTATTTTTCAAATAATAGTATAAAAATGTATCAAGAGGGGTTGGTTTGGACTGTTCGGCGGCCACTTAATTGTTCCACGTTCTCCAATTCAGGTTTCATATTTTTCATTTAAAAAAAAATGTTGCTAAGCCAACCTTATAGGGTGGTGCCTCATCTTTCTGAAAAACAATTTCTTGTGCTTCATTTAAAGGTAAAATTCATCGATTAAATCTTCAATGTCGTTCTGCTGTAGCTTGTCAAAGTAAAGATCACCGGTCAGCGACTTAATTTGTAAATTATTTTTTAACCCACCCTACACGTTTATAGATCTACGGCCAGAATGTTTCACTTGAAAAAACTATTCCGTATTGTAAGGAGTGTAGCAATGAAAGTTTTTTTCTATTTTGAATTACTACAGTGATAAAACAGGACTCATCCCTCCACAACAGATTATAGAGGACATTTGGATCATTTTCTAGTTTTTCTAACATCGTTCTGCAGAATGTCAAACGTTCTTGTTTATTTGCTTGGGTTAAATGTTGGACCCCTGTCGGCTTAAAAGGATGAAACCTGTATTTTTTTCTGTATACATTTGCAACACTTTTCAGCAAATTTTTGACATAATTTCTTATTGTATTCTAATTCAGCTAATTTTGACAAGTTGACAATAATCTTGCGAAATCTCCGAACAAGCGTACTCTTGAATCCATTGCATACTACACGTAAAATTGAAATAGTAAATCTAGAAAATTATTCTAATTTGTTGAACCAGCAAAAACAGCCCTCTTTAAGTTTGACATCGGATAATCTTGGAAAAACATTTTGCAAGTATCTTTTTAGATGCAGCTCCTTGTCGGACAAGTGCTTTCAAGTTGACTAGCTGTAGAATTTGTTAATTTGGTTAATTAATAATTGACTTTTGGAATACACTTCATATAACATGGATATAATTATATAGAACATTTTTTTAGGATATTATCTAAAAGATGCTTAGTAACTTTTAAAAATGCAACTAAAACGTTTTAGTTGCATTTTTAGTTGTTACATTTTTTATTTTACCATTTAATGCAAAGTTTAATGTTAACATTGAAATACTCCCAAAAATTCGGCTCGGAGGACCAATGAGTCAATTTTCCTCTTGATGTGACATTCTGTATAAAAAGTGTCTTTCTATTCAAGGATACGTGACACGTTTTTTTTTTGTACATGTCGACGTTTTTATTCATACGCAGAAGAGAACAAAAAAAATTGAGATAACTCCCACGATTCCCAACGGGAACAAGGAGATAATCCCCGACCATTATTTCGACAAACTGTCACTGTGGATCCAATCTAAATATCAGGCGGGTTATTCCTTTCGGAACTGTCGAGGAAAGGGGCTTTTAATTTTTAAGCTTATAATAATCAGTTTATGGCGAGCGGTACACCCTTCTCCGTTACCGTCTCTCGTCCCTCAGCCCGGAAGTTGCGTAAGAAGCTTATATTTAATATTCTGTTTTTAACGTTTAAACAGGGCCAATTTGGGGGAGGGGGGCAGGAATTCGCTTATCTCTTTACGGGCGTTTTACCCTGGACGTACGTTTTTTCTGGAAACGTTCGGACGCGGACGTTGAGAAGGGGTTGCGATATAGGGGTGGGCGTCGCTTTCGGTGCTTTCGAAGAATTAGAACGTTTCGGGAGCAGAAAGTGGAAAATTATTTGAGAGGCACGATGTCAAGATGTTATCTGACACAATTTTGTAACTGAAAGTGCAGATGTTTTATAATGATTGTTTGTTTATTCAGACAGCTCTTTACGCACAACTTTATGCGTATTATACAGGGTGCGAAAGAAAATTAAAATGAGACAAGTCGAAAACGGTAAAATTTCGAGATATGGTATGCTTATAAAAGTCAATCTAAAATTTGAAGTGAAATTCAAAAACTCAATAAAAGCAGTACGTACACTGTACAGGGTTAGTTTTTTTAATTTGACAAATTATTGCGAGTTTATTATTGAAATTAGAAAATAGTTCTTCAGATAAAAGGTATAGATTTTTGAATACATTTTTATAACACAATATGAGAAGAAACAATTGATCAGAAACCATAAAAATGAACTAAAGTTGTGTGTTTTTTTAACCCTGGAATGGAATGTGAGTCGTGGAGGAAGAGTGAATCAACATTAGACTGATTTGTAACAATTCTGATAACAATAAAAGGTTCTTTGTTTTTTCACTATTCGCATGCCAAAAAAAGCTAACATTAACAATTTATTGTGGAAAAATCAATAAAAAATCGAGTTTTTGATCAGGAAGTGGGATTTTTCTTGTGTTTTTAAATCTTTTGTGGTTTCTAAATAGTGGTACAAGTTGTTATACAATTCAAATTTAAGAAATAACATTATAATATGGATTATTTATCTTTATTTCAGTGATGAGTCGAATTGACTCATGACACTTCCATTAAATGGGGTTGGGAGGCCATTTTGATTCCAGGGTTAAATGGAACACCCTATAAATCTCTTTTTGCTTCAGCAGGTCGCGACATATTTCATTTAAAAATAAATAAAAAACTTCTTTTCCACAATTTGATTTGAAGTTATTACTAGTTTATTATTGAAATCAGAAAAAAGTTCCTCAGACAAGAGTTATTAGATCTTTGCATATTTTTTTTTAACATGATATGAGAAAACACAATTGAACATCAGAAAGCAAAAAAAACGGAACAAAAGGTTTTCTTTTAAAGGAACACTGTATATTATTACATATTCTGATTCCTCAATTTTTTTCCTTTTCAGAGACATATAACACGTTTATGTTTGATTCTGAAGATTGCGACATATTTTATTTATAAAATAGTTAGTGACAACGGATCGCAGCTACCATTGACGACTGGACCAGGAAAAAAGAAGAACGTCAGCAGAACTGTCATTTAAAAAGTATTGATCTATATATTCATTAATTCTTATTTATTACTTATTGTTTAAATCAAAAATGTTTAGCGAATACGAAAATTTGATGTATTTTTTTTTCCCCCTTTTTGAAAAAGGTAAAACTCGAGGAATCATAATATGCAATAATATACAGGGTGTTCCGTTAAAAAAAAAGACTGATTCAGTTTTATTGTTTCTGATGTTCAATGTTTTTTCTCATATAATAAATCTATGCAAAAATCTATAACTTTTTTTCTAATTTCAATAATAAACATGCAATAACCCTGTACAGTATACCAAGGATAGCGTTGCCTGCGAATTGCGCACAACGAACGTAGTACGAGGTAGAATGACCATACCCGAGGTATATTTGAGTTACTCACGAACAAACAATAACAAGCTGTACTTCCCCAAGTGTTCATAGCTGCAGCTACAAATGAAATGAACACAATTCCAAGTTTCGTCTACTGCGGCGGAACAAGGAAGAAGGAACAAGGCTAATTTTGGTGCACTGTAGGTACTATAAAATGTGGATACCGATTTTCATTGAGTTGGGAATGTTCATCTACCCTTAGCTCCGTATCAGAAGTTCCTAAACACCCAATCGTATATATGCCATTATTCAGAATGTGAAAAGGTTATTATAGCTTGCAAATAACAGTTTATTAAGCAATTTAAAAGGGAAAACCCCTTTTCAAAAAGCCTGCAACAATAATCCTACGAAGCAGTGCGACAAAAGGCATTTTATTATCGAACCGTAATAGATTTCACTTAATTCACTCCACGTAATGCACTCGTTGTAGGTCCAAAGTCGCCAAGTGGGTAGAAACAATTTATGTACGAGACCAGGTGGTAAACCTTGACGTGTACACAGTCACCGCCACGTTTGTTTTTCCATTAGAATCGAAAGAAATAAAAACTGGGCCTAGTATATACATACTTTTTACTATATTGATTCTGGTGATGAACATTTCAATACTTAACATAAGGTATTTTAAAATAATGTTATATTATCATGACGCTTACCGTAAACAAAGGGAAATTAAGGGATGTTGCTGTTTACTTATTGCTATTTTCTAGAATTTACGTAAAAATTTGTACTAGAATTGTAGAACACAAAATTTGTACTCTAATTGAATCTATGCCATTGCTGGAGCCGTTGCTGTTCAATTTTTCTGTTATTGCACGCTCTTGCATTACAAATAATTCTGATTCGAAAGACCAAAAAACATAAATAAGTTTGCTGATATATATTCTGCTGTTTTCTAAATATAGGTGATAATGATAATAATTCTGTAATAGGTGATAATTTATTAAAATTCCTCTATTCTATAATTTCTCTTAAAATCGTCGTAATTTTCCATCAACTTTTTCAGTCTATCCACAAATGGTAACGACTGTGCCATAACTGCAAAAATCCACACAAAATCAGATAATACACTATACCAACTCATGAGTTAGTCACTCACGACACTTTAAAATTATTTTGAACTCGGCGTTTTAAAGTCCATCCGCTAGCATCGAGCTAACGTAAAACACCACGGAATCGGCGCACGCACTGTGGCTAAAGTATCCCGACGGGAGTGGGTTATTAGAGTTCCAGTGCGCGTTACTAGGCACGATCAGTGGCGTCCTTATGCACGGGCAAGAAATACACACGTATATAATTTACAAGGCGCTTAAAAAATACGGTTTATACTTTAACTATCATATAGTTGTATAGTGCCGACCCTGCGTTGTGGCACACTTTCCGGACTCCTGTTATAAGCGTCCAAAGTTAACCTAAAAACCGTTTTTTAACTATAACTTCATGATGGTTTGGCGGTTTTAATAAATTTTGGCTCTAGTATTTAGCCTCTTTCGATGCATCATTTCTCAATATCTTGGTTAAATTAATATACAGTGCTAACTTTTTTTAGTCAGGTTTGTACAATAATCCCGTGTTCACTGTAAACATTTGCTCTACAAATTTTTCACAAGACGCAATATTTTTTATCAAAACAATGTTTCTAAATACATATGTATATGTATTTCTAGAATGAAGTCGTCCACGTTGAAACATTCAACCTGTGTAAAAGTTCTACGCGCTAAAAATACAACCAGACCACGAAAAAATATCACATAGTATATTAATCTAGCTGACATTGTATAAATGAAACTACTAAAGTGTCTGAATAAACGAACAAAAACGTATTTACATGGTCCTCAAAGCCGTCACTGACTGATAAGTGATAATAAACAACTTTTGATAACTTGGATTAAAAGTCAAAAACTATTTTTTTTCCATGGAACAGATTTATTTATCTCTTAACCTCCAGTTAGATGTTCTCGGTGAAATTTGCGGATACCTTGTAATGGCATTGCATCACAATAAAATCCGGTTCGAAGGACCAAAAACTGTATTTACGGCTCAAAGTTAAAGAATACATTTTTTTTTATTTAACGTAACCTTTTTTGACATTGTTTAATTTCAATTTTTTCCTCAAATCGTATTGCGTAACGGTCGCTTTTTTATTTGCAATTTTCCCCGTCAAAAGGCCAATCTAGAGTGCCGCGCACACCATCAGACATCGCTCAAGTGACTCCCCTTATATCAAAACTGTCGCCGTGTCACTCCTCGCCCCTCCATTCCCTCCTGGCGCAGCTCACAAAAGCCTAAATAATTGTCGCGAATTAATCATCGACTGGCGGGCCGGAAAAAGTTGAAATAGCGGCATTACCTTTATCTCTTCAGTACAATAAAGAACGTTCGTGCGCGGGGTGAGAATTCGCCTTAATACTTCACCCCCTGTTTGCGTGGGGGCAGGCGACGTTGCGCGATTTCGGGCCTTGCGCTCTCCGGACTTTCCGGCGCGGTGGCGCGTACAGGGCCGCACTAAGCGGCGTGTGACATTTGAAGGAGCCCGTGAAAATTAAATGTCTAAAATAGCAATATCAGTCTTTAGAATTTAATGGATTTTTTTATCGATATGATCTCCAATTATTCTTAAGACTTATATTTCATTTTCTTTTAAGTTATTTCATTGTTATTATAAATAAATGTCCAGTAAGTGAACTTTACCATATATGGAGATCCATAATATGGAGATAATGCAGAAATAACTAAAATATGTGCTATTAGGTACTTCCTCCTCCACGTAGTGTAGTTGAAGTATAGTATGGGTTAAAGTTTTTTTTTTACATTCTTATTACCCAATAGGCCTA
Organism: Aromia moschata; assembly: GCA_029963805.1. Lineage (NCBI taxonomy): Eukaryota > Metazoa > Arthropoda > Insecta > Coleoptera > Cerambycidae > Aromia > Aromia moschata. The sequence goes on from JAPWTK010000017.1 coordinate 4,295,138, forward strand.
AAATGTTCTGAAATGTCGAGATTAAGTGTACACGAAAAAAATTTCGCGTACCCTGGAGATTTGATTAGGATTGGACTCAATGGGATCATTGAGCTCAACAATAACTGGTGTCAATGGGATTATTGAGGTAACTGGAATCAATGGAATAATTAAGGTCGATAAGGTCATTGAGGTCATTATCAGAAGAAAACAATAGATAATCATCCCCATTTACCGAATCTAGAAGTTAGTATAATACTAAAAATACCGAGAGAAAATGTATTACAAATAATAAACTGTAAAACAGATTATTGCAATTTCCAGCTGTGCTTCCTACTGCAGTACACATAACATTAATGATAATATTATTACGTATTTCTCTTTAAATAATTTACTTCTTCAGTTCCAAAACACGTCTATTAATTATTTACAACTCATCGACCTTAACTACGTAACAACTAACTTTTATCTTGGCAACAACACCACTATTTTAGTATAGTTTTTACATGTTCCAGAATATGCAGCTGACTTCATACAATACAAGACATACAATCATTTACTAACAGGTAGTATATAAAATAAATAGACTCAATATGTAAACTATAAAACTTAATAAATGTTAGCTGTCACTAATGACACTTCACAACGGTCTTCACAATGCTTTTAACAATTTTGGAAAAGTAATAATTCAAGTAATCCCACTTTGTTGAAAATTATAGTGCTGTAACAGGCTGGTGGAGCATGAGCACTACTAAGACGGAAACATTCTTGTTCTTGTCCTTGCAATAAGTTTTACATATCTCATAAAATACGATATTACCGGTTTTATCTTAAACAACAAATTATGCATATCAATTACAGGAAGATCATCAAATTGTTTGAGATGGAAAGAAATGGGGAAGTAGTGATTTCTTAGGCAGCTGTTTCTTCAGTGACTAGATTTCGTTAATATATGTATACATTGATATAATATATGTTGATAAATATATGTTGATTACCATGATCTGCTGAATCACTGTATACTACCAGTGTATACTATATATAGTATACACTGTATACTACCATGATCTGTTGAATTATTGTGAATATAATCACTACTTCCCATAACAGCCGATTAGTTGAAGCGTCGCCACGTGCTGAGTCCGTCCCTGTGCTCCACCGGTATACAGGAACCAGGAATTTGTAGGAAAGAAAATTAACTGTGAGCGGACGTGTGTAAAATACATGATGGAATTATATTATATTTGAACAATGGCGCGAAGAGGGTCGAAAAATAAATTGACAGTTATTTATTCGGCGAACGACTATCCGCACCCCGCGCGTTTTGTTAAATAAAGTTATTAATACGTCGTTTCTGTGACCTGGGGGGTGGCGCGCACTCACACACGGACATTCATGAGGGTAGGCTGTGACGTTCGGTCGAATTTCGAATGATCGGCCATTAGCGTTAATTAGAGGACAAATATTTAAGTGATAAACACAGTGCGGGGAGATTATTTGTGCGCTAACGATCCCGTGGAGTGGAGATTTGAAGACCGGACAATTTACACTTACCTATGAGAGTTGTGTGTAGTGATAATTAAAAAAACAGGTCAATTAAGTCGAAACTACGTATTTATTTATCACCCTTAACCTACAGTTGAATGCGATGTATGTAACCTTAACCTGCGATGTAATTTGCGGACGCCCTGCCCTGTATATGAGATTGCTCACAATGAAATGCAGTTCGCAGGACTAAACATTTCTTAAAGAGAAAAAAGATTTTATTGTTCGGAAAACTAAAGCAGATATTTGACAAGATAACTTATTTATTTAAAGGGGGTGTTAAAAAAGGGCCAATTTTGGCCCCTTTCAGCGAATTTTGTTAAACAGGTCCTCAATTAACATAAAATATGAATTTTTTGTCTCGAAAGTGGCTGGAATAGCTCACATACGTAGACAATAAAGTGCATTGTGGTCATGAATTTTCATGACGTCACATTAATTGAAACTTGGTATCTAGGGGTTTCTGGGGTGGCCGTTTACGAATCGGTTGCCAGTTTCTCGAAATTCGATAAGACAATTTTAAAATGGCGGCTAATGAAGTAAAACCACTTCATCTCTCTGGTGTATACAGTAAGCGGCAGCCTAATGCGTACGTATGTGGATATTAAATACATATTAAATGATACATTTTTATGTCATAGTTAGGCGAATTTACTACTAGCGTCTAGCCAGCACCAGGTCACGGGCGATCCGACCAATCAAACCGAAAAAGAAAAACGCGCATGCTTCTAGACAATTTTACTGCTGAGAAATAAAATAACTGTAATCCTGTAATCAATTTTCATTAAATAATAAGACAATTTTTGTCTGTATTTCCTTAAAAACTAAATTTTAATATCAAAAAAGAATCAAGCTAAGTTAGTAAGGTGATTGCTTTAAACCTTTCATTTCAAAGTTTTGTGACTTACTGACTTCAAGTTTGCCGCCTTCACCGCGTTACATAGGTCACCCACCTTACTCTAACCAGGTCTCCAACAACTCGGCCGGCGCGCACCGGTGCCTGTCCACTGCCTTCTCACTCGTCCGCAGCACAACCGTCTTTGCGCGACAGAGACAGACAGCATCATATTCTTGCATTTAATTCCCGGTGCTTGGCCAGCGCTCGGTCGGGGCGGCAATAGCACCGGAGTTGGAGAGGTCTGGGCTAGACGCTAGTGTTTTTGTCGTACTTGTCGTTTGGTTAATTTATATTTTATATTAGTATGCGAAGAATAGTTGTTCGAAGGAGATGTGCTGGCGTATGTGTTTTAGTTTACACACATACGTTAAATCATTGGCAAATGACAATATTGATTGATGACACGCACTTTTCTAATCAGGCACTAGACCAGAATAAAATATAAAATGGTATTTCAAATTTTAACTCAAACAGTCGTACCGACAAACCGGATGCCTTTCCTATGCCTGCGCTAGCGGTGGTTCTCACCTCATGTTTACATCTACTGAGTTTTCATTTACATCTACATTAGGGTGCCGCTCACTGTATAAGAGCCTATAGTTTCTTGATTCCCAAACAAGAAAATTACAAATTACTCGATATACCTGTGGGTGGAAGGTGGATCAACGTGTAGTTGTAAAAGTTTAAATGCGTTTTTCTCGAAATCACTTTTTTAAAACTGGTCGAAAACAGCGAGTAAGTCGAGTATTAATGCATATATTTCCTTGAAATTTTAACTGAAGCTTTAAAATTACATTTTCTAGACAAGTATGTAGCCGTTTTGTGATTGAGTCAATTTTTTTTATAAACAAATTAAGGTGTATTTTTTTTGGGTCGAAAAATCGATTTGTTTTTTCAAAAGAGCACCATTTTTACAAAAATCGATTTAAAAAATAAATTCCTACGCACTTTGCTAGTTTATTGTATGGAGATTATAAAAATTTTTCGTTTTTGTTCCAGGCCTCATAGTTTCGGAGGAATCTTTTCGCCCGCCAAGGCTTTTTTGAAAAACGAGATTTCGGAGAATTGTTATATAGCCGCCATTTTGTCAATACATGCTTCATAAATTGTTTTAAAAAAAATTCAATACATTTCACCTAACTCCCACAATTATGTAATTATCAAAAATGGGCCTCTTTTTTGGCCTCTAGAGTAGGGGGTCTACCCCTTAAGGGGGGGGAAGGGTTAATTCGGGCAAAACAAGGCACATTTTTGTGATTTTTTTTGACGACACAGTTAAAATCTATTTATCAAAACCAATGGCACATTAAAGTATAACATTCGAAGCGAACAACATACAATTGCGGTGTTCATCATAACTCGATGTTGGATCATCTGAAATTAAAAAATCTAAGTTCTTTCGTTAGATAATTTTCCCCAAGTAACGCTGGGAGGGTTTTTCGAAATTTCTATTTTTCACTTTTTGGGAACACTTTGAAGTGAAAAACGCGATTTTTGCGAAAAAATCGGCTAATTTGTTACTGTAAAATTAAAAATATTAACAAATTTGAAAAAAACTCTCTAGCGTTACCTCGTAAATTATGTGCAGAAATAGTGTTCAAAATTTCAAAAGGATCTGTACAGTAGTTTTGAAGTTATGATGTACACCGACTTTAAAAACGCGAGTTGTGGGAAAAACACTGTAAAGTTTTGAACACTAAAAAATTTGGAATAAAACGTTCGTTCATAAGCGAGTTATATCGGCTTACCTCACACTGAATCATCGATGCCAGGTCCATAAAGGATGTTGCTATCATCGATGATGTCTAAAGCATCCTTTTGCTCCTGTCTACGACGAATCCTGCCTTGCGAAGCAGCGCTCTATCAGGTAAGTCATGTCTGCTGAGTCATGTATGAGGCGCGGTTGCTTAAACCGCTGTATCCTCGTTAGCTTTGCTCCGATTCATCTCAAATTTTCACACAATATTCTTGAAGGTTCTCCATTCAGAAAATCAAATAAAAAAATGCAAAAAACAAAGGGTTTAACCCTACCCCCCCCCTTAAATCTGATGTGGGTTACATGCTCCATTATTAGATACAAGAATTTAAAATTCCACCAGCAGGAACCGATTTTGTTACTTGTTACCGAATTTCAGTTACTGACGTTTGTTATAAAATAGACAAAATTTGCCCATTTTTAAGTGTTCATGTCTGCGGTGTATCGTTTCACTTCCTCCACGACTTTCCCTTAGAAAAATTGCTACTCTTCATAGACACAAAGGGCGAACGGCCGGTTTTATTACGGCGCAGGGGTTAAATCGTGGAACGATTTCTCTTTCTCGTAAACGCGGCTTGGCATTTTTCCTCCGTCGCTACGCGTCAATGTAAATTAATGCCCTGAAAAAAAAAACAGCGCCTAACGTTCGGCATAATGGCCCGCGTGACAAGAGACGTATCGGATAGGCGGAAGTCGTTTTTTTCCGCAGATAACTTTTCTCGAACGTTAGCAGAGTAAAGCGGAGCATTTTTGGATGCTGATTCGACTTTTTCTGCGTATTAACATAACAGACGATAGGCAATTATTGGCGAATAGTATCCGTTTTGTTTTTTCCTTGAAGATTTAGGGTCGACGTTTAGTAAATCGCCATTCTTAATATTCTACTGGTAGTCCAATCAACGAGCGAAAGCCCCCATGTAAATTGGTCACTATTACATTGGTCATAATTGTTATCAGCAAACAAAAAAATATAGTCGTATAGAGAAGAAAATTCTAAGAAAGATAGCGTTTTTTGCGACTCAAGTTTTAATGGCGAACATAACCAAAAAATTCGCAAAAGTCAAAAAAACGGTTTATTGCAAATAAAAAAAAGCTTCAAGTCCTATACAAGACAGTTAAATTAGAAAGTTGTAGGTCTTAAAAATGCGCGTCGAATGAGATGTGAACGAAAAAAATCGGTTCATAAACATTTGAGAAAAATTTAAAAAAACGTCAAAATTCGCGTTTTCGTATTTTTTGCTGTATAAATTATTACGCAAAAAATAAGTCGATGTTTTTTCAACAATCGTAATCTGTTTGACATCACTAAAAATATTTATATTGATATGAATCTCTACATCCCTGTCACCACTAACACAAAAATAAAATGCCCGGCATTAAGAAAAACAAGGCAATATAAAGTTTCCGAATTTTTGAGACAGGGGGCGCAATGATTGATAGGCCGCTGCCGGGCGGCAGTATGAAACTAATATAAAACTCCATTTTCTATTATCCCGGAGGGGCAATAAAAGGGCCATCCCCGTAATTCGGTGACTAATCAAAAATCACCCCGAACGGGAAAAATTACACAGCGGGAATTAAGAGGCTTAAATAATGCACTTGCACACGTTGTTCAGCAGCGATGACCTCTTCCAAAGTCCAAGCATTCATTTAATGGGTATTTGTACAGAGTGTCTCACTTAAAACTGTAACGCCTTTGTAAGTTTATTGTTTTTTTTTTTAATAGATTTAAACGAAAGTAGTCTTCAAAACTTAAGGTATCTGAGATATACTTATGACTAGAGCCCGTAGGTTAATAATATATTCCAGGGCCGGTCTTAACGCGACTGGAATATTGTTATATGTGCCAATATTAATAAAGTACATCGTCAACTCCCTGTATACAGGGTGTCAGAAAGAATGGGACAAGACTAAACTGGAGATACTAGACACCAAAATATTATGATTGAGCTCAACATGCCTTATACCAATCTTTTACCAATTCTTTAAAAATTTCACGGTACAAAATTCGATTACCTCAAATTGGAGAACAACTTGGTCATATTTTCATTGCCAAGGCCTATTTTTACCATTTTTGTTGTATTAAAATTTTCCGTAACAATTTTTGATGTTTTAAGAAAAATACTAACACCGCCATAAAATATTCTTATTTTACAATTGGAATTTGTGTTTTCAGTGTATGTATTTATAATAAATGATCGTTATGATCAGTTTTACCGCATCATTTCTTGCAACAATTTTATTTCTCGTAATAAATCAGAGAGACAAAAAATCGATCGGAAAATTTGTCGCAAAAAGGAAAACCGGGGACGACCGCATAATTTCGCGCGCGTCCGTAAAACATCTCCACTTGTTTGGAGCCGAATTTGGCTACTTTTTCCAATTTCCGACGTGCCCATCTCCATAATAATAATGATAATAATAAACCGGAGAACGTTTTTTCCGCGCGCCTTGGCAAGAAATATAATTAGACATCAAATAAAAAAAATTCTTCGACGTCTGTCCCGCTCCCTCTCTCTCTCTTCGGCACCACATCAAAAACGACTTCCAATTATATTTATTTCTTCCCTTTCGCCTCGTAAGGGTTTTCCGCCGACCGGCGATAGGGAGAAACAGGGGCGTACGCGTGGGAATGTGAGAGGGTCAATTACACCCATTGAACACATAGAAGGCAATATTGTCAAAACTACGTTAAAAATGTGAAAGTGGTTCAGCACAAAATGGTAAAGCACTTGCATATTTTATAAACAAAATACATCTATAGTAATGAAAAATAATAATAATAGTAAAATACCCCAAAGGAGTCAGTATGTTTGGCAGTTTATTTTAAATAATGAAGTCGCACGCTTATATGTATATGAACCGAAAAAAAGAAAAAAACATCCGTATAACTATTTTTCATGTAGTTTCTACCTTGATATGTATCAACAAAAAGTATAAACATCCCAAACAAATACAAAAGCCCATTTGCTATTGTATATTATAAAAAATTATAATATATTCCAGTACCATGAATTTTTTTTTCATTAGATAAAGACTCTTATTGGATTTTTTGTACTAACAACGGCTTGAAAATAAATGAAAGTATAGAACTATGAGCCACTGTAAAATTAAATTCGCATAAATGATCTAAGAAACTACGTTTCCTCTGTTTCAAATATTTATATACTGTTAAAGTTGTTTATTTTTGCAGATACAAAGAAATATGTAGACAAAAGTGGATGGCCTTGTGGAAAATAACCTAGAAGAAATATATAGATCAAACGGTATAAAAAGGAAAATAAACTTTTTGATAGTATATGTAAATTTTTACATACTTCCACACGTCTTTGCCAATTTCAAAACATGTTGATTTTTGCTCCAAATTTTACAATAGCAGCACACTACAGGTATATAGGTACTAAAAAACAACTTTGAAAACAAAATAATTGTTCTAATAATTTTTAAAGAATACATTGAGAAAACCTTTTTAAACTTATTTATTCAAGTAACACCGTATATTTTTATACTAACTTGTACATCTGAATGCTGTCATTCTCTACTGAACGCTTTTTTTTTTTTAAATCGATCGATAAATAGTGGAGTGGTTTTAAATAACTTTCTCGTATGGAACAAATATTGTTTTACTTAAAAAAAAGTTTAGGCCATAGACAAAAAAATGACTACTTTCTTCATCTCAGAAGAATATGTAGACATGCTTCATAGTTCAAACAGTTAGTTTTAAAATTCAAACGAACGAAAACACAAAAAGTTGACAAAACAGGCTACAGATTTTCAACAATTTCCAACAAAAAAGTAACAGTTGCACGATAATATTTCACAGACCAGTTACGACAAAACAAATTATTTTATTTCCAATTTGTTTATATACTGTTTACTTAAAATTGGGCATACACACTAAATTAAATTCTACGCAATTGTTTACAAAAAAATCTCTGATGCCTCAATAATTAACCTTAGTCTTCATTGTTTCGTGCGTTCTTTTTTATTTCCCGCCATAGCACTGATCACGTGACTAATTTATAATACAATTTTTAGATACCCAGACACTTACTAAAAGTATTTATAACGATCTCAATAATAGAATATCCCATAAGTTGCGAACTTTATGGCGGACGCTGTATATAACGTTTTGCGCCCCCTAAGAACCGTTCGACGCGCCGCCTATGCGTAGAAGCGAGGGCGAACTGGCGCAACGCTGAATTTAAATCGGACTGGTAATGGAGGGAAGGTATAATTGAGTTTTGGGCCCTATACACTTCGGGGCCCTTCGTTCTCCGATGCCGTAAACGTCTCGGCGATGTCAGGGCCCCATTTGATATGTCCGCGATGCGTTCTGCTATCTCCCGAATCCGCCCGTAGAAATGTAAATACTAGAGGGCGAAACGCACCCCCTCTTATATAAGCCAGTCGAAATAGATGTAAAACGTGTGCGAAATTTTAGCTTTTTATTGTATTTTCAATTTGAGTCGTTCTCCTGATGATGACAACATGGTCGGCGAAATGTGTTTCGCGGTCGAATATCCTTTAAAAATGTCGTTACGTCACAGAAACAACTAACCAATAAGATAAAATTGCAGATCGTAATCATTCCCACTCACTGTTTTACAATCTGTTAAGATCAAGGAACTCTTGAATGGTGTTGAAATCCATTTCTTAAACACCATATTCTTGGATTGCGTTTTTGCTAATTGTGGATGAATATAAAACACTTTTAAAAATAAATTTTTGGTTAAGGTAAATATGCAGTTTTTTACTGATTGTCAGACAACGGTTTAAATGGCTAATAAACAATTTGTAGGGGTGAAAACTCCAAAGTTGTACAAATACCATATTTCCACGTAATGAAATTTATATATTTTATTTTTGTTCTTTTCCCACATATTTTTGCTCTAGAACAGACTAGAAAATAAAATACAACCATATTCAAGACTTATTTGGGTACTCATGCGAATGGACCGTTTACTTTTGCTATTTATCATTTCAGTGGAGAACAGTTGTCAAACAATTCATAATCTAGGAAAGTCTAAATAATGCTTTATTTATTTTTTAAATAAAGTACGAGGAGGTACCCAAAAATAACCGCAACAGCATTGCCGTGGGCGGAGCTTGTGTATACGCATTTCTGCCGCTAGGCGTGTATAGCGCAACTCATTGCCAGTTCAGTGCCGCCTGTGTTGTCGACCTGGCTTGTTCTGTTCATGTGCTCACTGACCGTCGACAGACAATTGAGTCAAAAAAGACCCGATTTGTGGGAGACAGGAGACTGGTTCTTCCACCACAACAATGCACCTGCACACACAGCCATCTCTGTTCGCCAGTTTTTGACTAAAAAATGGCATGGTTCCGCTGCCCCACGCACCTTACTCGCCTGACCTGGTTCCGTGCGACTTTTTTTATTTCCACACATGAGAAGGGGCATGAAAGGACACCTATTTGACAACATTGAAGAGGTCAAGAAAAAAACAGGGAGGAGCTGTCAGACATTTCTAAAGATGACCACAAAAAAATATTTCGAAGAGTGGAGGCACCGGTGGGACAAATGTATTATTTGTAATGGAGAGTATTTTGAAGGGGATAAGGTTGTTTTGGAAAAAAAATGGAAATATATAGCTTTTAAAAAATAAGTACCCCCTCGTATATCGGTACATATTAAAAATATTACCCGTAAGTCAACCATAATGCATACAATTGTAATCGGCTAAACAAAATAAATAAGAGTAACTAAATCAAAAAATGATCACGTTTGATACCTTTCAAACTATTGTTACAACTTCCTTGAAAGGGGGGACGGGGGAGGGAGAGTGAAGCCCTCCCCTCCCCAAGCCCCCCTCCCAAGAAAGTTGCGGATCAAACGTGATAACTCTAGTTGTTCTAAATGTCTGCTATTAATAGTTATACACCTGAAGTAATTAACGGCGAAATATAATGTTTCTCAACGATAAAATTGCTATAATTGATAAGAAAATTGTTTTATTTTTTGCCATAACATTGTTTATAATCCTCTAATCATAATGCATATGCAATATGTTTTAAATTGTTAGGAGACGACCTCAATAGTGCCTTAATACGATTTCTGATGTTATTTTAATCCACGAAGAGAATTACGAATTTATATGATATACGGGGTGGCCTCGTATTTCAATAGGATTGCATTGGTATACTTACCTATAACTTTTAGATCTTGGAATGCGGATTCAATTACAGAGAAATTGCGCATTTTAAGGGTCAAGTGGCGATTCCAAATGTGCAAAATTTTCAATACTATTGAAAAAATCTTGAAATACATATTTCCCAAATTTTGAAAATGGCTCGCAAACGAAAGGAACAAGAAACAAAATTTTCAAATTAAAATTGAATAGCATTCTGTCTTCTGTTACAAAAGTTGCATATGCATATTTGTATGTATTTTATGTTTTGGAATCTTGTTTATACAATACCGCACAATTTTAGTATCTGTTATTCCATAATATACATAGAAATAGCTTCTCGTGATCTTAACAGATTATAAAACTAGAGTTATGTATATGATTAGTGATAATCTTATTAGTTAGTGGTTTCTGTGACGTAGTGTCTTTTGAAACCTACGCTGGCGGCGATACGTTGGTTTGGCCACACCCACCTATGACAATTGGTCCACTCACTTTTGCAATTTGCTAAGATCAAGAGTAGCTATCGATATATATGTGATGTTTAATGCACAGGGTGATTTTTTAAAACTGCTTATTCAAGAAGGTATTCAAGGAAATATTTGTTCATTAAATAAAGTTATTTAATTTAAACATTGATTAAAAGCGAATTTTATGAGCAACAGCCTTTTTATATGTGCAAATTCATTTTTTTTTTTTATCCAATAGAATTAAATATACAGAAAGGCAGTTCTTAATTTAATGGGATTCTCTTATAACGAAGAATTCTCAATTTTCCACATCGCATATCCACCCTCGATAATACAATTTCTGTACATTTTCCATTTTGGAAATCAATGTTTTTTTCAGCGGATTTTTTTTGGACTGTTATCGCTACTCTTTTATGCATTTAGACTCGGAGCGGAAATAAGTACTTTTCAAAGTTTTCAATACTTTGGTATATTATATAACACAGCTCTTTTTACAAGCAGTAACTCTGCATCTAAAATACTTGTATATATTATGTGTAATATATTAAAAAAGTGTTTGCTCTGAAAAATAACTAAGATGCATAATATTATGTAAATTACTGAAAAGCGTTTAAAAGTCTCAAAAGTGTGTTAGCATTTCATTGAAGTCATGTCGATAAATAAAGATACATCCTGTATATGCACGTTGCTGCGAGCATTAAAAGGTATGTAGTCGTAGTGATAAGAAGAAATTCCTTCTAGGCCACTAGCGTTTTTGTAGTCCACTTTTTATCAGATACTTTGTTGTTTATCATTTCTAGACAGCGGTAGTAGGTACATATATACGAGCTTTAAGGACAAGCGGGGGGTGAAAGTTTTTCAAAATTCCCGAGACACGCCACTTTTTGAAGTATTTACCTACATTTTGCAACTAATATGAAAAATATAGCCATTCAGGGTAGCTCCCTGACATGATTTCTGTCAAATAAGACCCTCAAAGTGGTGGAAAGAGGTATCCACATTGATGAAATTTAAATCGTATGGTAGGGTTGCATAAATTAAAACAATGTAAAAATTAAATTTATTAACGCAAAAAAGTCAAAATTTCAATGTTTTCCTTACAAAGCAAACGTAAATTTCTCTCTATCTTTCCTGGAATGCTATGTTGTTGGGTTTCTGAATGGTAAACCCTTTCTAAGATGTCCCCACAAAAGAAATCCAGTGATGTAAGTCTGACTTCAGGACTATATTACCCGCCTCCCAACCCTACGGGAAACTTCCAGATACTGCGACATGGCGCTAGTGTGGTGGGGCCCATCTTGCTGAAATCTAACCTCCGTCGGTCAAGTTAGGTAAGGGTTTGGAAAAAAATGACATAGCACTGGCATTAGTTCATGAGTAAACAAAATTGCTCTTAAGAGTGTCATCAAAAAAAATGGTCCTACATCTTGTATTATTCCGGCCCACAAAATTCTGCTGAGTTGAAGCAAGTCTCTACCAGTACCTTAGTATCGTAAATAGCCTCGTCAAAAATCACTCCAAAGATTTTTAAACTCAAAGGTTTGACAATACAGTCATATAAAGCAAAAGATCTGGTCAAGAGGATATTAACCTTAAATTTTTGTTTGTGTAAGATATATCACAGTCGCGGGTGTTGGATTTCCAGCTTGATCTGTCGTGATTTTTGACTAATGTACCATTTAGTGGTTCATGTCTAGAAACAAAAACAACTTTTATTCCCTTATTCTCTCATCAAAATTTCGATATTTAGTGATTCGTTAAATCATTTTCACCAATTAGAAATAACACTTCTTTCAAACTCTGAATACAGCAACAAACTAAATTACTCTTTGCGGCCGTGTAAAAACCTAGCAAATCAGTTGTGGCAAAACTTGCTTGGATTTTGTGGGAATATGAAAAGAAGGTTTACATTCCAAAACTAAACAACGCACATTATGAGTACGAAATGCGGTAAAAATAAATCCTGACAAAAACAAAAATAAAATTTGTCAGTGTGGATCCTCTGTCCACCAGCTTACAATGAGGGGTCACAAGCCAAGGGTCATTTGAAAAAATCACGAGGGTGGATTAATCAAACTTGCAAAATGTTTAGAGTGACGTGTCTCGTGATGACTTAACCACCCCCGCTAGCGAAAATTGTTAAAGTTCACGTGTATGTACAAACGTAATATGCACGTTTATTAAATATAACTTGTTTTGTTTTAAATGTATCACGTCAAATATTAGCGACATTAATATTTTTTTTTTATAAATAAATTAATTCGTTCAAGAGTACCTACATATGTATATCTGGGATGAATAAAAAACAGTATTACTTTATTGTACTTTATGTTACGTTTGAGGAAAGATCAGATCAGATGCTGAATCAGCGTTGAATATTACATAGAATCCATATTTTAGATGAGTCCTATTTGCGGTTATTGGTACACACACAATGTGTATCCTGTAACTTTTGAATGAGAAGTATGAACCTTAAAAATTTGGCACCAGTTGATTGGTCTGAAATTTGGCTATATTAAGTATGCGACAGATTTCAACAGCATTTGTGCGACAGGGTGTATTGTTCATGTTTTTCTAAATTGTGAAATTATATATTTCGTAAACTGAGCACCCTGTATATAACAATTTACTCTCGAATTGGAGAGACACCTTCCAGAAACAAATTCTATTTTGAATTTGGTGAATACCTATTTTGGTTTTAGAACTACATATTATTATGTGTTTCTAGAAGATTTATTTAGGCATTAGACAAATACTGTCACAACGAATTACAAACATAAATTGTAACAAGGAACAGAGAAGAAACCGCTAATAGCGAGTAGGCCATTTCCATTTCCGGCAAAAATAACAAGTCATTCTTCTAAGCACACTGAAAATAGTGTAATTTATGGCTTCTTGGGAAAGAGCGGTCCATTCTTCTCTAATAGCCTCAACCAGCTGATAAGTATTTTGAGGAGTTTGTTGGGATACCGGTTCCTTTACAACGTCCAAACATGCTCAATTGGGTCGCGATCAGGGAATTGTGCTCGCTGGCCGTATCATCTTATGGATTCCTTCATTTGTTATGAGCTATTTAACAATTTCTGCTATGCGAGGACGCGCATTGTAACCTACAAATTTTCTTGATTACACATTAAATTTAGAAACGATACTATTACTGTACAGTATGTCCTTCTTCCATGTCCATGTTCCTTCTTGCGGTCAGTGTTTCGTTTATTAAAATTACTATCACTTTTCGATTATTATTCCATTTATTCCACAAATATTCCATATTTCATATTCCACCCCAAACTGTGACCAAAAAAATGTTTAATATCCCGTCCCTAGTTGATATACCTGTATATTGTTATCGTGTAAACTGGAAAACCAAAACAGATATCACCGAAATTCAAAAAAGAATTTATTACTTGGAAGATGTCTCTCCAGTCTGAGAGTAAATTGTTATATACAGGGTGCTGAAAATATGCCGTACATCATTTCAAAGTTTAGTAAGAAACACTGCTGAACAAAACACCCTGTACAAATGTTGAAACCCGTCGTATGTTGAATACTTGGTGTTGCAGCTAAATGTAAGAGAAACTAACTCGTGCAATTTTTTTTTAAGGTTCGAACTCCTCATTCAAAAGTTACAAGATTGAAAAAATTACGAAAGTTGTAGGTGTTCCATCAATTGCGTTGAGTATATTTTCAAGTATAAGTTGAGTATATCACAAAAAATGTCAAGATAACCCCGCAGAGCTTTACTTCTCCGAATTCACAATAAATGGGAGATCAGTTTTTGCAAAAATATACAGCGTATTTCATTTAACAGGATCGAGTTGATTGCAACTCGCATTTTATTTTTTAACACACTGTATAACTAATACCATTTTAGAATTTGTAAAAAAGTATATATTTAAAAAAATACAATAGCTTCATTTTTCTAAAAATTTGGAGCGTACCTATTAACGGAGACAGGTAGGGGTCGATTCTCAGTCAATCATTCATACCTTTTCCACCTCAGTTTCGACTGGACTATTATTCTATTCCTGAGAGGTGTGCATCACCGGCCCTTCTCGCACCCTTCGAGTAAGACGGAAGTTTTTATTGACCTTTAGCCGGGAGCCGCCCGAGTGAAAGGGCCATCGCCGGACCGTTAATTTGGATACGGGCGTGGCGTAGAACGCGCAAAGGGCGGCCGCCTAATTATTCGAAAGATCGTCTTCAGAATTACGTAAATATGGCGGAATGAACACCAGAAGTTCGAGCGGAAAGGGTAGCTATTGAAACTTTTTTCGTTCACTAATAGGTTTGGCGGAAATGCCACCCCGGAAAGAAATTACTAATTATAACGAAAAGGCGAAAGATTTTGTAAGGACGTCCTCGATGAATATTCTTAGGGGCAAGGATTGAAAGGCAGCCGTCATTCTGCATATAAAAAAAAACAAAGAAAGAAAAAGACGATCGTAATCTTTGTGACAGGGTTTCCACCGATCTACAGGGTGTTTCCTGACTTCATGTCACTATTTCAGGTGATGATTCTATGGTAAAAAGTATACGTTTTGTCCTATGACGGTGGGTCGCAAAATCCACTCCGTCCGAGTTATTAAAGGCCAAAAGTTCATATAAAAAATTATGACGTAAAAACCAAAAACGACCCTCAATTTAACCAAGTGTTAAAAATAACTAATAAGTTATAAACACATACCTATAAAATTTACCAAATTTCGTTTAGATCATCATTCATAGGGAAGAAAAAAATTAAATGTTTATTGTTATATTTACTTGGTAGGGGTGAAATTCTTAACACATATAATTAACTCCTGAAGTAATAATATGAAGGTAGACAACAAACATCCTATATTTAAAAAAAATCAGTAATTCAGTAAAAAGTCGCGTCTTCTCTTCTGCTGAGCCAGACATTAAAGAATTCGTTTGAAGAAGTTTTTTCCATTATACCTTATGTGGGTTCCATAGTCCGTTATAAACTTATCAATTTCCACCAACCGTTACTGACTTTTGATCGATTTTATTTTATAGAATCACCCATTTATTTTTTAAAGTACAAAGAAAAAATAAATATTTGATATATCTTGAATTTATTGCGAAATAATGTGAAAATGAATGTATCCATATCCAGTCATATTTATTTGTTCAAGTAGATTCTAAGATTCTACAAAAACCTTGATTTTATACAAACCGATTATGTGACATTTTTTACGAACCAAAGGCAAATCACGTACAATAACCATTTCCGTCTATAACGGGATGCGACATAACATTTTGTTCAACCCCTCTGCGTGCGTGTGAGCATTGTTCACCCCTCGGCCCTAATCCTTGGTCCAAATGAACATTTCCCGATTACAAGCCGTACTGAGAGAGCAATTTTCGCGAATTACCAAATTTCCCTGCGCCATCTACCAAACGCTATTCACTATTATTTACCGTATAAATCAACGTCAAGGCACCTAATCATATTATGAACCCGCCCCTGCGCTTTCTGTACAGCACAGACGTACACAGTGCGAGCCGAAAGTCTGGAATAAAATTCATAATTTCATTATGGCCCATTTATGAAAAAAAAAACTGCCGAAAGTGGTTTTAATTAGTTATCCTTCTGCATCTTTTGCATATATTTTCAAAATTGTCCCTACCTCATCATATAACAAGTGATATCATTAGAGATCACTTTTTTGACCAAAAAATATTTCAGATAAAAAAAATATCAGACTAGCATTATTATTACTGTGTCCGAGGTGTTTATGTCGTGGGCGTCAGTATTACCTTAATAATAAAATGTCACGCGTGCAAACGCCTAAAAAACTACAATTTGCTAAAGGTGAATAAATTCATCGGTGATCAAAGATTTTACACAGCGGACCTACGTTTGGTTATGTAAAATTACATGGAATATGTAATTCCTTCTCTAAAATTATATAATTAAATATACGTTCCAAGAGGTGTAATTGTATTGGTTATTATATAACTTAATACTGTATTTATGCGATGATATTGACGTTCGAATTTTACATAACCAATCGTAGGTCCTTCGTGGCCAACCATGGGTCCTTTTATTATGTATTTTTACAAACATTTCTTTCTGTGTAGAAGAAAAAAATAGAATCAATATTTCTATGCGTTTATTCCAAAAATCACGAATTTTATTCCAGATTTTTGCCTCTCACTGTATATACATTGGAATTTCTGCACGTCGATTTAAGTCCTAAATTGTGAGCTTACGCGATTCTATTTTCCGCCTTTAAATCTTGATTTACTACGAGACATCCGCGTAATATCGTGGAACTTACAGTTAAGCATATTTTAGTTATTTTCTTCTTACTATCCGCGAGGTAGTAGTAGCTGGAATAGTATTACCGAGGGTGGCTATGCGATGGGGGAAAGTGGAGAACTCTGCGATACATGAAAGAATATCCGTCAAAATCATTATATTAGAAGCAGGTAGATATTTAAAAATTAATTACAAAAACGCGTACGTTTGTATGAAAAAGAAGCAGTATGAAATGGGATGAAAGACATTTCCCCAATGGTTTATTATCAAGACAACATTTAAATCCTTAATAGTAGTTGTTCTAATTTAAAAAAATGGAAAAAAAAGGTGAATTTTCATGATGTATATTTATAAATCAATTAAAATTTAGAAAAGTAAAACTTATATTAATTAGTGTAAATGTTTACAAATCATGCTGAAAATAAAAACACCTCTATCTACATGACAGTGGACATGATGTATTACATATAACCTTAGTATGGTGTTGGGTCTCGGTTTCTAGTGTTTTTTATTTTTTTTTCTTTGTTTCCATTTTTGGATAGGTAATTCATTTAATTGTTACTATACGTCACAGTATGCTCTATTCTGGAATACACTGTCCCAATACGCTTATTCTTCGTCATTCTCTGCCAAATATATCACACTGGTCAGATCCAAAAAAAATAAAAATCCGGATCTGTGGGTTTTGGCGGCGGACGACGAGGAATCTTTCTCGCTTCACCTGAACTTAACAGTTTTACCGTTAGAGGGTGCTTTGGGAAGCACATCTGGTAGTTGCCGACCGCCGTATTTAATACCTACTAACATTTAACTTGATACATTTTTAACAAAATAAATTAAGGTATATTTAGTTTACCTACGTACATACTCATATGTATGTATTACGATACCTTGTCCAGAAAAATACACTGCAAAATATCTGTTAAAAAGTATACTACAAAAACGCTAGTGGCCGAGAAGGAATGTCTTCTTATCATTAGTACTTCATAATGACCACATACCTTTTTCATGCCCGCTACAACTTATACAGTGTGTATGTTTATTTTATCATCCTGACTTCTATGAATAAAACACACTTCAGAAGTAAGTACAGTGGAGCATTGATTATCCGAACTAAGTGGGAACCAGGGTGGTTCGGAAAACTGATATTTCGGATAAACCGATAATTTAAAAAAAAAACTATTTGGGGTGTAGGTACATAATATGTATGTGCATAGATATTAAATAAACAAACATTAATACAACACACAAATTTATTTTACACTTCAATGTGTACCAAAAAGAAAAGA
The DNA here is from genome assembly GCA_029963805.1 of Aromia moschata. NCBI lineage: Eukaryota > Metazoa > Arthropoda > Insecta > Coleoptera > Cerambycidae > Aromia > Aromia moschata. The sequence goes on from JAPWTK010000017.1 coordinate 4,313,492, forward strand.
GAAGAACCACTGCACAACGTCACTGCAGTGACGATGTGACGTTGGTCGCGTAGGCCACTCGTGGAGTAGAAGAGGGGGGCGGTTGGATTTTGAGATTGGATTAACCGGTCGTTCGGATAATCGATGCTCCACTGTATATTATGAAAATTTTAGGTACCTACCCAGTTCTCAGTTTCTTTTCATATTTTTTATCCATCTTATTTACTTTTCAAAGTAAATATTTTGTAAGATATGCTGGTTCTACAAAGTATCTGAGGTACAGTAACATTTTGCAAGACAGAAAAAGTAACTAGCGGAATTACAGCTTTGAAAAGTATTTATGTCCAGCTCGATATTCCAATCTGGAATGTAGAAAACTACAAGTGCAAAAAAGTTCAACGTATCTAAAAGAGATTGATAGACTCTTTAAGTAAAAAATCCGTGAAATTCACCGCCTAAATTTCAAAATCAAATAGTGGGTGTGTGGAAAAAATAAGATGTGATAAAAATTGTATAAAGTTAATATGAAATCTCAAAAAAAAGATGGCGAGAAGAGAAAGCAAAACAACCAGTATATGTCATATTGAAATAATTATTTTGTGGGTGTATAAAAATTTCCCTCAAATCGATTTCTAAAACATAAAATACTGATGACCATTAAAAAAATGCAAAAACTGCGCATGGGCTAAGCTAGAAAAACTAAAAACGATATTCAATTTTCAAAAAGTTTGTTTCATGATCCTATCGTTTGCTAGCCATTTTCAAAATTTGAGAATAACGTCTCTCAGTAATTTTTTGCTACCACTGAAAATTTTGGATATTTGGAAACGCCACTTGCGCCTTAAAATGCCCATCTTTTATGCAATTTTATCTACTTTCTACGGTCTAAAAGTTATACACACACCAACGCAATTCTATTGAAATAGCTGGGACACCCCGTATGTCATATAAATTCATAATTCTCTTCGTGGATTAAAATAACATCAGAAATGTATTAATGCGCTATTGCGGCCGTTTCGCTAGCATTTGAAACCATATTATGTGTGCATTACGATTATAGGAGTATCAAAAATGTTATTACAAAAATATATAACAATTTTCTTATCAATTATAGCAATTTTATCGTTGAGAAACATTATATTTCGCCGTTAATTACTTCAGGTGTATAACTATTAATAGCAGATTTTTAGAACAACTAGAGTTATCACGTTTGATCCGCAACTTTCTTGGGAGGGGGGTTGGGGAGGGGGGTTTATCTCTCCCTCCCCGTTCCCCCCTTCAAGGAAGTTGTAACAGTGGTTTGAAAGGTATTAAACGTGATGATTTTTTGATTCGGTTGCTCAAATTTGTCTTATTTATACGTTTGATTTACAATTCTTTACATTATGGTTGTCTTACGAATATTTTTAATACTCGTATGTAGGTGCCTACTTGAACGCTCCACTAAAATGTTGAATAGCAAAAGTAAACGGCCTTTTCAGAACCGTTTTTTGCCAAATATTCTTGCCGGTATGCAAATCTCCTTTCCCAATTTTTTTAAATATCGCCAGTTCATTTTATTTTCTAATATTTCGTCGTTTCGATTCCTCGTCATCGCGTGCGTGTGAAAGTTCCCATATTGGAAAACACAGGGGAAGTTTTCACTTTTCTAAACTGCATTTAACCATTATACCATTTCTTGGTCATAAAATGTACTTCCCTTCCTTGTAATCAAGTTATTTTTTTTAAGGTAAAATTTGTTTTGTCAAAATTTTAACTTAATGCACATTTTACTCCAAATGAATATTTCGAAAACTGTTTGTTCAAGGACTAGATAACTTCACATATTAAATAAATATCTCTCATTTTTCGATTTCAAAACGTCCCAACTGGATAACGTCATAGCATTTTCAAAAAAAAAATCATGCTCTTTCCTCCTGAAACTTCGGCTCATAATTCGAAGCGACACATGTTTCCAAAACAAAAATTATCTCAAAGTAATCGACGAAGATCCACGGCATATTGCAGAGGAAAACCTCCACGACAGTGGAAAAGCCCATTTACCACATTAACGGACACCAAATGGAAACAGAATACTATCGGAAACGGAAAGACCGCTCCGTAAATTTAGTCAATTCGCCGACCCGGTCTGGCTAGGTTTTTACCCGATTTTTTTTCTAGAGACGCGTTCCATTCGTCTTTACAAAAGAATGACGGATCGCCCCGATTGCACCACTTACTGCGCCTTCTGCAAAACTAAGCTAATCGATATGGAGGGGAAACTGTTTTCATTTAAGCGATTCCTTTGGTTTTTACGTCGTAAAATCAAAAAATAAACAAGTTCATTAATAAAAAATATATGACCATGTCAGTTTGGGGAATTTTTTTGCTTGAAACGACTGTAACTCTGGTAATTCAGAAAGTGGTGTGGAAAATTATAATCTAAGAAAAGGATAATTTCAGGTGAGATGGCCCACATTTTTTTTTTATTTGCAATAGAAACGTATTTATATAACAAACATGAATTTATTCCTTCGTTATCCAAGTACAAGTATCAACTAGATAACACAAAAATATAAAAGTTAAAAATATACCGGGTGTCAATTAGACCATGTATCATCAGTCCACCACTTCATACGAAGAGAAATTTAAAATTTAGAACATGTATACTAGATGTAAGTGGAATTATTTTGACACGTTTCATAAACACTTGGTTTTATCAGTTTTTATTTTTTACGTATTTAGTTTTACCAGTGTTTTGTGTTTCATCATGTCGAGTAGTTATGACGAAGACGATATGGTGACGAAGAAGATATGGTGACGTACTGTTAATACATTAGAGGACAGATTTCAAGCCAAAGGATAAAAACAAAAAAATACTGGGATCATTCATACTTGGATAGGAATTTCAGAGGCTGGTAATAATATCGAAATAAGTTGAGAAGATCGGTAGTAAACTGACATTTTACATAAGTCTCCTCATTTACTTGTACTAATTGCTCCAGACTTGGCTTCCATGGTGTTCACAAACCTGAAATACAGTGGCGGCCGGTGGAATTTGACACGTTCGTATTTTCGTAAAGAGGCACAGGACCCACACCATAATTTAAGGGATGGTTACTAGACCTAAGTAGAATGCTATAATGGCAAAAAATCTTCAGGGAAAACTTGCGAAAGGGTATCCCCCAATAAGTATGGTGAAATGCCCCCCCCCCCCTTTTTTATTTACTTCGCATGATGAAAGTGTTTCTTAGGGCAAATTATGAAAGGTAGACCGAATTTTAGGTCCAAACAATTTTCCTCTCAGCTAGGCATGGAAAAAACCCTGTTTTTTACGTTTTACTTTTTTCTCGGTTTTTAACTGTCGAAAAAAATCTGAAAAAATTCATGAGTACAGAAAATATAATTAATTTTATGGAAAAATTTTCATTCAAGGTCATTATGACCTCTAAAACAATTATTCAAATTTTAAAAATATCATATATTTTAACCAAAAAAAGCTTCAGGCTCAGGTTTTTAATATGTTATATTTTTAACTGTTTTTTACTACCTCAAATTTTTTTCAGATTTTTTTTGAGTGGCGGGTAATGCCCAATAGTGCGAAAAATCAATTTTTTGTCCGTGAAACGACTTAAAATCATCATTTTATAGTGTCCTGATAGTGTTTTTTCTTGCTATATAATAAATAGTAAGAACAAAAAATTCCACTTATCGAAACTTTATATAGTTTTTATATTTTTTAATTGTTTGGTCATTTGAGTCCTTTTTAGTGCAAGAAAAAAAATCAGGACACTATAAAATGATGATTTCAAGCCGTTTAAGTCGTTTCACGGACAAAAAAAATTGATTTTTCGCACTTCTGGGCATGACCCACCACTCAAAAAAAATCTGAAAAAAATTTGAGGTAGTAAAAAACAGTTAAAAATATAACATATTAAAAATCTGAGCCTGAGGCTTTTTTTGGTTAAAAGATATGGGATTTTTAAAGTTTGAATAATTTTTTAGAGGTCATAATGACCTCGAATGAGCTTGAAAAAAAATTTACGTAAAATTAATCATATTTTCCGTACTCATGAATTTTTCAGATTTTTTCGACAGTTAAAAACCGAGAAAAAAAATAAAACGTAAAAAACAGGGTTTTTTCCATACCTAGCTGTTAGGAAAATTTTTTGGACCTAAAATTCGGTCTACCTTTCATAATTAGCCCTAAGAAACACTTTCATCATGCGAAGAAAATAAAAAAAAGGGGGGCATTTCACCATACTTATGGGGGGATACCCTTTTATTTCCAAAAATGGCTGCCTCCGGGAAGATCTTGGAAACGGCTTGCGAAATATTTTTTTTTCATAATCACCGTATTTTTCATAAATACAAGTCTTTTTGTACCTTGAGATCTGTAAAAGTTATGGTAATTTGAATTTTTATTTCATCCCAACATTTCATCTGTGAGATTTTACAATAGTTGTATTTTTAAGCAAAATAAGAATTTTGCAAAAATCACAAGTACAAAAAGACTTGTAAGTATTTACTCGGCGATTATGAAAAAAAAATATTTCGCAAATATTTGCAAGCCATTTCCAAGATCTTCCCGGAGGCAGTCATTTATTGACAAAAAATTTCGCAAGTTTCCCCTGATTTTTTTTTGCCATTATAGCCCTCTACTTACGTCTAGTACCCACCCCCAAAATATGGCGTGGGTGCCATGCCTCCTTACGGAAATACGAGCATGTTAAATTCCACCGGCCGCCACTGCTGAAATATGAAACACAGGAATATACGCCGAGCTCGCGATCTCCTTCTTCATACACCACTTCTCTATACACTTCTCTCGTAACGAGTAGTTGATGAGTCGACCTCTCGTCCGTCGTCGCTCTACGCTGTCAATGTCGTGTCGCTGTGACGTATTTTCCTTGACGCCCCGTGTGCGAGGGGCCTTAGGAGAGACGTGCAGTGTAAGTCGCGAGCTCGTCGTGTCACTCCTGTGTATTGTATCACAGACATAAACGATAGAAAATAAAAACAAGTGATAGGAAACAAATTGCGAACACAAAAGTGGCGTCCTACTGAAATAGCTGGGACACCCCGTATGTCATCTAAATTCATAATTCTCTGCGTGGATTAAAATCACATCAGAAACTGTATTAAGGCACTATTGAGGTCGTTTCTTTGCAATTGAAAACATGTTTTGTATGCATTACGATTAGAGGAGTATCAAAATTGTTATCACAAAAAAATAAAACAATTGTTATATCAATTATAGTAATTTTGTCGTTGAGAAACATTATATTTCGCCGTTAATTACTTCAGGTGTATAACTATTAATAGCAGATTTTTAGAACAACTAGAGTTATCATGTTTGATCCGCAACTTTCTTGGGAGGGGGGTTGGGGAGGGGGGGGTTTATCTCTCCCTCCCCGTTCCCCCCTACAAGGAAGTTGTAACAGCGGTTTGAAAGGTATCAAACGTGATGACTTTTTGATTCGGTTGCTTTGCTCAAATTTGTCGTATTTATACGTTCGATTTACAATTCTTTACATTATTATTTAACTTACGGATATTTTTAATATGTAGGTATCTACTTGAACTCTCCACTGAAATTATCAATTGCAAAATTAAACGGCCCATTTCAGAACTGTTTTTTTTTAGAATTCGTGCCAAATATTCTCTTATATATATCCTCTTTTCCAAATCTTTTAAATATCGTCAGTACATTTTGTTTTCTATACGCTTTCCTCTTCATCACGTGCATGTGAAAGTTCCCATATTGGAAAGCATTTTCCAACAGTTTTTACTTTTCCAAACTGATTTTAACCATTATACTGTTTGTTGGTACTTACCTAAAAATCTAGTTTATTTACTTTTGAATTCGAACTCAGGTAATTTTAAGAAAAACCTCAGACAGTGGAACAGCCCATTTACCACATTAACCCGCTTCGGCCCAGAATGCCACTCGAAGCATATCGCTCTTCGGTGCCTCAGAACTTTTCCTATTCGCTACAGAAAAATTTTTAGGGGACATATTTTGAAAGATAAAGACTTGCCCTTTCCGATGGTGTCAATTAAATTTGTCTAAAAAATTGTTAAATAGGCAAAAAAAACAGTATTTTTTACAAAAAAACACGATTTTTTCGACAAAAATTTTTTTTAAATCAATTTTTCAAGGGATTTTGGGTCTGCCATGGACCTGGAACCTCAGTAACCTGTGGAATAAATATCTACACTTAAAGGATGCATTGTTTAAATATCGATTTTTTCTCCCCTGTGCATCCAAAATGGCACCTCAACTGCAAAATTTTTGCAAAAAACTTCAAAGCCTGTTTATACGAAAATGACGCACTTTTTTAAAAAATTGCCAAGAATAAAAAGTTCTTAAATTCACTTAAAGAATACGCTGGAATTTTTTGCGCGATTTTTTTAATTTTGCACTTGTCAATTTTTGCAACATTCAAAAAAATCGTTCAAAAAATTCTTGAAAAAAAATTCCAGCATATTCTTTGAGCGATTTTGAGACTTTTATTTCTTGATATCTTTCGTTATATAATCACTCAAAGAATATGCTGGAATTTTTTTTAGATTTTTTGAATTTTGCAAAAATTGACAAGTGCAAAATTAAAAAAAAAAACGCTCAAAAAAATTCCATTCTTTAAGTGGGTTTAAGAACTTTTTTATTCTTGGCAATTTTTTTAAAAAAGTGCGTCATTTTCGTATAAACAGGCTTTGAAGTTTTTTTGCAAAAATTTTGCAGTTGAGGTGCCATTTTGGATGCACAGGCAAGAAAAAATCGATATTTAAACAATGCATCCTTTAAGTTTAGACATTTATTCCACAGGTTACTGAGGTTCCAGGTCCATGGCAGACCCAAAATCCCTTGAAAAATTGATTTAAAAAAAATGTTTGTCGAAAAAATCGTGTTTTTTTTGTAAAAATACTGTTTTTTTGCCTATTTAACAATTTTTTAGACAAATTTAATTGACACCATCGGAAAGGGCAAGTCTTTATCTTTCAAAATATGTCCCCTAAAAATTTTTCTGTAGCAAATAGGAAAAGTTCTGAGGCACCGAAGAGCGATATGCTTCGAGTGGCATTCTGGGCCGAAACGGGTTAAGGGGCACCAAACGGAAACAGAATACGATCGGAAACGGAAAGACCGCTTCGGAAAATTGTCCAATTTACCGGCCCAGTCTGGCTACGTTTTTACCATTTTTTTTTCTAGATATGCTCCATTCGTGTTTACAAAATAATTAGCGGATCGCCCCTCTAATAAGTCGGCCTTCTTAAAAACCTAAAAAATACCTCGAACCGACTGTGATAACAGTTCTTTCCACCTGACATGACTGTGATAAACAGACAAAAATAGTTCCAAATCACCACCGTTTTTAAGAAACGATTTGAAAGCAAGACGAAGTGAAACATAATTACTCATTTTTTTTTTCGAATAATGGCCTGCGTTGAGCACACAACAACGATTAATGTCGTCGTTAACAGGAAAGCTTCGTCATATTTCAATTGTTCACTCGAAAGTGACAGGTAACCAGCCAAATTGTTTCCGAAGATTAGGATAATTAAGGTACGGTTAACGCGTTAACACGTACATAAGAGCCTACTTAAGGCCAGACAGTTAAGACAGTTAATTATTCTTGGGCGAAATTATGATAAGGAGACGGCTGCATGGGCACGATTAGGTAGGTACGGGGCGACCCTTAAGCAGGATCTCGCTGAAATATTGCCCTAAGGCATTAAAGTTTTAAAAAAGCGCCAAGAGGTATACCTTAAGGGGTTATACAACCCAGGCGCACTGAAAAATGAAGCTTTTTTTGGAATTTTTTTCGATACCTACCTATGGATCAAAATGAAATTTTGACACTTGATTCTATATATATTAATGTATACAAAAGCAGTGGCGGTTGGTGATATTTCAGTTAGCCATATCTTGAAAACGACGCATGGGACCCACTTCACTTTTTAGGTGATGACTATACACCTCTTACAGAAAGGATTTATAGTGAAAAAATCGTCAGCAAAGTTTGCGAAAAAATTTTTCAAAAACACTGGAGCACTCCCTGGGTTCTCAGTAACGCTCTGTGGAATATTTGCAATATATTTTTTTTCATAATCTAGAAACAAATATAAGGAGACGTTTTTCGATTTGTTACAAAATATTTTTTTTTCAAAAAGTTATGGCCATTTTAATTTTATAGGAACATTTTGTTTCCCAAAATTAAAATGGCCATAACTTTTTGAAACAAGAATATTTTGTAACAAATCGAAAAACGTCTCCTTATATTTGTTTCTAGATTATGAAAAAAATATATTGCAAATATTCCACAGAGCGTTACTGAGAACCCAGGGAGTGCTCCAGTGTTTTTGAAAATTTTTTCGCAAACTTTGCTGACGATTTTTTCACTATAAATCCTTTCTGTAAGAGGTGTATAGTCATCACCTAAAAAGTGAAGTGGGTCCCATGCGTCGTTTTCAAGATATGGCTAACTGAAATATCACCAACCGCCACTGTACAAAAAGATATTTTTTACTTTCAATTAAGTTATAAAATGGCGTCGTAGCTCCAGGTAACATGAAACAATTTTTTCTGGAGGAGCAAATCGGCGTACACTGTAGCAGTACACTGCTTAGAAACACTTTTTTTCTTAATATACATTAGTTTTTCTTTGGAAGTATCCAAGATTTTATTTTTTTTTTGAAAATTCACACTCATCACTTTCTTTTTTTTTCTTTAAAACTCGACCAAAAATTGTTTATTGCAATTATCTAATTATTTATCAATCGCAAAAATAGATATATCGATAGACAATCTATATAGTAAGCTACAATTAAAATTTCAAGTTTATTGGATAAAAACTGAGCTAGCTACGTTGTACGCCAATTCGAAAAACGCGTTTAAAGTTTGAAAAACCATATGTAAATAATACGGCTATTGTAGCGTCCTATTAGCTTCCCTAAGATTGAATAACGCCATCTATATATATTTCGAAAAAGTATACTTAACTCCTTTGTACCGACGAAAACTACCAATAGAACTGTAATAATACAGCAGAGCGGCTTTTTCGAACGTTCTGGACCGCTGAGACGTGTTCGGAAAAAAAGTTGTAAAATAATTTTAAAAGCTTGCCCCTATCATTCTTAGTTTTCAATCAAAAAAAAAATGGGAAAATTTTTTATGGGTAGTATAACCCCTTAACGCCATTTATCGTGATGACAGAATGTATGTACATTCAAAATTTGACCCCTAAAATTAAAATCTCGATATCTAGTATTTCTCCTGTATATTTTCTAAGTTATTGACACTGAAAATGTTAACAAAGTTTATTTGAAATAAATAATTACATAATTTATTTTGACAGAAACGGAATGACTTTTTTCTGCCTGTACATTTATTCCATCTAAAAACGTTAACAAAAATTTTGATTAGCCACATGTTTGTTTTGTCAAAAACTGTTCTATATACATTTTGTGCGAAAAAGTAACTCATCCCTTTGCCATTCGTTTTTAGTAATAATTATAAGTCGCGGCTGATGGAGTTTGAGATACATAATATTTTAGCGGATGATTACTAGACCCAAGGCTATAATAGTAGAAAAAAAACCTTGCGGAAATGCCTTGCTTCATGTATTTTTTTGCAAAATTTTCATTTTCCTTAAAGATTGTATTGTAAAATTCCAAAAACGAAATTCTGGGGTGAAATAACAATTCAAATATAATCACTTTTACAGATCTATAGCACAGTACAATAGAAGTATAAAAATACTTTGTATTTACTTGATCATTATGGAATAAAACATTTTGCAAGCCGTTTCCAAGATAGTCTAGTGAGGAGAACCGTTTTTGACAATTTTTCCGGAAGTTTCATTTGAAGTTTTTTTACTATTACAGCATTCTAGTTAGATCTAGTATTCACCCCCTAAAATATGATGTAGGTCCCTCTCATGATTCGTTACGAAATTGCGAGAATATCAAATTCCACCAGCAGCCACTGATATGTATAATACACATGCAATCAATACTTATAATTACTCGCTAATTACTTTTTTACAGATACCTATCAAGCTGGTAAACTTTAATGACAAAATCTTTTTATTAAAACCAATAAACTTTTATTATACGAGTAGTTTTCTTAATTTGGATGTACAAATAAACATGAAAAGAATATTATACAACAGGTAGGTATTTATTTTTCGAAGAAATACCATCACTACTTAATTATGCAAAACTTATTGTGTACATCTATGGAATGATAATTAAATAGTGGATAAAGTTAATACTACTTAAATTTATGATGTTGTGTGTTTGTCCTAGGTTAGTGTGATAGTGCTAATAGAATGACAATAATTTTGATAAACTGATAATAATTAACATATAATTTGTGGTTAAGTAAATTAGGATAACAAAACCATTCGCAAAAATTAAAAATGTTCTTAATGAAAGTATACTTAAAATTAAAGAAATTTTGCTCTTCTTGTTCCTAGTTATTGCAGCAGCTATAGATTTTCTATTCAGGCAACTAGATCAGCCTCAGAATCCTGTTATATATAGATAATTCTTCAAGGACACTGGAAATGAGAAACCTTCTTTAGTATTTTATAAATAAAAAATAATAAAAACAGAATTTAGATACAGGAATATAAGTATCCAAAAAAATAAATAGCTGCAACTAGCGAAAAAAAAAATATCTGGATACTTTGCAGAGGAGGATGCTTCATCTTTAGCTCTTATATATATCGAGATATATCCACCAATTATACGAATGGTGGGGACGAGGGTATGCGTAGGCGATTGATCGAAATCATTCGTTAAAAGTTTAGCATTAGAGCATGTAGAAAATATCGATTTTTGAAAATTTAGGGCTTAAGTTAATTTAATAGTTCATGACCAACTGGACGAAAATTTAAAATGGTTTGAAATTGGGGCTAAACGGTAGTTATATTTTATAAACACTCTGTACGGAATTTAACAAGACAAAAAATTGTTGCAAAGCTTTAGGATTGTACTAACCATAGTGACAATGCCGATACTTTATTTCCTAGAATGACCGCTACAGATAATTTAAATGTTAAGGTGCTAATGAAGGGAATTAGAAAAAAAACTCCAAATAACTTGGGTAAATCAAAATTACCAACATTAACTGTAGTTTAAATTTTCAAAATTCAGTAGTTTTTTTCAAGCCCTGATACTTTTAACGAATGGTTTCAATCACTCACCCTGCATGAACGTAAAACGTATCGTATTAGTAGATATTACAAAAACAAATCTTTTGGGGATAACCTAAAAGGATGTAATTACGACTGGTATTAAATAACACTCGCCTAAAACGTTCCGGGTACCGCTGTACAAGATGGAATCGAATAAAAACAACGAAACCGTGTAGACATAAAGATATCACACGCCCTTGCGACAACGTCGCCAGATAAAATCGGAATAATTTAATTCGGAATGCCTAATAAGATCAAAAAATTCCAAATTCCGAGTCTCCCATGGCAGACGCGAACAGAAAGAGAGATAGAGAGGCAGACCATAGGCGTAGCTCTGCAGAAGTGAGCATCCTACATCTTAGGATGATTAAAAATATGTCACCAGGTACGGTATTCTAAAAATATGCACGCACATTAAAAAACGACTGTTTATACAGTGAACTCGTTAATGTTTGCATGAATTCAATATTTTCCAAAATAAAAATATTTTGGAAAAATTCTTGGACAGGCCGATTTTTTTTATTTTCAATTGCACACCTTAGAAATGTCAGTAACGTCACCACTTTTATGTACATGATTTTGATTCATCCATCTTTTTTTTAACTAGTACACCCTATATATTTTTCTACTGTTGGATCCTCCAGGTACAGCCAGTTTAAAAAATGTACAACACATCGTTTAAAATGATTCCTGTGTGAGTTTATAAACAATTAAGAATCAACTCACAAATAAACAAATTTAGACCACAAGTGTTTCTGGAATTGTCTGTTACTGAAGAACATCAAAGTGGAAAATTAGTACATAGTGTGTTCTATTAAAAAAAAGTCGATGACGTCATGTACAAAATCTGGTGACGTAACTGTTACTTCTCATTTTAGAGTAAGATATGTAATTGCAAATAAAACTTGCATGAGTTTATTTAGTTAACCGAGTGAGTTTATAATCAAACAAGATGAGTTTTGTAGATTAAGCATGTATCTACAAAAAAAAAAACAATTTAGTATTAGTTATTGTTTATGCTCCAATAATATCCTACGTAAGTGACTACCACATCATGATATTAATCTTACTTTTCTTATTTCTTATACAATTATATTTATCGTTTTTATATTCATTTTTTTTAACAGTTCTATTTTTCTAATGATTTTTCATGGGGTATAGTGTTTTTTGCGATTTTTGTTTTTATTATACATGTATAATAATGTTTTAATATACATACATGTATAATTTTGTTTTTTTTTTTCGAGTTCCTTGTCTTTTTTTAAACTCACATTTTTTGAAAATATAATAAATTTCTTAGTTTATCACCTATTAGTGCTGAATCCGATTCCGGTGTTCGGAAGTTCCTAGGGGATTTTTGTTCCTAGGGGAAAACCTGAGGTTGATGGAACAATTCTGACAACGGTTTCCGAGTTAGCACGTCAAAATACGTTTTTGTGTGCCTGTGTAATTAAAATTTAGGTTTTTTGTACTCGTATAAAAAATTTTGTTAATTCACTTGTTATGTTTTCATTAATGCCATATTTAGGTTCAAAATTCCACATTACAATTCCAGTAACGCTTTGTTGCTAGTAAACAGTACTTTTACTAGTAGGTTTTAATTCTGGAGTGGGTGCTGGAACCTTCGGCGTAGAAACAAAAAACTGGACGTTTTCCACGAAACACCGAACTATTATACTTCTCTTGACGCGCGTTTTGCCAACTAAGTTGGCCTCTTCAGAAGAATATTAAAACTAAATTCTAACCTACACACTTGCACTATTTATACTTAATTGGTCGCCACGGTTCACTGAACCGTAACCTCTGTCTTAGTTTATTAGGGCAAACAGTGGACTGTTGGGTATTGGACCATTATCCTTATTCATACTACTGTTACATTTAATGATTTCTAAACTTTCAAAAGCATCCAACTGTCTACTGTTTGCTACATTTCTAATTAATTTTGAATTATTTATGTCTATCTCATGGTTGTTGTCAACTAGCAATGCATGTTGGACAACACAAGATTTTTTCCGTTCTGCCATATTTTAAATGAGCCATGTGTTCTTTAAATCTAGTCAAAATAGATCTTTTTGTTTACCCTATATACTTTTGACCACAATCTTTACAACCTTATTTCGTATATTCCTGATTTCTCGTTATTGTCAATTTTGTCTTTGGGTTGCCCAAAAGCGTCTGTAGTTTATTTTTAGAATTATAAGCCAAATTGATATTAATATTTTTAAAAACTTGATCTAGTCCACAAGTGAATTTAGGTTCATATGGTAACGAAAACATTTTTTTTTTTTAGGTTTTAAAACAAAATTTTAGAAAAACCACACTTATTTTTTAATTCCATGTTCTATTGCTTTGACAACAATAATTAAAAACGTTGAGCAACATTACCTACATCTTTAGGGACCTCTTTTTTTGTAATAGTGGGGGTGTAATACCCCCTGAACAAAAAGTTCTAGCTACGCCAATGGAGACAGTAATAAAAGGTCTCCCGTTTTGACAAATAATAATGACCACAAACCTTTAGGTTAAATCTTTTAGTAATGACCGAAGCGAGACCCCTGCAGAAAACAATCCCTGTTACGCCACTGGCGACTGGGGGCGGGGAGGGGGGGAGGAAGCTCCTCTTGATATGCCCGGTGCGTAGGTGGACTATTTGCAGCGAGGCATTCGTATGAAAATCACGTCCGTCCAGGAAAAATTACATAAATTTCGACTGGCGTGCGTCGAAAGAACGGAGAGAAAAAAATCGAAGGAGCGTCTAACGAGGACGTATTCAAATAAAATCGAGAGATTTATCGGCGGACTGAGGCCGCTGAAATAAAAATCTCTAACGTAATATATTGTTATGGTAATACATATTTCCTAATGGTGATCAGATTCGGATTTAAGGAAAAACAAGATAGGAATCTAAGAAGAGGGAAGGACGGGTCAATACACTGATTATCTGAGTCTCGACAGTTGTGTTACATTCGTTAATATTCGAACGGACGAAACACAAAGGTTATGATAGGTTAAAGTTTCAAAAGGTGTACCTACCTCTATAAAGAAAAGAGAAACGATAATAAAAAAAATTACCTGTTTTTTTTTCACAAATTGACTTATTTTTTTCACTGACAGAGTTTTACTAAATAATTTTGTGATATAGACTTTGCAAAACACAACAGAGATACAAGACATAATACATTCATTAACCGGTGTCTTTATACACGATGTCTGGTAAGTATATGGCAATATTCTAGGAGCATACAGGAGAGGTAATATAATAATTTCATTTCACATCATATAGTTTTTTTTTCTCCTAGGATGCCCTCCTACCGAGATATAACTTATTTGTTTTAATAATCTGTGAGCATTTTTAAAGCATCAAGTACGTTTCAAGTCAGAAGTTAACTGACCTAAATACAAAAAAGTTGAACTTTTTGACAATTTAATAATATGTCAAATATTGAACTGAAAATTGTACGTAATCCTTGATGATTTTACTAAGGAAAAGGTACACTTCATCAGTTTCAAAAATTTTGAAACACAACAGTTTCAAGTTGTTCAAATAAAAGTTCAATTAACCAAATAACAGTTCATTTTTTCGAAACTTATGCAGACTGCATTCCAAGGAATCCGAAAATGATTTTTTTGAGTTCAATGTTTAACAAGATTTTAACTTTTTTGGGTTTGAGTCAGTTTGCTTCACTGTTTTATGAGTTTCCATGATACAGAAAATGTCCAAAAATTAAAAATCGACACAGTGGTCTTCAAAGGTTCTTGTCAGAAAGTTAAGTTCAGGGTCCTTCCTTGGGGCTTGTTATCTCGGTAACAGGGTACCGTACGAGAAAAAATTATGAAAAACTAATTTTATTTTTATCTTCCGCGTATGTTCATAGAATATTGCCACATACTTACCGAACACCCTGTATGTATAGGCTTGTACCAAGATTTTCAAGAATTATGTTCCTGACAAAAATGTTAAAAGAAAAAACGCTACATTGTCAATGTTGAGTAAAAAATCATTTTGAGGATGCCCATTTCTCAAATAAAAACTGGTCTGAATCTACTAATTTTGAGGACTTTTACGAAGTTTGTATTGGACAACAATACAAACGGCGGTTGGTGATATTTCAGTTAGCCATATCTTGAAAACGACGCATGGGACCCACTTCACTTTTTAGGTGATGACTATACACCTCATACAGAAAGGATTTATAGTGAAAAAACCGTCAACAAAGTTTGCGAAAAAAATTTCAAAAAAAACTGGAGCACTCCCTGGGATCTCAGTAACGCTCTGTGGAATATTTGCAGTAATTTTTTTTTCATATTAATTAATGTGTTAATTAATGTAATTAATGTGTTCTTAATCTAAGAACAAATATAAGGAGAGGTTTTTCGATTTGTTACAAATTTTTTTTTTCAAAAAGTTATGGTCATTAATTTTGGGAAACAAAATGTTCCTATAAAATTAAAATTAAAATGGCCATAACATTTTGAAAAAAAAATATTTTGTAAAAAATCGAAAAACCTTATATTTGTTTCTAGATTATGAAAAAAAAATTACTGCAAATATTCCACAGAGCCTTACTGAGATCCCAGGGAGTGCTCCAGGTTTTTTGAAATTTTTTTCGCAAACTTTGTTGACGGTTTTTTCACTATAAATCCTTTCTGTAAGAGGTGTATAGTCATCACCTAAAAAGTGAAGTGGGTCCTACCGTCGTTTTCAAGATATGGCTAACTGGAAATATCACCAACCGCCACTGGTATTGGAACAATGAGGGGAGAGAAATACTTATGACCCACCCTGTATAAGTCATACTTCTTATACAGACAGTATCAATGAAGTGTACAAACCATGTGTTTGTTCTATCTACTTTCTGAAAGACAAGAGACTATTTAGATTTTTTAAATACATTCAAGTTTTCAGTAAATATAGTCTAGTCAGAATGATTTTTTTAACGTAACGAAAAAAGACCTTGTATCTCATTTCAATAAAACATAAAATACGTATATTAAATTAGTCATATTCAGTATGAACAAATTACTGCGTACGACTCGGCACGCAAGAAAGTCATATTTACGATATCAAACTTGTCAGATTTACATGACCACTTACGGCGGAAGAAAGATTGGTAGTAGATAATAATTTATGCTACTTTTTTTTACGATATCATTGTCACGATACGCTGTATATATTAGTGAATTTTGCTTTTTTCTTTCTGTACAACATATATATATATACGAAGTGCGTAAATTAAGTAATGAGATTGGCAAAGTAGCGCCCGATCTAGAACCCAGGTGTTTCGGTGGTTTAAGGCATTCTCAGAAGGAAGTGTGTCGATTGAAGATGAACCACGTAGTGGAAGGTCTTCATCTTCAAGAACCGATGAAAATGTCGATGGAATACGGGATCTTATGCGTTCAGATCGTCGGTTGACGACAAGAATGATCGGGGAAGAGTTAAAGAATCACACCACTCACTGTTCATTAGATTTTGACCACAGAACAAACATCAAGAACGACTGGATGTTGCATCACGACAGTAAACGAGTTTTTAGTCAGTAAAAACATTCCTGTGGCTCCTCAGCCTCCTTATTCGCCTGACTTGAGTCTTTGCGACTTTTTTCTCTTCCCGAGATTGAAAAATCACCTTAAGGGACATCATTTTGGGACTATAGAAAACATTCAAACGGTTGTAACCGACCAGCTGAAGGCTATTCCAGTATATGAGTTCCAGCACTGCTATGAGGAATGGAAGAACCGTCTCCAGCGCTGTGTGGCTTCCCATGGAAGTTCATTTGAAGGAGACAATACTGAATTGCAATTATATTCGAATAAAAAAAGTTAAAAAAAGACACCACTTAATTTACACACCTCGTATAGTGAGAGGTAAAAGTCTGTAATAAAACTGATAATTTCACTGTGGTTAATTTTTGGAAAAAATTCAGATAGGTCGCATCTGGTTGGTGTGGTGTGGGGAAAATTTTGAAAATACAAGTAAAAGATGCAGAAGATAAAATCGAAATATCTCTATGTGTTTTTGCAAAAATCAGCCACAATTCAATTATGAATTAGATCAACATCCTCTTGCCATTCCTTTTATAAGGCTGTATGGCGTTATGGTTATAATTAGATATAATTAAAAGATAGTTGTAAGATATAGTATGGAAGATATTCCAAATACGGAGAGAAATATTTCAGCTACAAAGAAGTGCGATATAGGGTCAATGCTGACAATGAGTGATAGACTCTAATAATTCCTGCTGAAGAAGAGTAAAACAACGGTGGTAATAAGAAAAGGAAGGAGCTGAAGAAAAGACATTAAAAACTTATAAGGTAAAAAATATCGCTGATATTACCTAGACAACTATGTTCTAGGCCAATTTCCCTGTCTTGCACCCATCCATCCGATTTTATTCCTGCGCAAAGTGTCGCTATACCGGCGAGCTTTGAGAACACCATAAAATCGCGCATATATTAAAAAAGTTGCCCTAACGAAGGCCTCTTATTTCCCAAAGTTAAATTAAGAAAGTTCCCGGGGTCCGTTTGTGTCGTAAAATTCGAATTAATAATTTGATATTTTCGAGATGGGGTTCAGGTAGTAAAAAACCGCCGTAAAAGGGTAGTAAAGCGTTAAATTTTTATAGGGCCGGCGAAAAATCTGCAAACGCCAAGGACTCTCTTTTTTTCATCGTTTATTATCGGATTTATTTTGTTTACAGCATACGAGAAGGGTGTTATTGAGGGCAAAAGGGCCCCCAAACGCGTTCAACAGTTAGGATGACTAAGGAAATGCCCGAATGACTTCTATAAATTTTAAGGTTTAAATTGTTACATGGAGATGTAGGTATGCAAATAAATACGTTTTAATAACGCAATGAAATATGAAAAATATTTTTATATTAGGATTTATTACATATGTAAAAAAAGTTATAGTATTTGTTATGGTTAGTCTTGGTTAGTTTGTAACATAGCTGGATAGTATATAAACTAACCAAACGACTGGTTATTTTAACAGAAAATTGCTTTTTTTTCACTAGTTTATATATCATCCAGATGTTAAGTCAAAGAGTAAAATATACTTTTTACTCTTTGGTTAAGTAATCTAACCAAGAATGAAGTACAAACCTGAGAGAAACTATGCACAATAACATTTGCTTTCGCCTAGTTTGTAAACTATCCGTAGGGTTTAGATAAATCATAAATTTAGTATAGCTAGTAACAGAAAACAAATGTTTATTAGCCAATTTATGAAGTAGCTAATATTTTCTTTGGTTCCTTACCTACGTTAAGCTAAACCAAACATTTTCTTTATGCGGTAACCTTCATGTTTTATTCGATACATTCTGATACAGACCTAAATAATGCACTAGCAATGAATTGAACAAAAACAGTTCGTATCATGATTTTGCTGAGCTCAGTCGCATATGAATTGGATTGCATAAATGAATAACACAACTTTATATATCTGGGTAGGACTATTCCTAATTCCACAAAAGAAAACACCATAAAATTTATTTGTTTGAACAAGTTAACCGACTTGTGGCAGTTGCTATTGCAAATGTATCCAAGTGCAAAGCATTTGGATATACTTCAGCCACTATTCTTGGTTAATTTACATAGCTGTCCGTGGTTTGGTTGAAAGCGAAACTTGAAGCAAAACTTGAGCCTTATGGAAGTTGTTAACCCTGCATGGACTAAGGTAGTAAAAGTAAGCGTTCATAGCTCTTACGCTGTCAATGTACGGTTATACTTTGTAGGTGGTGACTTGCACCTCCACTTGAATTTATCCATGGGTTGCAAACACTATACTTGCTTTTTTGCTTTAGTCTCGCTTTCTAGCCGTCACCACGCTGACGAGTTCCATTAGAACGAAACAGCTATCAGTAACTGGAAGACCGGACTTTTTGGAATGGAATGGACGGAATGGGGTTTACTGATTGAGCATGGATGGAGGGTGTATTAAAAACTATAGAAGACTTTGGGCCTATAAACCGAGACCTCTGGCAAGTCATTCTAATATACCTGAGAAGAACTGATATGAGGTATTTACAATGTCAATACTTATACCTTTATGATATGAGGAATTGTTGTAACGATATGAGCACTTTAATAATGTCAATGTCCAGAAGACTGGAAAGAGTTGTGAAATATTTTGGCTCTGCAATAACGAGCCAGCCAAAAAAAAACGTCATTAAAGTTGGCTGAGCAAAAAAAAAGACGTATTTATATTCAAATCTTAAATGTATCACTTTTTAAATTTAATTGTCAAGGCTGTCACGTTATGCGAGAACCATTATTTGTTTTATACATTATTTATAAATATATTTATATATTTTTAATATATAAATAATGTTATATATAACAGTATTTATATATTATTTGTTTTTGTGACAGCTACTTGTCAAAAGTTCGACAACAACAAAGTTTTGGTTTGAGCTTCGACATAACTGCTATTTCCATCTCTCACGTTCATAGCCAGATTTGATGACGTTTTTTTTTTTGTTGTCTATATAATATTAATGTATTCAGACATTAATTCTTTGTAACCAGAAGTTCTAATATTCAAGCTTTTTAAAGCTTCTGTATATTCGTCTTTGATATCTCGGAAGAGTGTTTATTCTTAGGCTTTCGTTGTGGTTTTATGTTGCAGTGATTGTTTTACCTGCCTAAGTTTTTTTCTGTGTGGCTTTTGCTAGGTTTAAATCATCAGCCACCCCAACTAGGCTATTAGTTATTTTACGTCATTATATTTTTTAATTATATTTTCATAAATGCTCTGCTATGCCACACAAAGTTCTGGTTTTACACACTGAAATTCAGTAAAAATTTCCACGACACCCAAAAGGTGTTCACTCAATGGCACATACTTTTAATACACAAATAGTTAAATATAAATGTATATTGTACATATATAGGGTACTTCACGATTGTGGCTTACTAAACGTTTTGGCTAAACGACAAATAACAGGTGGCAAAAAAAAAAAAAAACGTGTTTTGCAACTGTTACATTATTCTGACTCATACATACATCTAAAAATTCTATTGTTAATGAAATATCTGCTTTCCACGGCATACTATACACAATTTCGTTTGTCATTCATGGCCGACTATGATAATAATTTTCGATTTTTTTTTATTGCGCATTTTCGCTTTTGAAAATCCGCGCAAACAACAACCGACATCATTGCGTGCGTTAAGAACAGAAACACCTGAGCTTGTCCGTTTCGCATAAATTATTTGTAATGGACGTTTACGAATACAAAAGAAAAACTCGGAGGTTTCTTTTTACTCCTTGCGACAGTCGTTTATGGAACCCGCGGGCGATCTATCGATTATTTTTAGGTCGGCGGCACAGATACGTCAAAATATTTTATTTGGTAGATATTAGAGGTATTTTGAAAGGTACACGAAGGTCGGACGTGTCTCGGCCATTATAACGCGAATGACAAACAATTTAAAAGGTAAATTGAATTATTGTATACGGGTACGTCTAGACAGGCCGCTTGTTCTTTGACGCGTTTTTTTTCTACACGGGTCCCAATTTGTTATGTCACCGGGCTTCCATGTAGGTCGTTTATTTTGACTGAAAATCGTATACGCTCCGGCTGACACACATATAAATTTCGTATTACAATTAATTAATAAAGTTTGATTAGATCAAAATAGACGTGATAAATGCCGACAATTAAAATGCAAATCGGTAAAACGCCGTATCATTGAAACGGATACCTTCTATGGTATTGACCGAATGTCGTTAAAATCGGCAATTTCCCCCGATTTCAAATTGATATTTTTATTTGAAGTTTCATAACGTTACCTAATTTCGGAGGCTATAGAATTGTTTTCTTTCTTTTACCAATGTTTATATGTTGTGAAATTATTTTTTATATAAACTGCTCGTCCAAGTTAGCGTAACACTTTTTAGATTAGCGCCATTTGTATTCTATTCGAGTTAGAGACTTGCGGTTTTTAATTTTAGGTAGCCTATTGAGTTGGCTATGCCCCGAAGTCGCTATGCTGTGACTTAAACGATTCGCCGTCCGCTCCTCAAAAAAGAACCCCATGTCGAAATGTGAATTCGCAAGATTTTGACGACAATTTCAAAGACCTACAGACTCGATTAAGAAGGACGCTGTCGGGTAAAACCTCCATCCCGGCACACACTACGACCTCCTCGATAAGTTCCGTGTATTTGGTCGCTGTCTCATATCTTCAACCCATTTCCAGACCCCCTAAGCTACTGTTGGACGAATCCATTGATCCTAATGCTGCCTAATAAATTAGTGTAAGGTACCACAACTCACTTTAACCCTTTGACAACTGACGCACCCCTCCAGGCCACACCACACCGACTCCCACTCACACCATCAGGATCCGCCCCTGAAGGTGTGAGTGGGAGTAGAAGGCTGCGTAGGATGTCGTTTTGTCCCGAATTCATGTCATGGCATTACTTGAAGGCTCTAGAAGTTGGCGGAACACACAGCGCACAGTCGATTGAATGCCAAGAGTGATATTCCAACTCCAACGCACTCCCTAAAAATTTGCCACCATAAGGGGATGTAAGCAGGTATTGATGCGTGGGGGTGACTATGAAATCTTTTCTGAGGATGCATGAATTTTTTTTGACACACCCCTCTTTTGCGTCCCATCACCACCTTGTCTTTTTTGACCACCTCCGAAAAATTTTTGAGTGAATGAAAATTCCTGAAAGAGGACTCGTTGGGTTGGCGAAACTTTCCTTTGCATTTGTGTGAATCGGCAATCGCCAAATTCGCGAGAGATGCTTGGTACGCGCGACAAATGTTCACTGTGATTTGGGCTCATGAACTCTCGACTGGACTAGCACCTACGAGGCAGACCACCCAAACAGCACCTTTTTCCACTAATTTTACGAGCGAGAGCTTATTTGGGTGGTCTGCCTCGTAGGTGCTAGTGGTAGGTGGAGTAGGTGTGGCTTGGAGGGGTGCTTGGGTTGTTAAAGGGTGAAAGCGAGTTGTGGCACCCCACAAATTTGTTAGACAGCATTAGGATCAATGGATTCGTTCAACAGAGCTCAAACCACGCAAACCCTGCGTAAATGCAAAAGGGGGTTTAGGGGGGGGTCTAAAAATGGGTTGAAGAGATGGGACAGCGACCAAATACACAGAACATATTGAGGGAGGTCTTAATGTGTGCCGGGATGGAGTTTTTACCCGACAGCGTCCTTCTTAGTCGAGTCTGTAGGTCTTTGAAATTGTCGTCAAAATCTTGCGAATTCAAATTTCGATATGGGGTTGCTTTTTGGGGTGTGGACGGCGAACCGTTTAAGTCACAGGCTATAGGCTACCGAAAATTAAAAGCCGCAAGTCTCCGCAGTTTATATTTATATAGAGTCCGGCAAAAGTCTAGAATATCTGCATGTATCTTTTTTAACCATTTATTAAATAGGAAACTTTTAGTATAAGTAAAAGTTGTTGGACTTTTTTCGCAAGACCTGGCAATCTTATTTTTTTTGGCGAAGAAATAAAAAAATGAAGATAGCTAGAACATGCAAACAAAATAAATCAAATATAGTTTTTCAAAAATAACTATGGTACCGGGTGACTGATTGAGAAGTGCCCCCCCCTTTCCATTCTCGTTAATATTTGAGTTAAAATTTTTCTGAAAAAACAAACCGTTCGTTTTTCGATTCCTTAGGTCCTAACAAACAGGGCGTTCTTAGTTAACTTGAAAAATGTAGCGTGTTTGAGAAAAAAAAAAATATTAAGCACTTTAAAATATATAATGGACGCCCAAAATTTTTTTACGCTTTCTGGATTTAAATTTCTGGACGCTCATCAGAGCTTTCATTATTATACACTGAAAGAAATTGTTTTTGGTTTAGTTAAGTCTTATACTGAGATAAATTGATTGTAATAGTGCAGCTATCAAAACAAAACACAAAAAGATCAAGTAAACAAAAAAACTATATCTTTATATACTTTTCTTAGTTATAGACCTTAGTATGTTTGTAGATCCCGTGAATGCACCTACATATGTACATACAGGTACATATTTTTACGTGTACGAACAATAAATCTGCTGGCGTCACGTGTAGGTTGGAAAGCGGCGTTCGCTTTTACCGATCGGCGTAATAAGTTGAATATTCCGAGATGGGTGACATTAAAAACCTGCCGTTCGCAGACCGGCCGAGTAACAGAACGCTGCGCTGACTGGGAGCAAGGTGGCCCGGCAAGGTAGGTAGTAGGGCTTCTCATTATTATTATATGCCGCGCCGGCCGATAGAAATGAATGGACGCCGATAAAAATTAAATGGGAGGCGAACGTCTGCTATATAGGGCGGCCGCAAAAATTCGCTCTCCTTGAATTTAACAATCACACAAGACTGCAAATTTCGATATTGTCACGACATATGGGAAACGGTCATTTGTTATGTTGAGTTTGTTAAAAATCATTAATTAACATCAAGTCATTTCTCAAAAAAAATGAGATTTTCTTGAGAGAAAGAGACAAAAAAAGTAAGTTCATCAAGTTCAAAAAATGTAATAATACTTTTAACTAGTGGATGACCCACCCATTATTGCAATTTCTCACCTATTAGATGGTTGCACTTTTCTTACAATTTTTTTTCTTACAGAGTTTTACCTTTAAACGGACGATATGAACGATATGATTTTTATTTCATTTCAACCCTGTTTCTGACACATATAACAAACGACACTTTAAGAAAAATGAAACTTGCAAAAGGCGTTTAGTAGTAACAATTAAATTAAATAAGACATTTAAAAGATTTTACGGTTTTTGAAATTTTTCTCGAAGATGTATCTATCTCATTTTTTTCTATATAGCCATATATAGGTTAACTGACTATCATGTACCTATCTGCCTGGTACAATTTTTTTATGATTAAATGATGAATAGGGTTGGCAGAATCATAAGTATAATACACGAAAATAACTAGTATTATTTTACTATTCAACGTACTTCATACAAGGTTATATAGAGACATCCAAAAAAAAAACGTCATCAACTCTGGCTATGAACGAGAGAGATGGAAATAGCGGTCATGTCTAAGCTTTTCGGTTATGTCAAACTTTTGACAAGTGACTGTCACAATTTGTAAAATAAACAATGGCTGTCATATGATGTGACAGTCTTGACAAGTAAATAAGGTTATAAATTCTAAGGTATTTCTAAGAATAGAAATACGTCTTTTTTTCTCGGCCAACTTTGATGACGTTTTTTTTGGATGTCTCTATACAACAGCACCGACTGACACGGGACTACTGCAATTAAATCAAATTGATTCAACTCCCATCACATGCTACACGAGTTGCCTGTGTCGCGTCGCCGTAAGCCAACTTTACAAATGAATAAATATATAAGGCATAAAATGACGAAATTTATTTAACTATAGGTAAACTAGTCCTAAAACTTTAAACGCATTTTTTCTACAAATCTTATTTTAAAAATATAAAATAAGATCTATAAAAATATAAAATATATATCAAAATATTTCAAAAACTACTGCACAGAAAAATTTATGATATTCCAAGCTTATTATAAACAAAGTTCCTAGTAGTGAATGACTTATTGTTCAACGCACTGTTTTTTTTTTTTATTAAAAACGAGTTATCTTTTTTATAAAAAAATCGAAACTAATTTAAAAATACTGTGAGAAATATACGAGTACTTAGTTTTTATAACTTAGTGATACATTCCATGTTTTTTTGCTTTATATATGATCATTGACCCTTTAAAATTTGATTAAACCATTTTCAAAACAATTCACTTTTAACATTAATGGCATAAAAGAGCATTTTAAATACGAGAATAACACGTGAATTAGCCAATGTTTAAGAGTATTCCTTGAAAATAGCGATTTATGCCTAAATCTAATATGATCGAAATCCGGATCTGTGTGTTTATGTTGTGAAATCGTAACTAAGTGACTAAAATTTTAAACACGCTTCCTTATCAAGGTCAACTTTTGGAATTCAAGGCAGATATTAAAAACGTAATTTTAATGACAGTTATGCAAAGCAAAAAAATACAAGAAATTAACTGCAATCGTAGCCCTGGTATATTTATGCATGACACAGTGAACTGTTGAGAAGATCCCTATAATTTTGCGGTATGATATTCGCGATTCGGTCGCACTTAACGAAAAAAACACGAACTCCGATTTAACCGGTTCTTCTTGTTCTCAGTTAAATATTTATCGCCGGAATAAAAACCTCCGTGCCTGTTTGGCTTCGCTTAATGGCGGATAGTTTTGTCATCATTTGACAGCCAATATGAATACAATGTGTGCGGCGGTCCAAATTTAAAAAAAGTCACTCGCTGAGAGACAATAAATATACTAGAGGCATTGTCGGGACAACGAGTAGTTTTTTTTCCTACTCGGGGACCTTTCGGAGTTAATAGATAGGAAATAAACGCAAAAACCGAGGCCGCGGATTTATCGCCGACAATGGGTTTTGTTCTGAGCTATCTAATCCCCTCTGGAAAGCGGGAGATACTGGCCGGGTATTTACACAATTGCCCGTCAGCGCCCTCTTCACCTTTTTTTCAGTGGCATTCGTCTCGATACTTTTGTGGCTGTGCAAAAAAAGTGGACATAACGAACTGTAGCCATCCCCAACGAATAAAATAAAATGTGCCACCGGCACGTAAAAAAAGTGGAAATTACCGTAGACTACACAATAACACAGCCACACAAAAAAAAAGTTCTGTGCAGCGAGCATGAGGGTATGGTATCGACAGATTTTTTAACGCTGAATCCGAAGACGAAAAATTGATCTATCATGTCAATTTTTCAGGGCCGGCCCGTTAAGGGGCCCACGGGGGGATTTTCCTAAGTCCGGCCCTTTTGATGCTGGTGACCAGAGAAACAGAGTTGGTAGAGTCCTGTAGCACTGATAAGTTGGTAGAGATCACGGACAAGGTCATTCAACCCTCTCCATGCACTCGGCAATCATTCTCGAAACCCCAAAGCGATTGAACATCTCAATTTTAAACCATTGAACATATTTTTTTTGGGAAGGGGGAATACATCGTGGTATGCCACCCAGAAGGGGTGAGAACGTGTGAACCGAATGTGAGAACCAAAAATCGGAATAAATAAACCTCATAGCCCAATAATCTTGGTATCTGCATGAAACTAGAAACCTCAGTGGTGAGCAAACAGTCTCAAACACAATAATCTAATAGCCCTGAGAGTCAGAATCCCTATAACCTCATACCTCCGACCCCAATACCGCATTACCTCGATAGCTACGTATATAGAAATAGAAATGACGTACCAGTTTTTTTTTTTTAGCAAACAACCTCGAACCTCATAGCCTGAAAGTTTGTGAGCAAAGGTTCTCAAATCCGATAAACTTCAACCCCATGTCTCAAATATTAGTCTGAGAACATTCACTCATAAATCCCCTGTACGCAATCATAGGGTTCAAAATTATTTGCTAATAGGTTTCTATGTCTCGGATCTACAAATTCTTCAGAATACGTATGAAGTTATTGAGTTTGAGGATATATAATTGAAGAGTTATAGAGTTTGCGGTGCTTGAATCCAATACCCAGGAGTATGGGGTTATAAAGTCTACAGTAAATTCAAATTACTTCATAGAGCTACGTGGTTATCGACGATTTGATTCCCAGGTTTATGGAGTTATTAGGTTGAAGAAATGGGGTTAAGGTTTGTTGGATTAGAGAACATTTGCTCACAGATCTTGAGGCTATGGAGTTAATGGGTTTGAAGCTGTCTGCTAAGAAACTTATACTCCAGTTATAATTCTGGAAACGCAGTTATCGGGTTGTTGGGTCATTATGTTCAACGGTGTGAGGTGTCATAAGGTTATAGAGTCTGGAAATTCTGGCTCTCAGACCCTCAAAAGGCTTGGGGTTATTGGACTTGAGGCTGTCTAATCGCAAATCTCCGTGGTTTCTAGTTTCATGTAAACAAAGCCCTGGTGCTATCGAGTTACTGGGTTTAAGAGTATGTGATTATAGAGTTGTGGGGCCTAATGCAAGAAAAAATGACGATTTTATCGTGACAAGTTTAAACCGACTGCGAAATCCGATTCAGCTACACAAAAAAACATTTAGGTGGTGTAATTTATTAATTACCACTTACCACGTACTACAGTAATTTCCATTTTTTTTTTAATAAGTGCCGGTAAATTCTAATACTTCAGTAAGTATAGGTCCTTAGAAAACAATTAGAAGTCATATTACGATGGAGATTATGGCTAAAATAAACTGGCTAACACGTGGTTCTCATGATGAGAATTTAAAAAAGAATCATCAGAGCATTAGAGATGACAGGAGTCAGATTTACTGGAAAGCTCTTACACAAAAGTAGGATAAAAGTAGGATAAAAGCATGTCCTCACACAAATTAACGGAAAATGTCCAATTTATCCACGAAGGTATGGCCTACAAGACACAGTTTACATAATATTGTTATTTAGTTTCACTGACAGGCTAGTGACGTTTCAAAATGTGACCAAATCAGCGTATAATCTTTTTTGTACTCCCTTCGTCAATAAGTTCTTGTGAAAAATTGTATGTAGTGATTTTTATCAAAAATATATGCGCTTTAAGTAAAATTAGTTACAATTAAGAATAAAATATTCACAAACTATTTGTTACAGGGTGTACAGTCAATGATAAATAACATAAAACAAATAATTTAAAATTTAAAAACAAACAATTTATCTTTTTGTCACTTTTATTCATTTATGACGAATGTGCGAGTTGAAGTGAATGAATGAATGAGCGAACGACGTTTCTGTTCTGTAGACAGAGTAACCAGAAAGTCAGTTAGCGACACTCTCAAATAAGATACGCAAATGTAATCATTTAGAGCACCATTACTTATGAATAATATTATCATAAATTCACCCCCAAATAAGAAACCCAACACAATAAAAACATAGTAAAAACACTTGGGGTATTGTAAATGTTTCAGTCCATATCCGTTGCCTACAATAATTTCCAATTACCCACATAAAATAGGGATAATTTCTGGTGCGTATACTCACATTTATCTGTTTATTTCGACTACCGCGTTGCCGTACGGGTGTCTATTAGCCCTCCCCCATCGGCGCTAAGAACTTTTCTCCCCTCGGGAAAAGCTCGTCCGCTTCGAAAATATTTTAACGACAAATTCCAGGGTCTTTATGCGGCCACCGCAAGGGATAGGCAAAAACGAAAATATCAGGTTGATATATTCACAACCTGATAGTTTCATTTTCTACGCCTAAATAAATTGGGGTGGCGGGATTGAAATAAATATCAATCCAATTCCGAGGAACGGCTTTATTAAAGGAGGCTGCTTGGGATCTGTTGGGTAGGTATATATGAAAATCTGATGGATCAAGTGTGAAATATAGTGTGGATTTGAAACACCATCCGAACGGACCTTTTGGATAATTGATTTTGTAATGTTATACACGCTGGAATTAGTTAACATCTTGGTTATTTCCTTT
Organism: Aromia moschata; assembly: GCA_029963805.1. Lineage (NCBI taxonomy): Eukaryota > Metazoa > Arthropoda > Insecta > Coleoptera > Cerambycidae > Aromia > Aromia moschata. The sequence goes on from JAPWTK010000017.1 coordinate 4,342,109, forward strand.
GACCCACAAAACGTTGAAAAAGTTACTGGTAGCAGTCATAGTTACATTTGTAGGAAGCAGCAGTTTACAAAGTCTTGTGATTTCCTCCATAAGCTTGATAATATCTTCTTATCACGCTTATATTGACATAAAAGCATTATGCTTAGAGGATCTAAAAGAGCTGTAAAGCTATATAGTCAAGTTATATTTGTACAGCAATCGATGGTCATAATAGTAGGACCATTGAAACAATATTAAAATCGGCATAAAATTTCTTTTACTGCCACAAATTGGCAGTTTTTACTTATATTTAGAAGATGCGCTGATGCTACAGTTACCTTGTCTGTAACTGTATTTATACCAAAGAATAACCTATTTTCGTTTCCCTTGCATTTCAAACCCTCCCCTTAAGTCGCCGCCTGAAAAGTTTTAGAACTACGTTTGGAAATTGGATTCCCATGAATATGTACAATTTTTATTGAAAAAAATGATTGTGTAATACATTTATTGATTTAAAATAGGTTAGGTGTCTTTTAAAAATATTTAATCTTTAAAATATTCATTCAAGTGGAAAATTGAACTTTGTCACGCACGACTGGGTATACTTACATTGATTTTTCGTTCAGTTGGCTCATTTTTCGTTATAACAAGTGCTGTGGTATATCTCTAAATATTTCTTTTTTGCAGTTAAAACACGAAAAAAGTTGAGGTTATGATCGCGACATAAGAGAGGCTAAATTTCGCGACTTAAGTGAAGTAATGATGCACGGATTTGGCGACTTAAGAGGGGTTCGAGTGTAAGTATGTGAAACTGACGACATAAAAGACATCAGGGAAATATGCTGTGTAAATATAATACCAGTATAGTAACGGACCAAAAATAGTGCCCTGCGGAACACCCTTGGCAGTATTACAAATGTTATACACATTTATACGAGGTGACACAAGGGGCATGCGGCAGTCTCTAATTTCTTTATTAACATAAAATTTTGGAACTTATAGGAGTTATGTAACTGTCAATAATGTTTTTTTTTTCAATCTAACAGAAATTATTTACAACATTATGGTAATAGGAAGTCGACCTACGTTTCTTATTTTAAATAGACCGGCGTAATATGTTTTCAGCTTATTGTATTCGCCTTAAAATTCTCTTTTCAACCATGTATAACGTGGTAGTATTTTGAAGCATAATGAGCTGTGAAATCGAAAAACAACTACTAAGACGTTATGCCCATATATTTTTTTAAGTATTAAAAGTACTTGAAAATTACCGACATTAACCAACATGTACCTGAAAATTTTATAAAGCTATAAAATATATTTTAATGAAAAACGAAAAGCTTTTGCAAGATGTGCAAGAACTGTGGTTATATTTTTTAATACAAATTTGCAAAGAATAACTGGAACCCTCAAACTTCATTTCTAAAACTGGAACCTTGTGCCTCTCACCGTTACGTTGTTGAGTAGAGTGAAAATGAAGAAACAATTAAAAGTTTATCAATATGAATGTCAAAAAACGGACGTTTATTTTGAGAAAATATATCCCTATAAACTTTGGACTGTAATTTTCAACATACAAAGTACCTAATACATTTTAATTTTTTGTATAAGTATTTGAAAATGTTATCAATCAAGCTATAAAATATTTTTTAAAAGGTTACGTGGATGCGAAGTCGAAAAAGAAGATATTTTCTCTATTTTTTATAACAAAACATTTATTTTATTCAAATTTTTACCATCTAAAAGAACAATTTTTAAACAATATTTTCTGAAATTTTCATTTAAAATTTTTTTGAAAATCAGTATTGGGACCTGATTTTCGGAGACCCCTTTGAAAGAAGTATCCTTGCCATAGGCAGGATAACACATGATACCTTTATGTGAAATAAAAAAAAAACAAATATTTTCTGTTAGTCTTCTTTTTTCTGATTGAACGAAGAATTGAAAAAAATTAATTTGCATTTTCGGCAGAGTTGTATACAAAAAGTACAATTTTAGGTAAAATTTACACCACGTATTGCCTTGTAAAGTTGAGATCAAAGAGAATAGAAAAGAATTCGTATAATCACTAGCCAATCGTATCTAGAAGTGTGCAGATTTTCAATAAAATCGGTGCATAAGGTTTTGAGAAATTGACTACCGACTTATACCGAATAATACCAACATAGAGTTTTGAGAACAAACCGATTAAAATGTTTGCAAAATAATGAGTAAAAATTGTGTGGCTCAACAAGCAACAATTTTTGAAAAGAGTAACTCTTAGAAAGCGAGATAATCGAACAAGAAAGACAAACAATAGCTAAGCAGCTGCTTCGAAGTAGCTGCGACGCTCCCGGAGCCGGAGAACTTAATGATATGAGTTTCCAAAGGCTTTATTCCGATTTACATAAAACTCTTGATATGTTGTACTATTAGATACAAAAATTTAAAAAAAACGGATTTTTTGAAATTTCAAAACCCATGCAACTCCTTAATGAAACGTTTTTCATTAAGGCGGTTTTGGAAGATAATTAATTAATTGTGGTCACTTCTTCTCCTTCCAATTTTCCAAGGAATAACCGGAACAAGTCAAACTTGAAAACATGCCCTAGCTTTGGTAATGTTCTGAGTTTTCTGGGTTTCCTCAGAACTGTAAAGCAAATGCGTTACCGAAATAATCTTAAGTCGCTCCCAGTGCGCCATGGCAAATAATAATAATAGCCACTCCTTCCCGCACAGGTCCCTGAGAGGACCTAAGGGGTTACTCTTCGGAGTAATTGTAGGGTGAGTATTATTATTATTATTATTATTATCCTTTTGCGTAGACATTCTGATTTAAAAAAAGGAGTGAACCCCCGTACGCACGCCTCTGATTCTGTAATCAATAAAGATTCTTTATCGATAACTGAATTTTCATTAAACTACTTCACTTGTACAATTAGAATCTTGTAACTCTCACCGTTATTGAGCAAACAGAAAAAATATATCACCTTTCATGTAAAAACTAAGCGTTTCATGAGCTATGTTCATATGAAGTTGTTTTCTTAAAATCACTTTTTCCACCTAAACCCTCCAGTTCTGAAAAAAACATGGGACGCCCTCTATACAGAATATTAGAAAACAAAGAATTTTCCTTTCAAACCAATTAATTTCGAACGCGCCCATACAAAGGAAAACAAGCGGTATGAACATTCGAATCACCCTAGACTAGCTTTTCTCCCCTCGCCGATTTCGCATTCCGGGGCCTTATCCGGGCACCGCACCGGAGCGATACGCAAAAACGAAATTACCATTCGCGGCCCACAAGGCGTCATCGTCGGGCGCTGAAACGAAAGAAATCTTCCAAGGGGGAAGTGTCGGCAATTTAGTCGCCATGGTTACTAATCATTCCTGATTACGGCGGATACTTTTCCGACCCCGAATGGTACGTGATTTGGTATTTTAACGCGACCGGCCTGCATCGGGCGTTTTCCTTTGATCCTTCGGCGTCCGTAATCTCTATCCGAGATTAAGTGCCAACCGAATTCTTCCTCGCACTTGAGGAAGAAAGAATCATGGAGACATGCAAACAACATGGATACAACAAACAAAAAATTCATGGAAAATCCCTGACCATTGATTGCATCACCGCTAATACTGGTTCATATGTATGAGACGGGTAAAAAAAACAACATAAATGCATACAGAATAGCTATCGTAGTGTTGAAAATAACTTGGACTTCAGTTTCAATATGCACAATCGAAAAACCAACGAATCATTGTTTTCATCCATTGGGACCTGCATCAACAAGTTACTAGCGCAATTCTAGATCATGTCAAATTCCACGAGTAAGACAAGACAAATAATTTTCTTGTTAAGTTATCTACTTCATAATAGTTCTCGAACGAAACATCAACATGATCATTCGTGATGTTCCTACATCATTTTCTGTTAATAAGAAGTAATATAAGTAGGTAGAAATTGAAGAGAATTTTCCATATTTAAAAACGTACCTATAGTAGACCTCAAAGTTAAGACGCGTTTACGCGGATCAACCACGTTGGTCAAACAACTTGCTCAACCACGTTGATAAACCAACTTGCTCAACCACGTTAAATCAACTGAACTGTACATACTGACACGTTTTTGAAAATCGATATTGTGGAAAGTGAAGTGAAACAATCTACCAATATGGTATAGTATTCTTTTCATTTAAAAACCATGGTTATTATTAGGGTCCGGAAATGTGTGTCACAACGCAGGGTCGGCACTATACAACTCTATGATAATTAAACTACGTGGAAACTTTCGAATTTCTCGAGTGATTGTTTCTGAATGAGCTTCAAGTGTATGTAGTTTGTAGCCCCATAAAAAAATAGTCACAAGGTGACAGGTCTGGGGACCGAGGAGGCCACTCTACATCTTCACGCAACGAAATCAAACGGCCTGGGAAATGTTCCCTTAAAAAAAAACATTGGTGCTCAGGATGTATGGCAAGTTGCTCCATCTTGTTGAAACCATAGTATGGTTTCAACAAGATGGAGCAACGGAAGTAACCTCAATACTGAGTATTGAGGTTACTTCCGTCCGTTTTCACGAAAAAAAGTAAGGGCCAATTATAAAGTTTTGGCTAATGCCACACCAAATAGTAACTCTCTTAGCCCGTTTCAATGGAGGTGTTATAAACAAACACGAAATGAGCTTGGCTCCACGGCTCCATGGTGACTGAAATGGCATCTGCCAACGAGTAAATACTATCTATTCGGAAAACATTAGGTTCACCCCACCTCACATGACCAGCTCTTCAAAATTTCCGTACCTCTCTGCCGGACCCTGTATATGATAAATTACTTTTTCGTCAGTTGAAATTATGAATGTTGCTCCACTTGTCACTAACAATAAAAAAATGGTAGAGTGTATATGTACATGTATGTATTGTGTTACAAAATATAATTTATTTTGCGGTACAGATTTAGAAGCCTAGAATTTTGGAAAAGCATCGAATTCAAGCAAAGAATGATGTACTTAAATTTACTGTATAGTACATAAAATACAGGGTGTTGTAAGAAGAATGGCCTATTAAACATTTGAGGAGAATATTTGTATCTTGGAGGTATTGCGGGGATGCCCTACATATCTAAAAAATGACAACATTCTACCACTTCCAGATATACGGGATATTATTACTAACTTCGCTATTTTAAATGTCATTGAATTGTTTGTGTGGTACTGTGGTACAACTCTATGGTCATTTTTTTACCATGTGGTCGTGAAGGGTTGAGTTTACCACCACATATATTACACATACGACAAAATGTACAGGTTGTTCAAAAGAGAGGATCAAACTTGAACACATTTGTCATTTATTAAGTCCGATTATTTTGCACAGAAAGTACTGTAGGTATACGTATTTTGTGTGTAAGGGTTCCTTTTTTCATAATTTTCTATGCAAACAAAATTTCCTATATCTACAATGTACGGTTTTCGAGTGACTTTTATCAAATTAGAGGACAAAATTGTAACCTCAACCTTTCTTAAGTCGGTTATTTTAAATAGAACATACTGTATGGATGAATAGTTATAATTATCACGGTGCATTTCGTTACAATAGCCCGGAGGCTCGTAATATACAATTACTATGAAATATCGCGGATTTTCCACGAATTCCCTCCCTTCCCCTACTGAATCATCGCCGTCTAGAAGCGCGTATCCAGGCTAAAAACGCATTATAATCCTACGAACCAGTTCGCCCCCCTCCCCCTACGCAGACGGCGGCGACGGTGTCTCTTCGAATAAATCAAAAACTTCGCGTTTAATTTAAAACCGTAAGTTAATGGACTTAATGATATACGGCCTCTAATTAAAATCGAAACTATTTCGAGGACGCCGCGTCGCGAAATGACAAACAACTCAGACGACACGAAATTACTAATGGCGCGTGAGAAGACCCGACCGGTTTTAACGTGGAAAATAATTTTCCGAGGGAAAAATACATGGTAAAAATTCAACTTCGTCCAGAATTAAGGCGAATTTAAGTGGGGATTCTAGTACAGAACGAACATTTTCTTGATTGCATTTTTGTAGGTATTTGTAAATGCTAGATGGAAGATCTTTATGAGGAAGAAGATAATCCTCTCTATGGCCCAAACATTCTAGGCTGAATGTAAGTAAACGTGGCTTTAGGTACTACACACGTACCTAACTTTATAAACATGCATGATCAATCTTCTTGTACAAACATATTATATTTGAAGGTCTGTATCAGAATTTTTCGCAAGGACTTTAATAGTACAAGCGGCTTAAAGGTTGAATCCCGAAACTGCTTATACTTTTTCTGGAAAAAAATGATTATCTTATATTTAAATAAAAATTGTAACTTATATTTTAAAGAAAAATGCATGTCTGTACCATTAGTTTATTATACATAAACAATAAACTAATATGACAGTTTCTTTATCTAATACGGCCCTGAGGCACCCAATTTTTTTAATGGGTTTTTAACCCCCAATTTTCATTGCAGAATTTGATTCTACGGGAAAAAATACGTCCAAAATAGGTTTTTGAAGTAATTTTCCTGACATCCGGACTTCATCCGAGTTCCTTACGAATGCTTATCCATGCTTTTTTTCAAATATTTGTGGTTCCCATGACCTCGAATTTACGAGATATTCGAGAAAAGGCATTATTATCTTGGACGTATTTTTTCCCGTAGAATTAGATTCTGCAATGCAAATGGGGGGTTCCCATAAAAAAAAATGGGTGCCTCAGGGCCGTATTAGGATGCCGGATGGTGCTGGATCACGTGGTCAGATGCCCCCCCTCCAAACCAAAGTTTTGTTAAAGTCATTTTTGGATTGGCGGCTTTCTAAAATGTGACACCTAGTAGATACTCCATATAGTGATTTAAAACAATATAGTCTTGAGGTCATTTTATGTGATATTATGTATACAATTATTATCATGATTAACAAGAGCTGTAATTAGAGGAGTCATGAGCTCATGAGTTCATGACGTGACGATGACTTCCTTGAGATGAAATATATTTTACTCACCCCAGGAGTGCTTGATTGTGGTCCGTAAGGATATCTCATCCAGTCTAAGGTCGCTTCTCCCGTGGTGTCCAAGACGACAACTGAAACGAAATAATTACGAATTACAAAAAAAAAAAAAAACTCAATAAATTAGTATATATGTATAAGAAAAACGATTAGAATAAAACAAAAATTTAGACAATTAACTGCGAGATTTAAATCTGCTAGAACCTATTTTGAGGAATGCGTTTTTCCCAAAATTGGGATACCCAAAATAATTTTGAAATCCCTGTTTCAATGTAGGTACCTACATAAAATGGTAAACATACACCAGTTTTGTTACCATCGGCTGAAAGGTGACTTGAAACCCGACCCGAAAACTGGGTGTTGGAAGGAATATAATGAATATCACCACAGAAGTTGGTTGTGTATGCAAAGGCAAGGAGAAGGTGGTTCCAACAATAGAACCTGGCCTTCCCAATCACTAGACGTGAATACAATAGAAAACACTTTAAAATACTGAATGTGCAAACTGAGTCGAAAGATTGAGACGATCTAATAGATAGTGTGATATTTTAGCGCGATAATGAAGGTGTTTTGGTTGAAACCTCAATTATGCCTCAATTATGTCAGCCAAAAATATAGCCACATTCTTCCAACAAAAGATAGTCCAGATCGTCACTGATAGCCAAGCAGCATTAAAAGCCCTGAAAGCTGTAGAAAATCACTCCCAGCTAGTTAAAAATTGTGTGGATTCACTAGTATAACTAGCGAAATGTAACAGCATCACTTTGAAATGGGTCAAAGGATGCCAGGTCACGAAGGGAACGGAAGAGCGGACTTTCTCGCAAAGAAAGGGACAGAAATTCCACCGGTAGGGCCGGAACTCACCTGTGGGTTTGCCGTTTGATCTACCGGACAACCAGGATGGCATTTAAAGGTCCTATTAAGACAAAAAACATATATCTCACTGGGCGGAGGTTCCTGATTCGAGACAATCGCGGATATTCATTGACGAACCATCCTGGCATTAAATAGAAAATATAATTGATCTGGGTAGGAACCAGCTGAGATGGACTGTGGTCTATTCACTGGGCATTGAAAAAGTGATTGTAGGAAATGTGGAGAGGGGTAAGAAACTCCCTCCCATGTATGCGAAAGTCCGGCTCTGATAGCTGTTCCAGGCAATCTTTGGAGATGTACCAATAGAACCAAAAGTAGCAGGCACTCTATTGGAAACTGTCCTTAAATTCCTTTGAGAACCTGGTCTAATGGAATGAATAGTTTAGAGATACAAGGCTTTCACCTAACCTCATAAGAAATAATAAAAAAAAATTATACTGAGGATTGTAGAAACGCGTTTGTGTAAAATGTTAAGTATTTCGTAAACTGCGGTTGTTTCTACGATATTTCAGTGTATTCGTTACAAGAGGATTGTGCAATATAAAGCTGCACCTAAGTGAAACAGCGTGTAGGGGCGAGATACGATCTCCGGTAAAAATTATTTATAAGCTTTATTAGCGGGTTAATGGCTCTAGATGGTTATCGGGACGAGTCAGTGTGAAATTATTTAAAATATCTTAAACGCTTCCTCTGCGAGTTGGAGCGCTTTAAAAAAGGGAGACGCACACGCCGTTCGCTGATCGCATTTCGGGCCTATTTGCAATTCCAGACGTTTATTATTATTATTATTACACGGCGGAAAACACGAAAATCGGCGCAGAGCGGGAGAGGGAGATTCTGAGGCCGATTAAACCGCCGGCGAGCATATAATTTACTGTTTTACGAACGGGTCATTAATTTTATTAAATGTTATAATTTAATTATGTCTTATGCGATTTTATTATGCGTTGCAGTTCCAGTTTATGGTCGTGGCAACAGACACGATGTGGGTTCTCTTGGAGGTCGACTTGGAAATAAATATAATTCGAAAAAAAAAAAAATAAAACTATATTTTTAAAATTCTAAAACAGTAGCGGCTAAGGGAGTTGGTAATTATTACTAATTGTCACATATTAACAATGAGACATGTTAAGGATGTTAAGAAGGATATCCATATCATTATCGATAGACTCAAATAAACAGAAGGCATTTTTTTATATATGGGTCATTCTCTGTCACGGACCCCCCCCCCCACCTGTCCATTTCAGGTTTTGAGTAAAAGTGTTCTGTAGGGGCTTAAAATTTTCGTTGAAATGTCTACTTTTGAATGCCATGTGTCCCCTTTTAAAATTCAAGACGGCTCTGTTGAATTATCAGGTCGTAAATTTATTCTCTAGGGCCTTAAACTATTTGTAACTCTCTCTCAAAAGTTCAAGATGGCGCAGAGTGGGAAAAAATTAACTTTTTTGGACAAAAATCTGCCGACAGTTCAAATCTTAATGAAAATCAAAGTTCCAACAATCCCAATAATCCTAACCAAATGACTCTAGACGAATCAAATTTAACACATATTTAGATAAAATAGACATAAAGTAGACACTTCAAGGAAAATATTGGATACCTACGGAACATTTGTACGTCCTAAATTGTATAAAAGATTCATCTCTTAATTTGGTCGTTTTTTGGTAAATTGTCCTGTTTATGCCGCCATATTGGAGCCACCATCTTGAATTTTTAAATAAAACTAATGTCATTATAAAGTAGACACTTTAAGGAAAATTTTAAGCCCCTACAGATCATTTTTTACGGACGAATAACTCATTCATTTTATAAACCATCTCTGAATTTATTAATAATCTCTGAATTTATTAATTTCTTTATGTACCGTTCTCGTTTAAGCCGCCATATTGCGACAGCCGTCTTGAATTTAAAAAGGGGACACATGGCATTCAAAAGTAGACACTTCACAAGTGCGTAACCAAGGGGGGCGATAAGGGTGACCCCACCCCCTCCCCCCAATGGTGAAGTAGAAACCAAAATAGTCGGGGGATTGCGCTTGCCCTTGCCTTCAACGACTTTTTTTTGCTTTATTGTTTAACCTGCATTAGATGCCCCCCCCCCCAAAGAAAAATACTGGCTACGCCCTTGACACTTCCAACGAAAATTTTAAACCCCTACAGAACACTTTTACTCAGAATCTGAAATGGACATGGGGGCCGGGGCCGGGGGAGGGCGACCTGCCTGGTTCCAGGTGGCTGCGCAAAAATGGTTCCAGAGACCTTTCGCAGGAACAAAAGGACATCCGGAGAGAAAAGTGTCTTGATTTTTTGAAATTGATTGAAAATGATCTCCATTTTGTGGAACGTGTCATTAATGGTAATGAGGTTTGGGTGTTTGAGTACGACCCGGAAACCAAGCGCCAAAGCATGGAACACTCCCCAAAAAAAGCAAGAACGAGTAAGTCGAAGATCAAACTACTGTACTATATGTAAGATCAAACTACTGAAATAAAGAGTCTGTGCCTTTAGGCTAAACAGTAAATCACCACTTTTACAGAGAGGTTATTGAAAAACTTCTAAAAAGGGTCATGCGTGTGAGACTAAAGAACAAGAACTGGATGGTGCACGACGACACTGCGCCTTGTCACACAGCTATTTCAGTAAACGAGTTTTTAGCCAGTAAAAAGATTCCTATGGGTCCTCAGCCTCCTTATTCGCCTGACTTGAGTCCTTGTGATTTTTTTCTCTTCCCGAGATTCAAAAATCACCTCAAGGGACTTCATTTTGAGACCATAGAAAACATTCGAACGACTTTAACCGACCAGCTGAAGGCTATTCCAGTATATGAGTTCCAGTACTGCTATGAGGAATGGAAGAACCGTCTCCAGCGCTGTGTGGTTTCTCAAGGAAGTTATTTTGAAGGAGACAATACTGAATTGTAATTCTATTCGAATAAAAACTTCGGTCTCATTACTTAATTTACACACCTCGTATGTGTTTTATTTACGAGTATTTAATATGTATAAGTATGGTAAGTTCATATATTATGTACGTTCATTTAATTTCAATGTGAGACATGCGACGCCTTTGGATTTGTTGAAAAGAAGCAGTTATCCTGCGCTCTGGTACGCACCCCATTTACATAACTCTTATTTAATTCATTTCAAAAAATCTTAAAATATCAGAAGTTACACCCAACCACTAGCAAATATTTAAGCGGTACGCTTTAACCTTTATTCACCTTTCATAAACTGATACGCTAATAAATAAATTAACATTTTTTTTATCGATTAAAACATTCTTCTAGCTAATATGCGGTTTTCTTAGGCTAATTAATAATGTTACGAAGTAGCGTTAATTTTATTTTTTAAGGCATATGGCATGTTCAACTTGTTTGATAGCGTTATAGAAGGCAGGAATTGGCAAACAGTATTTCGAAATTATTTAACGTTTTTTTTTTTTGGTTATTTTTTTTATTGGCGCTTGTCCGTGTAACTCACAACTGCAACCATTATTAAATGCGTTTTACGTAATGGCGTATGTGGAAACATTTATTTGTGATGTCAATCACCAGACAATTTATATAATGGACGACTATCTTTTTAATCCCGCTTTTTTATCTGCGTCTGGCAGACATTTTAGCCGTGTCAATATTGAAGACGTTTTAATTAAGAGAAAAAGATTGGCTAATTAATAATAATCTTGCTATTAGGTGTCGTAATACTATAAGAACAATTTCAATAACAGCTGTGCATGAGTAGACACATAACATACATATGTACTTACTTATAGCGTATGTACTTACATATTAAAAAGTTATCAGTAATTTCTTGAAATGCTTGAAAGAAGTAAGTACAACGTACGTAATAAACGAGATTCTTGACTTGAGATATCTAACGGCATCAAATGCATCCACGGACTTGGCCGGATCAACAGAAAGCATCAAACAAATCCAAGATACGTTGCTTGGAAATATTTTGGTAGTATCCGTTACCACCGTTACTATCGCCACTGCGGGAAGGTGTCCTGAACGCAGAAAAGTTGAATATGCAATAGGAGACTTTGGATCGCTCAACGACCTAAGGGACCCGAATTAGAACATTGAAACCTGGAGTTTTTTTAAGGAGTAACACCACTGTAACAGCCTAGAAAAACGCTTTTTTGACGAATTTTTTCGGATTGAAGGAAAGGTAGTAAGAAAAAACGCTTTAAGGGTGTTATTGGTCATACATATATTGAAGTAGTACAAAATTTTTTTTCATCCATAAATATTGCAAAATGGCGGCGCTAAAGTTATTCTCTGCAGACAGTGTTTCACTTCAAAATGTTGTTTTAAAGATGTGGTTAAAATTTCAAACGAGAATATTGAAAATTGTTGGAGTTATGCTGCGTGACGTTTTGAAAAATCGTGTTTCGAGAAAAACACATTTAAAGTGTTAAAATGAGTCGTTGACTTGAAAAAATGGGAAATTCGACTGTTCAAAATTTTTTACCGTTAATTTGCGATCCCGGGACCATAAAGCTGTCCTTCCACGTTCAAATAGTTCTCGCACCACTGTAGAATTTTTTTGAAAATTCTACGGTGGTGTTACCTTTAATCCTCTCTTAATGCCCTACAATTCTAGCTAGGTTTTGATCTGTCTATAGTAGCCTATTTTCCATAAGAAGCTGGGCATAGTTTTTTCGATATGGGCTTGGTTTTTGGGGTGTGGACGGCAAACCGTTTAAGTCACAGCATAGGGACTTGGGGGCATTAAAACCAACCCTATAGGCTACAGATAAGTTGTCTCTAACACGAACGCTAATTTTGACGACCAGTTTATTTATTTAAAAAAATGTATACAAAACATTACATGGAGTTATAGTAGAATAAAATATGTAGAATATAATATAAAACTAGATTTTTCTCAAAACCGTTCTTTTGGACAATCCCTGTATCCTTCCTTCACTTACTCCGCATGCCCTCTAATGTTGACCACTTTCTTGATAAACACCTTGTATAACTTGTTAGTGGCATGTTTTGTTTTTCATGAAAATTTTTACAACCCTATTTATTGACTGATAAAATAAAAGTCCGCGGGACTTTTATTTCAAGCCCTTCAAAGTGGCGTTCGCGTTTTCTCCGTTCCCGTCGTAAAACACGCGTCGTCGTCCGATATATACCCCATTAAAATGCATCCGATTCCACTAAAGATTCCATTTCAACTGGAATAAGATACGCCTAGTTGCGTTCGATAAATTTACGAGATTCGCGTGCGACATTTGATAATGGGGGAACTGGGGATTCGAGAACCGCCGCTGCCCCCTCCGTCGCCCCTTCTCGCGCATCTAATTACCCGCTCGCACTCATTTTAATACCTATAAATACGCTGTAGGAGTTACAAAACTTAAAAAAACATTCGCAATGGAAACCATCCAGTTTTTACCGCCTTTATCAACGTTTAGACAATCATAGTATAATTTCTAATATGCAACATGGATTTACAGTTGGCACATCAACTAATACAGCGACTTATTATTCGTTTTACACAGAAATAACCAATATGATAGATGCGGGCGAGTGTCCTGTTGGTATATTTTGCGATCTCAGCAGCAGGGCACTCGACTCGATTCGTGTCGATCATGAAAAGCTCTTGCATAAATTATGTAATTATGGAATTCAAGGTACAAATCTTGAATGGATCAAATCTTTTTGCATAATCGTAAGCATAATTTACTAGCATATCTACTAAAATAATACGAAATTATTTGTTAATTCTTCATGTACCGAAATGAACGTCGGAGTACCACAGGGATCCATTCTAGGCCCTACACTGTTTTTGCTCTACATCAATGCACTAGAAATTATATCAACAGATATTCACTTCACATTATATGCTGACGACACTTGTGAAATTATTTTTGAAAGGCAAAAAATAAAAGTAGAACTTACACCATTAGCATTAGCATTATACCAAATTGCCAATAGTTCAAGCATTTGTTTATCAAGTTTACATGTCAACCATATTGGAAGTTTGGCTAGGACATACGGTTATTTTCCAAAGCTATCTTGAGGTCAAATTTATTTGAACGCTCGTTATAAACTTAAAAATAATTGAGGCCGATCCTGTTCATTTCCTCATCACCTGATTACTACAGCTTTCCTACAGCATTCCAATATACGGGAATGAAAGAGAAGTTTCAGAAGGAAAACGGCGACATCTTCGAACATTTCCTCCGATCGAGACCGAACCGACCTCTAAAATTTCTATAGTGTAGAAGTTTTCTATCGTGGGATTTTAGTCACTCTTTTGCTTGCGAAAGTTTCTACAAGTAATCTTGAAAACTGAATCATCTCTCTCGAATACACTCTGTATATAAGAATATTTTTTATTCAATCGTTAGAAATTAACATCCGCAAGTATTTCGAACTGTAAAACACGAAGATAACGTTTGAATTAATTTGAAATATTTCGATGCTAGCCAATCGGAAACTAACAACAGAGGTTAATTTTAGATAACGTCCGCGTAACTAATCGAAGATCTCGTATTGCGGGCTAATTCGGGCCAATGGCTAAGGCCAATTATTGCAAAAAAAAAGCTATATATCGGACATCGTCATCGACGGGTCCATTCGCTAGTTAGCATTACGCTAAACAAAAACAAGATTATGGCTTACAGTTAGATACGGATGAGACAAGATCGGCTACGCGCCATGACCTTGAAGCTTCTATAGTGATTAGAAGCCATACTATTATTGAATAAGATTATTGCTAATAATTAAAATGACTAAGAAAGTTATATATACATATGTTCATATGTAGTTCATCTTTGTTTACATGCCTTCTCACTCCTGATTACGATTTGTATGTATGTATGTGGTTCATATTCTCAAGTAAAAACCACATACTTTAAAATGCCTTTTGACCTCTATTTTGGCCAAGTGTGTCCAAAAAAATGTCATCAAATTTGGCCGAGAAAAAAAAAATATGTACTTCTATTTTTAATTTTAAATTTATAACATCATTTAATTGTCAAGGCTGTTACATTATGTGACAGTCATTATTTATATTACTATTGTGACAGACACTTGTTAAACGTTTGACAACAACAAAGTTTCGCTTTGAGCTTCTACATCTCTGTCGTTCATAGTCAGATTTGATGACGTTTTTTTTTTTGGATGGCTCATTATTATTATTATTTTGTATTCATCAAATTGGAATTTAGATAGGGCCAATAAATTTAGCTGAAATTTCAAAACAGAAACATGAATTTATAAGCAACGCAAATAACAGCGGTGATGACTGGAGTCCCAAGGCTATTTTAGTAAATTACAGGTAAAAAAAAACCTACTAACAGATCATATCAACACGATCTATATGAAAGTATAGATACTTAGTAAAAGAATATTGCAGTACTTTGGCATGATAGATTGGCAACAGTGCCGACATCTAACATGAAGAGAAAATATGCCTGCACCAAAGCTCGATCCTATAGATACCCACATTACCCGAGGCAGGATACTATATAGTATACAAATACATACGTACGTTCGTAAAAAACCCGATCGTGAACTCCGGATTAAAGTAGTCCGAAAATAATATAAAAATAATGACGAAATTATAAAATAGTCGGCCATTATTACCATTTCGATTGAGTGGCGAGATAATATGAAAGTCTAACTTCTTAATTACCTGCGCGGCTACCGACATCCCGAGCGTATAAAAACTAAAGCCATGTCGAAGATAAGCCCATCTACCTGGAGTCGTAAAAAAAGCGACCAGTAATGAGGTGCAGGGTCGGACTCGACCGAAATTTGAATGTGAGGACAATATAAATATCGCCTTTAACTCTTACAGAAAAAACAAGATAACTTTATTATAAAACAATTTATTTTCCGAGGTGATTTTAGTGGAAAATGTCAAAACGTTACATGGTGCTAGATGGAAGCTCTCTGTGAAGAAGATGAAGGTCCCCTTTATGACCCAGATATTGCAAATTGAATATAATATAATTTACATGTCACATCGGAGTGATACTGTAAGGAAATATTAAACGCGTTTTCCTCAAAACATTTTTTTTAACAGGTGACCATGGTGATCTTGATATGTCAAAATCAACTGGCTCCATCCGGCTGAAATTGTGCATACACTTGTAAATTCGTGGTTATGGTAGAATGTAAAATATTGAAAACATTGACCTTTAATTAAATTCAAACAATTGCAATTTTTCTAAATTTTAATAGTTGAACTTTATCCCAGTCCAGTGGACAGCCACATTTTAATAATTTATAAACATTGTTGGTTATAGAGAAACGCTGAAATCAAATTCACCATAAAACAAGTTTCCTACTTTCCCTTGAAACCGGAATGGCGAGTAGCTTGTGATGCAATTGAAAAATATATAGAAGTACTTGAAATGTGTAACTACATATGGTGTATCCCAGGATAAATGAAAAAAGAGGTGTAAAAGACAAATAACTATCGAGTTGAAACTGTACCATTTGGGATCAAGTCCTGCATCTTCAGATGAAGATTGCAAATGCAAGATCGCCCTGTATGTGCGAATAACTTTTCAGAGGGTTCTAATCGAAAAAAAATATATGAAAGACTTCCATCAAAATCACCTTTAGAATAAACCCTTTAAAAGTTTTAACATACTTATGGGACACCCTGTATAAAGACATATTAACAATTACTGGAATCTACTAATGAGAAAAAGGAAAGTCTAGAAACCCAGGAGAAAGGTAACTTAGCACGTTGCCGGGCACGGTTAGTGCATGGGCAAGAAATACGCGCGTATATAATTTACAAGACGCTTAAAAAATACGATTTATACTTTAATTATCATAGAGTTTTATAGTGCCGACCCTACATTATGGCACACATTTCCGGACCCTATTAATTATACATTATAGTCTCTCAATTGTTGAAATGATGATTATCTTAAGGGGTTACCTGCAGTCACAAGCCTACTCTGGACCTCATTTTTGACATTTTTGTTCTCTGAAAGTATGCAGTAGATTAAAACAACAATTAGTACGTTTAAATACTTTATTCTTAAACTGGGGGCACCTAAACAAACAAGCAAAGTTGCGCTTTATTCTACATCGAATGGGCTAGTGATTGAACGATGGAAATTAATTTACGGTGATTCTACGCAAAATGGCGACCGTTTGAAAAAAGAGCTGTTTTTTGGCCTAAAATTCGACCCTTATAACCTAAAAAAAAATATATTAATTTTGATCACAAATTAAAATCCTACGTTCAATAACGAGCCATTGTTATCGCCAACAATTATTGCAAAAAAAAAATCATCAAAACCCCTGAGAAGTTTGTGTGTAATCTTGTCCACCGATTTGGAAAATGTCGTTTCGAGAAAAACGCGTTTAAAGTTCTTCTTTAAATATTTTTTAAAATGATTTCAGATGGCGCCACGATGGTACATAAAACGTTTTTGACCTTTTAAACAGGCCAGCAGGCTAGCACGAATAATAAGAGACAGGGCACCTGGTTGGCTGGCAGCGAGCGCCGCGAGCCGGTGTGCAGCATTCGCTTTGGTGGTCCACAAAAATAGGTTCCAATTTTCGTACCGACTTTAAACTTTGGAATTGAATAGTCAAAAGACCATACTTTCGCACTGTGACATTTTCCAAAAATCGATTTTTTTCAAGTTCTATAACTGCAGGTAATCCCTGAAACTGTTTTTTTTTTTATCTTCCTGGGCAGTGAAATTTTATACTCTCGCCAGCACTAATTATTGTATACCCGAGTTTTTTCATCGCATTAAACATAGCATTGCAAGTTTTATAAGGAAATTTTCCAATTCAGCATGCAGTCACAATTTTTCGAATTGCCCACTCCCCTTTCAGAAATCAAAAAAATATATTGGTGCCCGCGCGCCCAGTCCTGCCCTGCCTCGTACCCTCCGAGCCGGTGACGGCACCGAAGCGACGTGCCCGGTGCACGGCTCACCTCCGCGAACGCCGAGCATTTCGGACGTATTCTCTTATCTTAAATATTTCATTTGTCAGCAGCGGCATTCTACATGTAAAGTCAATATAATAACGTCGCTTTTATGACGTCTTTACCTTTTATCGACGGAGGGCTGCCCCCATCTTCCTCGTCTTCGCCGGCCGACAATAAAATCCGACGATAAATCGACTCGGCGTTGAGTAATTATTGGCTCTTTTCTTCCCTGTTTTTTTTTATCGATGGAACGATCCGAACTGGATCTTATCGAGTACAGGAAATACTGTTCGCTACTACCTGGTAGGTATTTTGTGTGAGGAGGTCCGACAACGCGCCACCGTGGCGCGAACGCCCTTGTTTGGATCAGAAGTCGCGTTTAAAGAATTCCTATTTAAAGGCACGATTATTATTATTATTACTTATGGGGTAGGTACAAGCCCTGTGCCCAAGCCGACGCTTTTTGTGCTCCCACAGGCTGTTTATTCCATTAATCCTGTTTCCTTAAGTCATAAGGAATTTAAAGACAATTGGCAACTGAGCGTCTGTTACCTCTTTTGGTTCTATTGTTACAGCTCCAAATATCGAATACCTAAAAGCCACCAGAGCTGGACATTCAGATAATATGTGAGAAGGTGGTTTTCCTTTCTCTTCTCCACATCTCCTACAATCGGGATCATTTCACCTCAATTGTGGTGAAATATCGCACGAGTGAACAGTGCTATGTGAACTGTGAATAGTCCCACTATTCATCTAAGTAGATTTCTACCTCATTTAATTAGATTTTGGTAGTCTGCTCCACTCAAAACCAGTGTCATTCGACTCAGCTCGTCGAGTAGGCCACGAATGTGTCAATTTGAAAAGTTCCCACCCTTAATATCGCCGTTCCACTAAATAATATTGAAAATCGCCGTCAATTTTATTTTCAAGGGGGGAACCCCCCCCCCAAAAAAACCCCCCCCAAAAAACCCACTTTTTTGGGGGCGGGGGGGGGGCCCCCCGCCCCCCCCCGGCCCCCCCCCCCCCGGGGGGGGGCCGCCCCCCAGAAGAATGGTTTGTCAATGAACATCCACGATTGCTCAAATAAAAAAAAAACAGAAAAAAAATATGTTTTATCTTAAGAGGGCATTTATTAGCCATCTTGACTGTCCTGTGGGCCACACCAAAGGTGGGTTCGAACCATACCTGTCCAATTTATATGCCTCTTTCTTTGATAGAAAGTCCGCTCTTTTGTTCCCTTCGTGACCCTGGTGCCCTTTGACCCAGTTCTAAATGGAGCTCTTGTGTTCGATTAGTTGTAGTTACTAGTGAATCCTCAGTCTTTAACTATCTGGAAGTGTATTTCTACAGCTTCCAGGAGTTTTCAGTACTGCTTGTCTGTATTCTCTTCTGTACTGTACTTCTTGTCTGTATTCTCTTCTATACTGTGTACATCAGTGATGATCTGTATTCTCTTATTTCTACCTCCTGATCATTTCTTGTGCACAAGTGGATATTGCAGGTATTTCTGTCTAATACGGCTGCAGACTTCCACCGTTTTTTTTGCTGACTTTCCAAGATGATTCGATAGGGATATCGAGATGGCGTTGGTGTGCTAGTTGTTGATAAAAAAGTTAGCTCAAGAAATTTAAGTTATTTGTGGAAAATTATTAACGATTGTATCGTATTGTTATATTCGTATTGTTTTACTATATGTGCTAATCGTGATTGCATAAAAAAAGTGTTGGAAAATGACATCTAAGTCACTTACAGCACTTGCTACACGTGTCGATGAATTGTCATTGAAGATTGATCAAGGCTTGGACTCTTTTAAAAAGTGTATTGAGGCTCAACAGAGTACTTCCATCGAAAGGGGTGAGGTAGACATCCTAACTAAATTGGAGGAGTTTCAAAATGGGATTAAAAGTACGATCTTAGATATCAAGGCTGATATAGAATCTCTTTCTAAATCCACTCAACACAACAAAGAAAAAATAGAGAGGCTACATGTGTCGAGAAATGCTAATTCAATTTTAATTCATGGAATTCCAGAAGTGAATAAGGATGACAACCAAATATATGATCAGGTGTTTAATTTGTTTAAATCCAAACTGGGAATAGAACTGAGCAAAAACGATTTAAATGTATGCTATCGTTTAGGTATAAAAAAACCTAATGCTAAAAAAAGTCGTCCGATTGTCTGTGAATTTATATGTCGTTGGGTTCGCAATCAGGTGTTTGCTGTCAAAAAGAAACTGAAAGGCACGAAAATAGTGTTTACCGAAATGTTAACTCCCTTAAATTTAATGTTGTTAAGAAAAGCTCGCGAAGTGAAGGGTGATGAAGCTTGGACCCAGGGCGGCTACGTACATGTGATGCACTTGGGAAAAAAAGTGAAAATCGACTCGTCCGAGGTATGGTCAAACCTTATTAATGAATAATGGAGCATCTTTTTGTTAAATAGAGTATGTCATTCTTTACAATATCTATATAGTTCTGTGTACTGTCATTAATCGTTCACCTTGATAGACACGTACTTGTAGGTGTTAAAATTTTCATTTTATCAACAATTAAATTGTTCTACTTGTTTTCTACAGTTGTAAATGACTGTTAGTTTAATTTTTACATTATTTCCTTACTTTTCTATATTTTTATTTCATCCACTAATATTAATACGATAATGTATTATTGTTCATGAGTTAACTATTCGTATGTATATATTTTGCACATATTTGTTTTATTTGTAGTGAACATTTGCATTTGGTTTTCTTTTCGTTTTTAATTTATTTTTGGTCTCTTAAACTTAAATAGAATAAAATATTGTTTCAACTTAACTTTCTCGATTATACCTCTTTATTGCTTCTTGATTCTATCACTTGTATTATAAGTTTACATATTCGTATAGGTATAAATAATCTAACCATATATAAAAAGAAATTTGATATACTGCGATGTGATATATTACGTTAGTTAATTTTGCTTGCGAATGTCGTATCTTCAGTAAAATATGAAAATTGCGCATCTAAATATAAGATCCATTTTCACTGGTTTTAATGATTTTTGTTTACTTGTACAACAAAATGATTTTGATATTGTTTTACTCACAGAAACGTGGCTCTCTGATGACACTGATTCCAATGTTGTTGCTATTCCAGGTTATTGTTTTTATCGCCAAGATAGGCGAGGTAGAGGAGGAGGTGTAGGAATTTACATCAAGACTGCTTATAAATGTCAGATTCTAGTTTTTGATTTTTTTGTAAATGAGAAACTTGAATATTTATTTATTAAACTAAAGCACAACTCCAGGAACCTAGCAATTGGGGTATTTTACAGGCCTCCTAATTTTAATGTTAATGAAATTTTACCTGATCTCGATAATATCTTATCTACAGTATGTCCCTCTTTTGATGAAGTTATTTGTATGGGTGACCTGAATATAAACTTTTTTAACTTACACAATTCAGTACAAGACTGTTTTGATTCATATGGTTTTTCTCAAATTATTAATGAACCCACCAGAATTACTGACAGAAGCAGCACATTGATTGACCCCATATTTGTTAGTAATAATGAGTTAGTTAGAAGTTTTGGCACTTTAGATACTTCTGGTATATCTGATCACAGGGCTGTTTTTGTCGATTTAAAAATAATCCGTTTTAAAATGAAGGCAAAAAATATAACTTACCGTAACTTCCAAAACTTTTTGTTTAGAGGACTTTTTATTAGATTTGCATAATTTACCATGGTTTGACATTGTGCGAGAGAATAGTATTGATAATAAAATCACACTATTAAACACCTTTATCCTCACTACTTTTGATAAACATGCTCCATTAAAACAAGTACGAGTAACTAAACCTAAAACCCCTTGGCTTACACAAAATTTAAAATTAATCATGAAAGAGCGTGATATTGCCTTGCAAAAATTCAAGAAATCGCGAACAGATGTTAATTGGCTTAGGTACAAAGAGCTTCGCAATTATACGGTGTCTATGGTAAGGAGAGAAAAAAGGGGATATTTACTGTATGTGAGCGCTCAGAAAAATGCATCAAAAACATGGTCTGCATTAAAAACTCTCAATGTAAAAACTAAAGATTCTTTAGAAATTCCTCATCATTTATCTAACCCTAATGAAATCAATAATTTCTTCTCCTCCTTTGTTCAAAATGTTACAAATAATTGTGATAACAAAATAAATTTTTATAACAATAATCTGCTTGATTTAAACTCCATTCTTTCATTTAGGTTAGTAACTCAGGAAGAGATTAATAAAATTTTAAATAATATTAAAACTACGGCCTATGGAACTGATGGCATATCTTCTATTATGCTAAAATACTGCAGCCCTTTCATTGATCCTTATATCACTAATATAATAAATTGTTGTATAGAAACAGGATATTTCCCTTTCGCCTGGAAACATGCAATAGGAAAGCCATTACCTAAAAAATGCAACCCAGTTACTTTTTTCTGATTTGAGAATCATAAGTATTTTGCCAGCTTTATCAAAGGTCTTTGAAAGAATTATATATAATCAAGTAAATGAATATGTCACACTTAATAATTTAATACCAGATTCTCAATGCGGTTTTAGGCAGGGACATAGTACTGCAACTGCTCTTGCTAAAGTTACTAACGATATTATTCAAGCCTGTGATAATAATTTAGTCAGTGTGCTGGTTTTGTTAGATTTCTCAAAAGCGTTTGACACAATTAGTCATGCACTTTTATGTTCTAAGCTTAAATATATTGGATTTGATGAGTTATCACTTTCACTTATAAGTTCATATTTAAGTGAAAGGACTCAAAGAATTAGCATTAATAATGAAAATTCCACACCACTCAATATAATGTCCGGCGTTCCACAAGGGTCAATTTTAGGGCCTTTATTGTTTATTATATATACTTCAGATATTTTAACCTCGGTATCTCAGTGCAAAGTTCAAGCCTATGCAGATGATACGCAACTGTTTTTACATTTCAATATAAATAACTATGCTGTTGCAGCTAATCAAATGAATGAAGAATTAAAAAATATTAAACAGTTAGCAGAGGAACATGCCTTAAAACTTAATTCAGAAAAATCAAAGGTACTGTATTTTGGAAGTAAAATGAACCGTCTTCTTTTGGAAGATCAATTATACATACACATGGACAATGTACGACTACCCGTAGTTGACCAAGCTAGGAACCTGGGTGTAGAACTAGATTCTGACTTGAGATTTTCAGCACATATAAAAAATCTATTGAAAAAGGCATATATATCATTGAAATTTATTTATACAAATCGACATATTCTAGATGTAAGTTTAAAAAAGATGTTGTGTGAGTCGTTAGTACTTAGTCATTTTAATTATTGCGATTTTTTATATGGACCCTGTTTATATGCTATTGATAGGCAAAGAATCCAAAAAAGTGCAAAACTCTTGTTGTCGAGTTATTTTTAGTCTACAGAAGTATGATCATGTAAGTTATAAAATAAAAAGAAATAAATTGGTTAAATATGGAAAATCGAAGGTTATTACATCTCGGCAATTTTGTACATTCACTATTAAATTCTCCTAACACCTCCATCTCACTCAAAAGTCAGTTTACATTAAGATCTCAAATCCATTCTAGAAACACGCGTTTTAAAAATATTTTTTTCTATTCCACGTCATCAAACTGCCATATTTAAGAGATGTTTTATTTTCAATGCCATTAACTTGTATAATTCTTTACCAGATGAATTTAAGTTGTACAACATAAATAAATTCAAGTATAAATATAAATTACAATTATTCAGCAAGCAATAACTGTATCCGTAAGAGGTAATCGAGAAGTGTTCTATATATGTTGAGGGGCCTAAATAAATTTATATTTACCATGTGCTTTTTTTTATTTATCTTTTCCAATGTTGTATTTACTTACTTTTAGTTTTGCCATATGCCATCATTAAGTTCTATTATTATTTTTATTTTTTTTTTTTTTTTTGAGAGATTTTACGGGTTTAGAAGTGGTTGAGTATGAGTAGCCTCTGTGGCTAGACTTCGCCTCTCTAAATTTTGTAAATTTTCTCTTCTTTCCACTGTTAATATAAATATTTTTTTGTTTGCTACTTACCCTGTTTATTTACATTATTATATATTCACATCTTCCATTCTTCTTTTGTAGCAATTTAATATTTGAACAATAAAGTCGATTTATTATTATTATTATTATTATTATTATTTAGCGCTTTTGTTCAGTTTTACACTCATCCATGTACCACATAGTTCCGTTCTACCGGGCTAGCATGTGTCTGTTCCCCTCTCTCGCTTGGTATAGTCACCCGATAAGGTTTGTGGAAGACTAGGACTAGGCTGATTCTGTCCGATAGAGCAACATGCGATTTTGTTTAATGTTCATGTGTCTTCCTTGTGGTGATTACCACATATCCGGAAATTTTTAGCCTGTACGCTGCTACCACAGCCTTCGTCTACTTCCATAGCCGCAGTGGGGGTTGTTTGTTGTTTGCATGGCCCTTGTTATTCTTAAACAACAAGAGCAGTCTTTGCAGCATCCCTAATTTGCTACGGCTCCATTTTTTTCTAGTGGTCTCTACATCTTTGTTCATGCGAATATTTTTGATGACGCAATGGCATTCCTAGAGCGGTTCTGCAGCATTTGCAACGCGCCGATGACGCACAGTCCGCGTGTAATGTATTTTATGGACCTCACGGCCGCAAA
Source organism: Aromia moschata (assembly GCA_029963805.1). Classification (NCBI taxonomy): domain Eukaryota; kingdom Metazoa; phylum Arthropoda; class Insecta; order Coleoptera; family Cerambycidae; genus Aromia; species Aromia moschata. The sequence goes on from JAPWTK010000017.1 coordinate 4,366,594, forward strand.
TTAGGTACCGAGCATCCAGCACAATTTTGATTTATACGCGGCTGCGTAATAATAAGTGTCTATTAATGACCGCCGACGTTTTTGTAATGCCATCACGTAATAATTTGTAATTACGGCCTTAATTGACTCCGCTCCAATCAGCGCGTTTTCCACGTTTTCAGGTAATTTACCCGGTCGTCGCTGCGCGATGTTGTGTATAGAAGCGTAGGCATGCGAATAATTATCTGTTAGTCCGATTACAAATGAGACATTATTTGCCATCGTACAACTTAAGAATCCGCGGCTGTTGACGCAACAGCAGGAATACTCCTTGCAGCCGAGTAGGAGGAGTACCCTGTCTGCTACGGTGTAAGTTTTGTTTAAATACTGACGTATAGATGGCGCTACATATATGTTGCCAACCGAATTGTTTCTAAAGCTTTTATGATTATGTTTAAGTTGTCACGATCTGCAAGATAAGATAAAAGTAATCTGTGCAACTAGACAATTTACAGAAGGCTTTACATTGCTTATGAGTAGTGCAGCAAATGCGTTGGGAAAACCTGGGGTATCAAATCCAGAGTGGTTATGTGGATGTAGCTGGCATCAAAAGACCGATGATAACCTGTGGAGCTGTTGTTTGGTGGTCAACAATGTCCAAAACTAAGACTTAGTCAAGTACAAAAAACTGCTTGTTTAAGCATAACTGGCGCAATATGGACAACTGTAGTAATAAGAATGGCAACGTAGCGTCCGATCTGCGATGATGGGACTTGGAAGGTGTCTGCGGTGGGTTAACAGGTATTGCACCTTCAGTACAAGTTTGAACTGGTTAGAGTCATTTGTTTGTTCTTTGTGACTGTTTTCGTACACTGTTTCTTTGTAGTGCGTTTTAAAAAATGAGTGACATTAATTTTGAGCAACGATGTGCTATCAGGTTTTGCTTCAGACTTGGACACAGCGCAACGGATACTTTTGCAAAACTTCAACACGCCTACGGAGACAGTGTTTTTTCAAGAGTCCAGGTTTTTCGATGGTTTAAGGCATTCTCACAAGGAAGGGAGTTGATTGAAGGTGAACTGAATGAAATGGTTCCAAAAAACTTCGCAGGAACAAAAGGACATCAGGAGAGAAGTGTCTTGACTTTTTTGAAATCGACTGAAAATGATCCCCATTTTATGGAACGTGTCATTGTTGAAGTAACCTGGAAACCAAACGCCAAAGCATGGAATTGCAAGCTCTCCAAGACATTACATGCTGATTTGCTATTTTGATAGCCAAGGAATTGTCCACAAAGAGTTTGTGCCTCCGGGCCAAACAGTAAATCAACACTTTTACAGAGAGGTTCTTGAAAAACTTCGAAAAAGGGTCATGTGTGTAAAATCAAACATAAAAGCTGAAGGCTATTCCAGTACACGAGTTCCAACACTGCTATGAGGAATAGAAGAACCGTCTCCAGCGCTATGTGGCTTCCCAAGGAAGTTATTTTGAAGGAGATAATACAGAATTGTATTCTTCGAATTCGAATTAAAAGAAATAATAAAACACCAGTCTCATTACTTAATTTGCACACCTCGTATGCAAAACAAAATCATGATTTAAATGAGTAATTTTTTAGTTTTGCGGGTGTAAAGAAATATAAGTCGTGATCTTGTTATAAAAATGCTCACACAATATAAGTATTTTATAACCAAACGTAAATTCTGGAGTTTTAATTTGTGACTAATCCTCAACGTTCGAACTAAATCGATTTTCTTCGAACAAAAGCCACCGCCAATTAAAATAAATCAATGACCCGAAAGCTAATTAGAAAACCCGTTAATCTCGCCCCATTACGAACTGTCCCATTGTTCAAGGTAATCGAGAAAAAAAGAGCATAACCGTCGCATGTATACATAATACTTACTCTTAATTCGTTAGATCGATTGGCCGCGGTAATTTTTCGGCTTCCTGAGAAACGCGCTTTTTAAAAATTAGTCACGTTTTCACCTAGCGCGTTCATCTCCGTCACATTTATTATTTGACCCACTCGTTGTTTTTTTCATCTCAACAATGTTTGGATTACCAAGAAGTTTCGCCTCAGACCAAGAACATTTATTTGAGTCGGTTTGATAAATGGAGATGAGATATCGCAGACCCTAACAGAACCGTACCTAGTCATAGAGCTGAAAACAACCAATAAATTACTTTTGTTACTGTTTTGTTTTTCCACATTATTTTACGTCCTTTTAATTTGTTTTATAATTTTTTTAATCACAAACAAAAAAATGGTGAGGCTTCAATCTTTCTTCCAACACCCAAATTTTTAAAGGAGCTTCACGATGTGCACGATATCTCGAGAACTACTCAAACGATTTTCATGAAATTCGGTACATAATTTAAGTGAAAGAGCGACAAAATTATGTTATGGAATTTTGTATTTTCGCAAATGAAAAAAAAGTTTTAAATAAAATCAAAATTCCCTCGTTCCTGAACTACAAAGCTGAAATCTAAAAATGTATTCAAAGCAGATGTTTTTAACCCTAGTAGGATAGCGCTCTGAGTAGGGTACTTAAAGATAGCGTTATGTAAAATTTACATGTATCAGAAAACTTGCATCCTACTAAATAAAGCACGGCATTGGGTCATTAAAACAAATACATATTCATCAATTTATATTTAAAGCGAATATGCAAAAAATCAAAGAAACTAACATCATATGATAATTTATATTCTTTCATTCTTTCGCCTTGCGTGGAAAAGTAAATTCTACTTATTGCATTCAAGATTTATAAAAAAAAGTAGTATACATCACAGTAATGTAAATAAGCTAGATCACAAATAAAATATTGTCACAAATTATTCTTGTTAAATTCTTCTAAATCTCTATTTTTTCTAACTCGCTCGAAGTTGAAACACTATACTAACCAACGGAGGAATAGACAAAAAAGATAATGGCGCCACTCAGCTGAACGGGGCCCATAATTGTTTAGCCGAAGTGTAAATTTTACACGCCGCTATCCTGCCAGGGTTAAGTAGGTATATTGCTTTTAGGTATTTTAATTTTTGCATTTGGTTATTAAAAACGCAATTTTTAAATTTCTAAAAACTTTTTTACTGTATTTTTCTCTGTAGATATTTTTATCTATACCTATGTATAGTCATATACACTATTTAATAGGTATCTAGTAATAAAAAATCCGATAAAAAAATAATTAAATATTTTTAATAATCCAAAAACGGATGCCAAATATTTGTCACCATTTTGCAATAGCGATAAATTATTGCACGCTTGAAAAAGTATTTGATTTCTGATGAATTATCGTATAAAACAGCGCAATTTTAGGTGATTTTACGCTAAAGTATACCCAACTAAATTATTTAGACACAGTTCAGCTCGCGCGTACCAAATATTTCGAAGAAAAAAATGTTATGCAGATATCTAATGCAGTTTCACCTACGCCTAGCTCGCATGGGTTACCTCACAATGCTAAAGTAAGTTAATCATGTTGCTAATATTATTTTTGACAATATTTCTAATAAACAATAACTTGACATACGCTACTTATGACAAATGTTAATATACTGTTATGAAACTACGAAACTAACAAGGGAAAAAAACCTATAAATCCATGGTATTGGTCTTACTCGATGTATGTCGTCTTAAAAATACTTCACGACATAATTACATTGTACAAAGTTAACTTCACTGGAAATTAGTGGATCGTATCTATAAATTGTTGCCTTTTTTTTCGAAATTGAGAGCGGAAAATCAGCCTTGTAACAAATTCGAACACAAAAATGTTTACAAATATGGTAAAAATTGGGAATATGATTAGCGATGACGAAATCGCCGAGTTTCAAACTGCGATAACCTAAAAATATACGGGTCAAAAAAACGATCAGTGTTTAATAACGTATTAAAATTGACGATTTCAAATATGAAAGCAATAGCGGTGTACATGCCCGATATGGTGTCGAAATATATGTATTTGGTCAGCCGGTTTATTATATTACACCTTCCTCGAAGTGGTTTAATAAAACCGAAGGCGGCGCTTTACTTTTATTTGTTTTTCCTTCTTAAAATAATTATTTTGAGTTATTAAACAAAGCCACATTAATTATATTCATTTGCATAAGGTTAACACAGCGGTTCTCAAACATTTCACCTAGTGCCCCGTTTATGGGATATTTTTAAGCCACTTCCCCTTATACAGAGTGTCCCAAAAAACCAACTTCAAGTTGAAAGGGGATGACTGACCATGTCCTGTATTAACTATTAACTTTTATGAACTGAATATGACTATTTACTTTTATGAATTAACTATTATGAAGTGAAATGCAATATGATAAGCAAAAGTGGGCAGGTAGTTGTGCTGCGCATATTAGAACGCTTAAGGACTACTGCGACCCAACCGATCTCATTCCTTGGTCAGTACGTTTCACAACCGCATTTGGGTTGCGCTCTGTCTCCATATTCGTATATTTGTATTACCGACTTACCGGCTTTGTTACTCTGTTTTTTTTTTTGGGTAGTGATAGTCCGCAATCTGTTTTAGCGCGTATAATTTTGGAGTGGGTTGATTTTTTTCATGAAAGTGATATCAGGAAGACCACTTGCGAAAAGTTCATAGAGCAACGGGTACATACCGAGAAGTAAACATTGATTTTAGACTATGATACTTGAAATTGGTAGGATTTAAGATTAGACAACATCGTGATCCAGAGTTTATTCAGAAGCATTTCGTAGAGTTCAATGGAGTTGTAAATAATATTCTATATCTTTAATGCTTTGCTGAGGTTGGTAGGTACCATGTTGATTACTCACGGTGAGTAATGGACTGTTTCGTGAATCACCAACTGTTCTCGATAGAAAAGTCATAACTCTTACATAATACACGTCATTTATGGCTTTAAATATACTGTTTAACAAACTAACAAACTCATTCTTACATACATTACATACGTATTCATTATATTAATAAGGTAACATATGGAATACCTCAAAACTAACGAAAATGAACATGAACATTACAAAATAAAAGTACTAAACTCATTACTCTCTCTGAAAGAAAATAACTCATAACTGTCTCAAAAACAGAGGTTCAAAAGAGTTCCCTTGGTAAAGTCTGCTACTTTTTTTTTAATTTGTTTCCCCTCAAGTAACCCGAAATAAATGCGCATTAGTAATAAATAACATAAACATTGAACTGTATGTACCTCCCAAAATGAGGAGGAATTTGTAAGACGAGAGAGTAGTTTGTCAAAAATTGAATTACGTCACAATTATCTCAATTTTCGCGTTTATCGAACTGTACAATTCGTTTCGAAATAGTCATAAAATTAGTCAAATCATTTGTTCCATTCGATTAGCGATTTGACGATTACAAAAACGAATTGTACGCAACCAAATCGATTCTTAAGCGTTTGGTCGCTTCTTTTCAAACAACTATATAATTGGGCGTTTTTTGGCGGGCAGCACATAAGACCAGTACCATAAATAAAAGACGATTCCGAAACAGTGCCGACAATCATATTTTAAATCTAATATCGGGCCCCGTAACTTCTTAACACTCGTTTTTCGGCGTTTCGGTCGACGGAGCGCATCGACGCCCAGCGGTCCCAAAATCAACTCTGAGCGGTCAGGCTGGAAAATCTTCCAAAAACTGCCAAACTAAACTTGCTACAGTCCACGCAAATTAGACGAAAAAAATAGCGAATAGAAGAAAAAAATCATATACAAATTATATTTGGGCTATGCATAGTTCATAGGGGTAGAAGTAAGGATCCGAAAAGTTCCCACCTTACCCGTTGATGGAAACACCCTTTTGGGGCGAAAAACCACCCCTAGACAGGACTTAGTTACGATTATTCTCATTTTTCTTCGAATCTGTCATTCCCACGAAAAACAGGTATAGGAACAAAAATATTCCTCATTAAATTTTACACAAAAAAGTTCTGAGGTCGATTTGCGTACTCCCCACCCGACGTCATATACGAGCGCTCGGCGAAAAATCGGTGGTACGCGATTTTTCACACCGAATATCTCCGAAACGGCTACTTTGACGTCAAAAATGGTAATAATGAAACTTTTTTTATTACCATTGTTGAATTTTCTCGCTTTTATCCACGTGTACTTCATAATTTTAATATTTTTTTTTTGCCCAAATTCTTTCAATTTTTTCGCCCAATTGTTTTTTTTGCAACGAAAAGTGCGACATTTTGGCGGAACAAAGAAAAAAATGTTCATAGGCGTATACCAATGTTCGTTGACGTTCGCACGAAAGAATTGAAAGTGAGCATTTTACAGAGATGCACCCAGAGAAATGATTCGACTTTTGGGAGACGATGAGACATTCGACTTTTGAGAGAATCCCAGGGAAACATAAAGGAGAGGATATACAGTTCTCGCGATTTACAGTCCTCGGATGTATTGAGAAACTGTAAGGAAACTGTGCTGTTTGCAGATGCATTTAGTGGTTGCGACACTACTTCTGCTTTGTTCGGTAAAGGCAAAGCACAAACTATAACCATACTTAATAACAGAAGATATTTGGATGACATTGTGCCTATATTTAACAACCCTCAATCAACACAAGAAGAAGTCGCAACTGCTGAAGAGCGTTTCACGATGGCGTTATATAAAGCTCCAAAGAAAGAGAAATCTTTAAATAGACATAGATTTCTCACATTCAAAAAAATTGGTTGGACAATCAAGAAACGCTGTACTATTATCGAGACTACCGCCAACGTCTACCGCTTCTCATCAGCATGCTTATAGGGTTTTTCATCAAATTCAGTTATGGAGAGGAATAAACCTTGATCCGACACAATGGGGTTGGAAAAAAACTGACACCATTCTTTCACCCATTTTTACACCTGAGGCACCAGCTCCGTCTTCCGTTCTACAACTTATATCTTGCAACTGCAGGATGGGTTGCAGGAAACGATGCGCGTGTGTAAAAGTAGGATTGCGCTGCTCAACCATGTGCTCCAACTGTCACGGACAAGGCTGCTTAAATTCACCTACCGAAGATGAATTGATTGAAGAAAACCCTATCGACGACTGAAACCGACAATGACGACAGTGGAATAGGCCTACAGGGGAAACCACTTAAAAAAAAAACGCAGCGAGAGCTCTCTCATGGGTGGTGTGGAAACAAGGTCATATTACAAAGAGCGTATCCTCGAAATAAGCGAGAAAATTCAACAAAAGTAAAAAAAAAGAAAAGTACAATATGAATCTTGTAGAGGAGAATCCGCTCTACAAGTTTCATTATTACCATTTTTGACGTCAAAGTAGCCGTTTCGGAGATATTCGCTGTGAAAAATCGCGTACCACCGATTTTTCGCCGAGCGCTCCAAACTACCCCGTACTATGAACGTCGATAGCGACAGAACGGTGGGGAGTACGCAAATCGACCATAGAACTTTTTCTGTGTATAATTGAATGAGGAATATTTTTGTTCCTATACCTGTTTTTCGTGGGAATGACGAATCCGAAGAAAAATGAGAATAACCATAACAAAGTCCCATCTGGGGGTGGTTTTTCGCCCCAAAAAGGTGTTTCCATCAACGGATAAGGTGGGAACTCTTCGGATCCTTAATTCTACTCCTATGAACTATACATATCCGAAATATAATTTGTATATGAATTTTTTCTCCTAAAAAGTCTAATTTGCGTGGACTAACACAATGTCAGTTACATCTCATAAAAATGCACGGTAATTCACAAGTAGTAGAAAATAATGTAATTTAACGAATTACCTTAGTCCAATTGTTGATGATAACCAAGATACAGGGTGTCAAAATTTTAATTCAGTTTTCGATGTTCTTGTGTAAGTTCCGAATAAATTGAGATAATGCCACGAAACTACAGATCCGGGTCTTTTTAGGTCAGAAATTTGAATACATTCGTAGTTTTGATGAAGCAGGATAAGAATAGCAAGTGAATTTTCTGGGGCAGAGTTATATTTTATTGTATACAGAATTAAACTAGGTACATCTAGATATATTTTTTTTACTTGAAAAAGTAGGAGAATCGATTTTTGATAGATAGATCCAGTGGAATAGTTCTACATCATGACGATGAAGTCTACTAATCAGGACTATAATGAGTGTGGACAATTGCAATCACAAGTATTGCAGGTCTAATATTTTGCCTTTGAGAAATGCAGACTGACAAATGTGCTGCACGACGATACATTGAAAAACTCCTCTCGGGGATACGGAAGATTATGGAATGGATTGTAAACAAAACCGAAGAAATTAATGAAACAGACTGAATGATCACGCAGGTAGGTTATTGAATCTATTAACACAAGGACAGCCACAATCTTGTTTAACATTTTATTTTACATCTTATCTATCATCTTATTCTTTAACGCCACCTTTCTTCCTTTAACAATGTTTTCTTTTTTTATTAATATAGTTCACACTTGACAGTCTTGGCACTGTTCTATTAAAAATTAAGTAGATAGAGGTATGTTCTTGCGCAACCAACTTTGACAAGATTTTTTGTTTATTGCTCCACACTAACTTTTGTCTTCTCTCAGAAAAACTTTTTATATTTTCTGGGTAATGTAAATATCTACCTATGACAACCATTTATATGGACACATTTTTCATCACGTCTGGTTGTTTGTAAAATGGAATTTTTAATTTTTATGCATATGAGATAGCAGAGCCAGAGAGTAATGTTGATTATGTTAAAAAAGAAATGGGTTAAGAAAAGAGAGTGGTCTGAGAATTTTTGGAAAATAATTGAGAACGATAGGCAAACTGATTCAAAAGTTTCTTTAACAACGCACTTTCTGAATTCACATCATTTTTTTCTAAGAATCTAGAAAGTGCAAGTGATGAAAACATGAACATTTTAAATTTGAGCAGTGATATCAAAGATTTTGGGATGATTATTAGGAGACTATTGTAGGATGGTGATAAAAAACTGTCTCAAAATACATAAAAATAAGTAAAGCGGTATTTTTTTACGTTAATTTTGTGTGATAAACATGTTAATCCGTTACAAAATTGAAACATTTATCCATTTAAACCATTCGTCACTTTGGGAACAAACCTGTAAACTAATGTATAACAATTATGTAACTGTTGAACAGATAATTCTTGCGAATATGTCTAATTGTCGCGACTAAGACCTTCCTCCATTTTCTAGGCCGATTTTGGGACCACTGTGCGACGCATCGCTGACGACGACGACGGACGACGAGAAATCGGCTTTTTCATCTCCGTGGGGATTTCATCCGAGGCGTGCGAAATCAAACAAAAAGGCCGAATGTCAACCGGGACGACCTTTTTTGTCTACGTCGATTTCTTAATATTTCCATGATAGCGCGCTCGCAAAAAAAAAACTGAAGTTACTTCGTCACAACGTTAAAGAATACGTTATTTGCAGCCAAGGACGTATGCTATTTGTTTTAATCGTTATGCGTTGTTTTTAACGAATTCAAAATTTACTTTAACCGCCGTCTTCACACCTACACTAAGAAAAGAGTTTCTTCGAATCAAACAAACATTCTTGTGTCAAAAGACTATTTCTTTATTCAGGGTACCCAACAAAAATATATTCTCTTATTTCTCCAGGTTTTCCATAAATTCTTTACAACAAATTCTAATAAGGATATTATAATGTATATTATAAATATTTGTAGTTTATAATCAACAATAAACTAACTTAAAATAAACTAAAACAAATTTAACAAAAAAATATTTAAAAGCCAGGGAAAAACTTGTCTTAAATAACAAAACAACTCTCTATTTAAATTCAAGCATAAGATAATTTATTTTAAGTCAAATATGCAAGATTTTTTTCCCAGATTTTATTACAAATTTCCCTGACAACTGACAGATTTAACCTGAGGTTTCCAGGTTTTTCCGGTGTTTCAGGTCGGTGGGTACCTTTGATATTTTATTATCTTGATATTTTTTATCTGGGTATCTTGATAATTCATTAGATTCCCAGAAACTCTTTTTTGTGTGTAATGTTTCCACAGAAAATAATAAAGGAATATTTAGGAGTGTGGCATTACGTTACCTCTAATTGTAAATAATAAAAAAAAAACCTTATATGTAGGTACTTCATCAAATGTACATATTTGTTTTAATTTTTTTCAAAATGACCCTTTTCCATCTGTATCACATAGTGGCCTACACAATATGAATTATGAATATGTGCACAAGCAACTCTAAGCTCCCAACAAGCTCTATTTGCAATGCAGTTCTTTAATTTAGTCAAAGTTTAAAAAATAGTTTTATTCAGAAAGTATGGATACTGGAATACTGTTTTTCAGCTAATGTTTCTCAAGGGTTTCTAAAAATATCCATACTTTTTGAATACTTAAAATCGTTTTTTAAATTTTGACCAGATCAAAGAATCACATAGTCTGCACCAAAATTCGCACGGCAGATCTCATGTGCGCATATTCACACTTCACGCAAGCATAAACTACTTAAAAAAGCATAACTTATTTTCCGAAAATTTTGAATTTTTTTAGGCGGTCACTGTATATGTTAGAAAATATATTAATTACTTCGTTTATTTATTGAATGACACATTAATCTCAAAGCCTTCAAGAGACATTACACATGAATCACCGTGCCGTTGTAGACCGACAGAAAGATTTTTTTGGGCCGATCACAACATCTTGACGTTACAGGAGATATATTTTAAGTTTATTCAAACAAATAAATATACTTTTTGCCAATACTTCGCTACGTGGAGGTGGAAGCAGCACGCTGCTTTAAAGCGTTAAATTCCCAGGATGGTTGTGGCTAAATAAGGGCATTATAGAAAGGTCGCAGTGCCAACGTCTGTACACAAACACACACTCACATATTTACCATAAACAACGCAATTAAAGACGTTTAAGCTTTATGGCAAATTTATATCAAATTAAAATGTAACCGGTAATGAGAATATAAACTTTATAACGTGGGCAAAGAGACAGAAAACGGCGTCTGCGATAAATAGGTGTGGTCGAAACGAGAAATTGAATGGGTTATGCGAAATAGTGTCGACTGAAATCACACCTAATATAATCACGTCCATGTTATTAAAAAAATCAGGCAAAAGCCTGGAAAGCACAAAATTGTAAATTATTGATTAAAGTTAGTGAAAATAAACCAAAAATCAATGTTAAAATATAAAAATGATGTCGTCGTCACTAATGTCGTTGCTTTACTTACGTTAGCTTTACTGTCGTCTACAACCAAACTAACTTCTACTTGTCCTTCTAATTAAAGGTACGCCAAGAAAATGTTGGCAACACGTTGGCAATATATTTGTTGATCACAGCATCTGAATACATGTTTTCAAATCTTGCGCGTACTTCAAAAAGTACGAATGGAACTGATTACTGCTGCTTTCATCATGGAATAGCTGTCCCTACCCAAAAACATGTGGCAGAATGCACAAAAGTGAGAGCAAAATTGTGGCAGACAATTTTTAAAAAATGGGACAAGCTATGGTATAACAACTTCGTATCTGACTTACTTTTGAACGATGGTAGGTCATTCCGTAATTTTGTCATAATAACAAAATCTGATTTCTTATTTGTTTTGTAGTCCCCAAAAACCTCCAAAAAAGAATACAAACTACTCTGTCGTTATTTCGTTGTCAATGAGATTGGCAGTTGCTCTGCGATATGTAGCTACAGGCAATTTATTTACGAATCTAATGATGTTGACTTGTTGACTATCCAGACTGACCGATGTCTTCCATTTGAAATGGAAAACACGGATACAATCAACAGGCAACCAATTTCTTTGATGTCATGCCACCCAATATTGACGAGTATCCATCAACTTGTTGCTAGTTGACAGAACATGCTATCCACACCAATGTCAACATATTAATTCATAGAAGTACATCAATAGAAGGCACCAAAATCAAGGCCAAGAAGACATCGTGATATTAATAAATCATATCTAACTACCAAACCCTGCAACTGCCATTGTTTTAGTTCTTTTTAGGTCGTTTCTCGTTTGCGACAATGAGGCAAGTTTTGCTTGTACTTTTTCTTGTCGTCGTAAAAATTATTGGACAAAATTTAATTGCAAATCAATGTACGCAGTCATTTCTTTACTAATGAAATATCAGGCAAGATCATGTTGGTGTAGTTCTTTCCTATTTCGTTCGCTATCTGTACCAGCTAAAATCAACTACTCTGCGACGCGGGAAACAAAAAAAAAACCGTACCGAATCGCGTATGCTCGACTCTTGACGGCACTCGTGAAAATTCAGCCTTTGTTAAATTCGCCCGTTTGGCTTTGATTCGTCCCCACAATTTACTTAAGGGGAACTGATGGTGTTGCCGATGGTCGGCTCTTCCATTCACCCGCCCCCTCCATCGGGGTTTCCCTTTCCCTTTGTCGCAAAAGAGCAAAGTTATTACCTTTGTGCATAGTAAACGCAAAAAGAAACTAACGCGAGAGAAATTTAATGGCGTACGCGCGGTTTCTCTTATCGGCAGGTGGTTGACAGAGAAGTTTGCAATATAAAAGATGAGGGTGCGTGTATTACGCTACTTTCTTCTTCTTCCTTCAAAAAAAACAAACGAATAAAAACATTCAGGGTGAAATTTAGACGATTTAGTACGAGTGTCATTATGTACAGGTGATAGCCAAAAAGTGTAGAATTCTTAAAATAACACTATTTTATGTATAACTAGCGACCCGCCCCGGCTTCGCACGGGTGCACGCGGACTTTTTTGTAGACCTTTTTAAGGTGTACAATACTGTAGTATATTTTTTTATCTATCTCGTAGGGTTCAGCCAGCGTTTGCAATGTAAGCACAAAAAAATGTGTTTATTTACGACATCACATTAGAAACCTCTAAAATTATCAGTGTTTCTCTACTATATTATGCATGTATTATACATATAAACCTTCCTCTTGAATCACTCTATCTATTAAAAAAACCGCATCAAAATCCGTTGCGTAGTTTTAAAGATCTAAGCATACATAGGGACAGACAGCGGGAAGCGACTTTGTTTTATACTATGTTATGATGATGTGTTTTCATCATGAATATTCAGACGAGTTCTCCAAAATGCTGCAATATAAAAAATAAAGAGCGAGAATGTTGATCTAAAATGTTGTATGTTGAAGACGATACAATGATTTAATTTTTCTGACCCTCCCTAGATATCTTCAGCAACAACGTCTTGAACACAAACTGAAGGTCATCCACGACCTAGGTCTCAGTTCACCTGACACATGAAAACTGGAACCAGATGTAGAAAATGAATGATTAGTATTTATATTAGAAAAGGATAGAACTCAACTATCTATGGGAACCTTTGTTTGGGAACCTATCGTGCCCAAATAAAAAATGTTATGAAATATACCATCTAAGGCAAGCCTCTCCAATACGAGCACTCGGTGCCGGCGCGCACCGGTGCTGCACTTCGCAGCACCGGTGCCTCTCCACTGCCTTCTCACTCGTCCACAGCACAGCCGCCTTTGCGCGACAGAGACAGACAGCATCTTATTCTTGCATTTAATTCCCAGTGCTTGGCCGGAGCGGCAATAGCACCAGAGTTGGAGAGGCCTGATCTAAGGTAATCCATATAAGTTAAGTCCAATTGTAAGGGTACGAGGTGTGGCTATTAAATAACCAAACTGTTATAATAACACTTTTTATTCGTTACCAATTACAGTAGCAACTTTTTCGCCTTCAATGTACTCCACTTGGCGATCTCTACACCGCTCTTCTGTCAGCTGGTTCAGAATCTCCGAAGCTTTTGCTTTAACCGCTTCCACACTTTCGAATCTTCGAATAAGTAAAAAACCACGATTCCTCACAAGTAATCACCGTGTCTAACAAGTCTGGATCAGTGTCAATGTTGTTTAGAATGTCAGCGCAAATGTTCATTCTTGATTACTCTTGCTCGGCAGTGAGGAATTATGGTACCAACTTTGCGCATGTTGAGCGATTCATGCAAAATCTGGCGAACACATTCTTTGTCGATTGCAGTTATTTCAGCAAGCCCTCGGATGCTTAGATGACGATCTTCGCGAATTAATGGACCAATTTTTTTGAACGTTTATGACGCTGGGCGCCGTCCAGGGCGCGGGAAGCTTCTGTAAAAGTTTTCCCCAGTTTAACAAGAAACTTGAGATTAACCCGTTGCTCCATCTGAACGCTTAACATTTTTCGACGCGTCACTGGTGCGGAGCCTAATTCAAACGACTGCTACAGTCAAACTGAGCAACCCACTGGCTTGTCCAGCGAGTTGAGGGTGGGTAAAGTTTAATAGCCATACCTCGTATACTGTTTTCAAAATCAAAACATTGCCAATATTTATCCGCAATCAATCAATAGTGTTGATGCAATATCAACGACTGCAATGCCACAGTTTGGAAAAATTACTCAAAATCCCATGAGGCCCTTTTTTGTCTCAATGGAATTAATAATGGACCAATACTTAAAACTATCGAATATTGTCAACAGAAAATTCACATGCAATTACACAGAAAGGTCTTCATAACAAGAAAGTCACTCTTTGCGCTGTTTCATAGCTAATTTGATCATAATCATTGATCCATATTTTTTCGAGGAATACAGAACGATAAGGTTGTAACTGTAACCGTCACTGTTGAACGATACCTGCAAATGTTAAGAGCTTATGCAATTCCACAGTTGCAAAACGAAGACAAAATTGAAAGCATAATTTTTATGCAGCATGGGGCCCCCACATATTTACAAGTATAAACCAATTAAGGTCGTGTTATAAACAGACATTTTGAAAATTCATGGCCGCTAAGATCGCGTGAACTTAGTGGATATTTGGCTTTTATATTGAATTTATATGGATATTATTTTAATTGACTTTGGTTATTAAAAAACATGTAATGTTTAGAATACACCCAACAACGCTGGAAAAATTAAAACACAGTATTAGGGAGCAACTTTCTGCAATTCAAAGAGAAATTTTGTATAATGCTGTGTATAATTTGGAGGAAATATTGGTGGTTTTACACCACCAAAATGGAGGTCACATTGAATGAAGAGTTACGGTAACCACTGTGGACATAAGATAGCATATTATTTGAGGAATTCAGTTTATATTGATTATAAAAAACTAGTTGTAGATTTACTGTACTGTTTTTCGTGTTGGAAAGAGACACAACAATCTCAAATTCCCAAATTATAGCACTTTTGTTTATATAATTTTATCACTTTTTACTTTATCAGCTATGGATTTAAAAACATAATTCGCTTGTATTGTCTTCTGGCTATTTTCTAATCTCCGTCAACGTAATAAAAGAGACGTAATCTCCACGAGGGAGATGCGGCAACGAAAATTAGGAAACAACGGAAACCGGCCAAATTGCGTAAAAGATAAACGTTATAACGGCCAGACGAGGCTAAACGATCGTGAACGCTGCCGAAATGATTTTCCCATGCGCGGGACTCGACTCGGGGGAGTGCGGAGTATCGTACAATGCGCCACGGTTGGCTACACATGCCGGGGTTGGGGCAAAAAACACGCTATTTTGCGCGGTTTTGTGTTCCCGCGCATTACAGCTCTTCGATACGAAAATATAGTTTCAGAGTTGGGGTGACGTATGTTCCTTTATTAGAAACGCAGGCTGAATCCTCACACACTTTATTCCGGTTAACGGAAACATAAAATTTGTCGCCAACACTATTATCACAATATATTTCTCCAGAGTTATATAGTCGCGACTTCTTTATTTTTAAAATACTATCGTAAGATAAAAAGAAAGTATGCCGTGGAATCCATCCCGCATATATTGAATTACACAGGCCGAGCATCTAGCCCAGAAACCAGAATATATTTTTCCGAAGGTTTTTGATGCGTTGAATCCGAATCTCTCAATTGGCTCTGGTTTTCGAGATATCCTAACCTAAATGTGCAAAAACAATGATTTTGGCTTATATTTGAGATTATGTAGCATCGCAATTTCTTTTTCTTAAAAAACTATGAACAGCATCTTAAAGAACAAGCCTTGGAGCTCTTTTAAATGCTGTGGAGTTGGCTCAAATATATTTTTTTTCATTGAGATATCGCAATTTGAAATTTTTATATTTGTGAATTTCCCTATATTTGAAAACCCATTAAGGACCACGTGTACATCAAACAGTTGATTGGTTTTTTGATTAGGAAACACTGAAAATGTTTAAAATTCAATAACAGGTCAATGTTTTCTTATGTAAAAAGACCTGCTCGTTCAGAATCCAAGGTTAGATTTCCAAAATTTTGCTCGAAAATTTTTGAAAATCACACGATCCTTAATAGGTTTTCGATTATAGAGAATTTCACAAACTTAAAAATTTCAAAATGCGATATCGCAGCGAAAACAAAAGATATTTGAGTAAACTCGACGTCATTTAAAAGGGCAAGACATGTACTTTAAGATGCTGTTCATAGTTTTTTGAAAAAAAGAAATTGCGATGCTACATAACCTCAAATATAGGCCAAAATCACTTTTTTTGCATTTTTAGGTTAGGATATCTCGAAAACCAGAGCCAATTGAGAGATTTGGGCCTCGGATTCGGATCAGCGCATCAAAAACCTTTGGAAAAACATATTCTGGTTTCTGGGTTAAAATCTTGTCGGCCTGTGTTATTACTCTTAAATTTTCTGAGGTTTTTATTACTAAGAAAACTAAATGTGGTAATTACGGCTGAACAAAAAGATTTTAAGAAAAGTCACTTTAGAAATGGTAGGATGGATAGTCAGTGGGTTTATTCAACGCGGAACGCCTTTCATGACTTCCAAACAAAATTTCCACACATAGTCAGGGATTTCGACTAATTTTGACTATATAATAATTCGATGTTCTGAAATATCGAAAAAAATCAACGGTATTATAAAAAAAATCTTCGTATGTAACATATTCTAGACATTACTGTCTTTACACGAAGAACTCTAAACCTAGAACTCTGAACCTTAATAGTTCTTGCCTTAAAAACTTGACAGTTCTCGTCTTAATTTATAATAGGTTTAAGTTTTTGGTTTGAAGTTTTTGTCTCAGGTTATGTTAGACAGAATTCTTAGTTTAACGTTCTTGGTGTAAAGCTCTTCCCTTAGGTTATGTTAGGTTTAACATTTTTGGTTAAAGGTTACAATAGTTAAGAAATTAGGAATGGATTTACTCTCATCATCTTCCCTGAATTGAACAGATTCAGTCTCCAAAAAATTAATTAAAATCAATAAATAGAGCAAAATATAAACGATGACTTAGAAGAGGACTACAAACGTTCATTTTAATTCGTAACAAAATTAGCAAAAGTGTGCTTCGTTAGATCTACTCATATAAATCTACGGTAACTCATAAAAAACTTTCTTACGAGATAAAAACCGAAGAATTGACAACAGTACGGAATTTATTGTCTTTGCATTCCCGGATAGGACGGGAGTTATTTATTAACTCGGAGGAAAAAAATTGGCGGGTCTATAAATAGTTCCTATTCACGAAAATTTATTACGGTCGAATAACATTATCTTTTTATCGAATTTAATTCGGACGAACAGTCCGCAGCGCTGTGGCAGCTGATGATGTTCGGGGAATGGCGAAAAAAATTTAATGCAACCGGTCCGGTCGATTAAAAAGTTCTAATTATAACAACTAGCGATATATTATACATATATAGGTACTTATATTCGATTATTCCAATTAATTTTTGAAATGCTTCAAAGAAGTATGGACAATTTGGGCACGGGTAGCCGAGTGGGTTAAAGCACCGTCTTTCCAGTCGCGATACCTCTGTGCGCGTTGTTCGAATCCCGGCCGGGGAAGAGGATTTTTAATTGTCTCACTTTCTCTGTCAGGACTTGATATGCAACCACTAATACACTAGTATACGTGTGGATGCATAGATGCCAATCCAACCGCACATGCCCTAGATTTGGTAATGTTCTGAATTTTCTCGGTTTCCTCAGAACTGTAAAGCAAATGCGTTACCGAAATAATCTTAAGTCGCTCTCAGTGCGCCATGGCAAATAATAATAATAGCCACTCCTTCCAGCACAGATCCCTGAGAGAGACCTAAGGGGTTACTCTACGGAGTAATTATAGGGTGATTTTATTATTATTATTATTTCTCGCCAGGTCTACAGGAGTGCCTAGAGAAAACGGGCACCACCTAACTGACGTAATTTTTCGCACCTGATTGCTTTTTTTTTATTTTCACTATGCATCGTTTAATGGCAACATTGCAGCTACCTATGTATTAAAAAAAATAAAATTTGAATTTCGTTGAAAAATAAGAGTGTGTCGCCTCTTATTATTTTCGTATAAATATAAGAAATATGACACTGGAAATGGGAAAAATAATATTTTTTGGTATTTAAACTTTGGAAATAAATGTTCAAAGTTTGTTAAAAAAATGAATCATTCACAGTTTGAGCTATTCTTAATACAGTCCTAGTTTCTACAATGCTATACAGAAAAACAAACAAACAGCAAACTATACAAAAAAATATACTTTATGATTGTTTATACTTTATATTTTAGATATTTTGATACTATTCGTTTGATGTCAATACTAGGCATATATTCTTAATAACCCCACACTAATTGTTCTAGTTTGGAACTAAATATTACGTTACAATAATTATTTATATGAGTCTATGCGACAATAACGAGACATATCAGCATTTCTCAAGAGTAACATTTTATGGTAAAACGTAGTTTCATTGTTTCTGATTGATTAAAAGAGGTCTACCAAATTCTGCCTTCTACAACCGATTGCTTCGAATCATTCTCTTACCGCTTCAGGCGTTGTTCTGTCGTACTTTCAAGCGGAAATCTATTAATCAATACCGGATCGATGTTCCTCTCTCTATCTGCTTAATAAACTTTACACGGGTATATAGTGTTGTGGCCGGTTTGGATAATTATTTAAATTGTTTCTATGCCTTTAAAAAAAAACACACGTACATACAAGAACACGACGAAGACGGTCGGCCAGCTTTCGTCCAGTGGCGGCGTGCGGTCGTTACCGAGGTTAGAAACAAATTGCCGCTACAGGGCGTCTCACGAATGGGTCGGCTTCCAGCGCATGGCGTTATCCTCAGGAACATGACATATTTGTTTTATTAGACTGTCACGACGGTATATCGAGTCACTAAGAAACTACCTCATCAAACACTCAAGGTTTTGTTGTTTTACTAAAACAAACCTACTTGTATTACAGAACATCACCAGAATTGAGGGCAATGAAAAAGAAGAGGTCTTAGCAAAGAAACGAATTCACGTACCAAAGACCTTGGCGCGAAACATTCCAAGGCAAAATCACAGCAAAACTTTGGTAAATACCATAAAAAAGCTAACCACAGATCTACAATTATATGGAATCACATCAGGATTACAGGACTAATTACTGGACACTGTACTTTAGGGAATCACCTACATAAAATGGGAGTAGAGAATGAAAAACTAAGAAAGTAATGAGGAGGATAATCGTATTATTTTCCACTGCGAAGCGTTAGCTTGCTGGGAACAAACTCATGGGGGCCACAAACCACATAACGGTTTGTGGCCCCGAACAAAAATTTAGTGAATAGGCTGTTAAAAGACAGCTAACCTATTCGCACAATGCAGTATAGTTGGTGATACAATAAGCCAAAAGCCTGCACTGGAAATCAAAATCAAAACCTTCAGTTTGCGCCTCGTAATTACCTCAAAAAATATACTTTGGACGTATCATTTTCAAAACATGAAATATTTAAACTTCAGTGACTACCAACGCTTTTTATGCAGCACAGCGCAATAATTATAATAGACATCCTTATTCCATTACAAGCCAAAATTAAAATTCTCCCTAAGTAAATTCCCTTCGTTTCCAACTAGTACGAACTCGATTTTAAAAAAAAGTTACGCGAGTAAGCTCACCAAGACCGGGGCAATCAAACACTTCGGCAGAACTTCCAATATTTGATTTCCAATCCAGTCCAGACCCGATGTAGACATTAGCTCGCCCCAGTTTCGCAGAGATTCCTCGACGATCCCAAGATAAACCACCCCGGCTGAGATTCTCCCGGAAAATTTCATATCGGGTCGAGATGTTATTCTTGGCAATAAGACGTCGCGACAGCTCGTCCTCAAGAAGTGGATACACAGAGAATAGAGTTTCTTTCTAATTTCATTCGATAGATCGGTTTAAAAAATATTTTTCGGACCAACAAAAAATTAATTTTATAAAAATAAATTTATAATGAAATGAATTATAATCAAACAATGTTTTATTTAAAGAGATAGTTTTTTTAGAATAAATATTTGCTTAAAAAATCCGACTAAATAAGTTCAAAGAAGTACAGTTCAACCTCGATAATCCGAACATGTGTTAATCTGAAACTACCCAGAGGGCGCTTGAAGTCATTATTCGAACAAACCTTGATTATCCGACCATTCTAAGGTTTTATCAGGGATTTTAACTAGGATAATAATATGTACAGACTAAGTGCAATTAAGTTTGCTACACTAATTAAAAAATATAGTACAGGCATTTAAATTTGTGGGAACTTTCCACTGAACCCTTCAAATATGGTGCGATGGTACTGTATTTTCTACTACGACCTTAACTTCAGAATGTTCAGATGATTCATACTTATCTGATCAAGTCTCTTCAAGTAAACCAAAAAATATCTATTAATATTCGTTTAAATTTAATTGAAATATTAAAGTTTTTTTTTGTACAGCATTGCGGTCATGTTAAATTATATCAACTACTAAGAGAGTGCCATCACGTTAACGCTGACGCTTGCCATTCTCGATGTTCGCGTCGACATCATCTATATTTTAAAATATGCGCTGTTTTTGCAGTTTGTTTTACCACAAAAGTATTTTTATAAGGTAAGATTTAAACAAAATGTATAACCTTTGCGATGATTTCTATTTTTAAAGTTTTTTTAAAACATAGTTGTCAATTTTTTTTTAATAATAATGCATTTTTTATAATTAGGCCTTCGCAAGTACTTTATTTACTTTATTTCTTTTTTTTTGTATTAGTATTTATGTACGTACATAAAACATTATGGTATTTTTTATAGTGTTAATATTCTCTTGATGATCCCAACGTCATCTGGAATACAGTGATTTGATGTTCGTGGAAGACATGCCAGATTTTTGGTTTGTATTTTATTTATTATTCCAAGACATATAGTTTTATACTCTATTGAAATGCTGTTTTTTTTTGACCCAAGAATATTTATGTCAGTAAAATAATTATATTTCTCCGTGCACAACTGAGTTAGTTAAAAGTGGATATGTACGACAATCAAAAATGAACGGGTGGAAGAGCGTGAATTTTCCTTTGCCTCCTTTTTCACGCATCGCGATTTTTTTAAATATTTAATGTGACAAAGTTCCCAAAGCACCGATGTCTTCGAAGTAACGGCGTAGATTTGGATGAATAATACATTTATTTGACGTGTATTAAGTCTCGAAAAAGGGCGCGTACTCTCTCGTGGCCGACGATATTTTGAAAATTTCCGCAAGTCTTGTCGAACATATACCGTAGTCAAGTATGCTGTACATATCTTAAATAGTCGCGGTGTTAATAAACTTTGCTTGTGCACAAAAAATAAACAATTTAATTACCACACTTGGGTCCAAAAAAAATTACTATTTATTGATTTTCAGAAAAGATATAAGTAAATATTAGCCCATATATCGCAAATTCAAAAATACAAAAACTATGTAGTACTTTACAGTTTGCTAATTTTGCTTTGCCCAGGAACCCATGAATATGTTTATTAACACAATAGACATATTTTTGCATCACTGATTCTGTGAAATTTATTTTTAAAAACCCTCGACTATTTCTATATTTTACCTTAACAAAATGTTTCACTATATAAGCTACGTTTGATATGTAAAGGAAGATGATATTCTTTATAATGGGCTGAACAATAACATTTTCCATTTCTCAAGTATCACATTGTAACAAACAGCTCTTTCTGTATCCTAGACGATATCACATTTTTGTAGTTATTAGTAGAGTCCGGAAAGTTAAGTATGCGTATGAAACAACGCAGGGTCGGCACTATACAACTCTTATGATAATTATAGTATAAACCGTATCTTTTAAGCGCCTTTCAAATTATGTACCCGTGTATTTCTTGCCCGTGCATATGTATGCCACTGACCGTGCCTGGTAACAACCAGCTGGGACTCGCTCGGTGCGGGTTCGGGACACAATTTATCCATATTATGTCGTAGCGAGGATTCCCGTTGTAGAAATTTAGTAATTTACGTTAGCTCGATATGAGCGGACGTACGGTAGAACGCCGAGTTCAAAACAATTTTATGTGTCGTGAGTAGTCACTCACGATTATTTTTTACATTTATTAGTTACTAACTAATAAACGTGTATACATGCGTATTTTGCACTGTGTATGTATTTTTAGAGTTTGTGTAGTGTATTTACATATTATCTGATTTTGTGTGGATTTTCTCAATAATGACACAGTCGTTACCAATTGTGAATGATAGACTGAAAAATTTGACTAAAAATTAACGATTTTACAATCACATCGAATCACATATTTTATGTATTCCTTGCAATCGTTGATATTTAATTCGTAGACGTCGATAATGTGAAAGACATTTAGATTTGAATATACTCAACAAAATATAAGATTACTGGAAGCTATTAGAAAAGAGGAATTTCTGGTTTGATTCGTGCATAATGTTTTGCGCATGTAGCTTTTAGTGGAATGTAGTCGACAATATTCACTTTAAACGTTTTTTTTTTTCCAAAAATTCCGATTTTCCATTGTCTAGTAGCCATCCATTGCGTAAAACATGTTTACAGAAGACATATCAGCGCGTCCTAAGGGGTATCAAAAAAAAAAAAAAAAAACCCAAAAAAATTTTTGGGGTGGGGGGGGGGAAAAAAAAAATTTTTTTTGGGGTTGGGGGGGTTTTTTTTTTTTTTTATTTTTTTTTATATTTTATATTTCCCCCCCCCATTTTTTGTATGTAAAAGAGGGGTTTCCCAACAAAACCAAAAAAAAAAAAAAAAAAATTTTCCCTTTTTTGATAAAAAAAAAAAAAAGGGAGGGGGGATAGATAAAAAAACAAATAAAAAAATAAAAAAAAAAAAAAAAAAAAAAAGTGGTGGGGTGGGGGGGGTGGTCTCCTCCCTCTCCTTTCTTTTTGGCGGGGTGTTTTCCCCCCCTCCCCCCCCCCCCCCAATTGACCCCCCGGTTTCTCTTTTGGGTTAGCAAAAAAAAGAGAAAAAGACAGACCCGTATTCCCTTAAAAATACTATCCCCCAGTGTGTTCTCAGAAGAAAGAACATTACGTTATTTTTGGTGGATCTTGGGTCATATCTATAGCATTACCATAGCATACCCTAGCAATTCTTTACAAATAAAATATTCTAAACGTATACAGTTTTGATCAGACCTTGTGAAAACTGCTGATTTAGAGTGTATTATACAAAGTCGCTTCATGCATTTATTATCTCATTACGACAATGTTCATCTAAAAATAACAATAGTCACAATCATGATACCTTCTAGGTAAACAAACAAACGTTCAGGTTAAAGAGTATTTTCGTCTACAAAGGCAAGGTCAAAAATGTTGCAGAGGTAACGTTACACAGATCGTACATAAAAAATTTTGGCTTAATACAACCGAAGGATTATAGTTTTGCAATTATTCGAACCGGCATACAGCCTAACAAACGGTTTCATCGTGAATGACCGGCAATTTTGTCTACGCGAATATCCCCGTATAGCATTTTTTTTTCAATTACCGATCGCAATTCCGACTAAATTCAGTCTCTATTCAAAGCGCCTTTATCAATGATACGTCTTGTATGCGAAACGTTAAGTACATATAGAAATGTGACGCTGTATTAACCCTAGGTAAATATTGTTATTAAATAAATTTGCAAAAAATAAATAGGTTCAAATAAAATAGAAATCAAATTAAATTTGATTTATGAATAGAGTTCGTCAAAATGTGCCGCGGGACATTGGCGTTCAGTGTGACTTGTGTAAAAATTGGATAGGAGTTGCTGCAAGAAAAGGCAGTCCTTATGCGAGTAGCTGCTTTATTCTAAAATTACTGTAAACGAGCAGTATGTCAGTAGTCTATTGATTTTAATACTAATGTTTAAGCGTAACTCTCGCGTGATAGTGGACGCTTAGCATGTTTTGAGCAAAATCTGGCAATTTTTGGCGATCGATATCAATTTGATAGAGCTAAAGGCTCTTTTTGATTAAAATTGTTGCAGATCAACTTAATACACAACAGTAGCAACACAGTTTTTCAAAAAAATGTATAATAAAAATCCCATATGGTGCAGACTCTTTTGGCGGACACTCCATATACCTACGAGGTGTGTGAATTAAGTAATGAGACTGAATTTTTAAATTTCTTTTTTAAAACAGGAATGTTTTTACTAGCTAAAAACTCATTTACTGAAATGGCAGTGTAAAAAAGGCGCATTGTCGTGTTGAAACACCCAATTGTTCTTGATGTTCTTGGTCTCACACGCATGACCCATTTTCTAAGTTTTTCAAGAACCTCTCTATAAAAGTGTTGACTTACTATTTGGCCTGGAGGCACAAACTCTTTGTGGACAATTCTCTGGCTATTAAAAAAGCAAATCAGCATGCATTTGATCTTCGACTTGTTCATTCTTGGTTTTTTGGGTATTGGAGAGCTTGAAGTGTGCCATTCTTTGGCGCATAACACGTTTCATAAAATGGGGATCCTTTTCAATAGATTCCAAAAAGTCAAGACACTTTGCTCTCCTGATGTTTTTTTTGTTCCTGCGAAAGGTTTTTGGAACCATTTTTGCGCAGATTTTTACATACATTTATATACAACTAGCGACCCGCCCCCGCTTCGCACGGGTGCAATGCTGATACTAACTATAAAAAATGGTTATTGTGGGTTTCCCTAAGAGATAGACATATACCATCGCGAACTTTTTTGTAGACCTTTTTTAAGGTGTACAATATTGTAGTACATTATTTTGATTTATCTCGTAGGGATCAGCCAGCGTTTGCAATGTAAGCGCAAAAAAATGTGTTTATTTACGACATCACCTCTATTACCTCTAAAATTATCAGTGTTTCTCTACTATATTATGCATGTATTATACATATAAACCTTCCTCTTGAATCCTTCTGCTTCCTATCTATTAAAAAAAAAACCGCATCAAAATCCGTTGCGTAGTTTTAAAGATCTAAGTATACATAGGTAGGGACAGACAGCGGGAAGCGACTTTGTTTTATACTATGTTATGATGATGTGTTATATTGTAGGCAGCTCCACCCCTTACATTGTGTTTGGAGTCCAATAAAGCACTATTTTTTCAGCATGTACTGCCCCAATCGGTCTTGCAAAAATTACGTACTTTTGTTTCTGACAAAAACTGTTAAAAATTGAGAATCAGGAAAAACCAATTAAAATTAAAATTTACAAACGGATACCTATAGATCAATTAAATTGTATTTATAGACATTTCACGTCCTTACTTCCAAAATTATACTTCATTAACGCGCACAAGGTGTTTTCTGTAGAAATTACCGTTTTCACATCAATCACACTTTGATCTCTCTTTAGAAAACTCAAAACTGCCCGAAGCAACAAGCGACATGTAAACAAAACAAATCGACGAAATGTCGCTCTCAACAAGACGCCGCGCCGCCGAGCGCATTTACTCCGAAATATTCTAGCCGCATCCGCTCTGGCAACTGATTACCTCTCTAAAAAATGTTTCGTAGCAATTAAAGCACATTTTCACCTGTCAAAAGTATCATATTACGAATTCTCCACGCCTTATTACACGCTTATTAGCCAATTTATAATCATTAACCGTATTTTCTGCAAGGAACGGACACTTAATTACATATGAGAAAAATACAAGGTCGATAATAATTATTGAGACACATCAACGTCTTTGTTGGAAAGTATACAGAAATCGCCATCATTCAGAAGAACCTGAAAATCATAATCATAACATAGTATAAAACAAAGTCGCTTCCCGCTGTCTGTCCCTATATACCTATGTATGCTTAGATCTTTAAAACTACGCAACGGATTTTGACGCGGTTTTTTTTTAATAGATAGAGTGATTCAAGAGGAAGGTTTATATGTATAATACATGCATAATATAGTAGAGAAACACTGATAATTTTAGAGGTTTCTAATGTGATGTAAATAAACACATTTTTTTGCGCTTACATTGCAAACGCTGGCTGAACCCGACGAGATAGATCAAAATAATGTACTCTACAGTATTGTACACCTACAAAAAGGTCTACAAAAAAAGTCCGCTATGGTATATGTCTATCTCTTAGGGATAACCCACAATAATCATTTTTTATCCTTTACTTTTTTAAGAGAAATATTGGCTTATTTACGAAGCGATTTTAAGCAATACAGCATTAATCCTTATCCAATTAGGTACCTTAAATACATTGTGCATTTAATATAGATCAATGTGGCCCTTTACAGCATGTAATTTAAATTAATATTTTCGAAGATATTACAGATTTAAAATATCTAGCATCTACATAATATAGTAGAGAAACAATGATAATTTTAGAGGTTTCTAATGTGATGTCGTAAACCGTGCGAAGCCGGGGGGCGGGTCGCTAGTATGGAATAAATTCAGTAATTTTGAAATTAAATATTTCCCAAAAACGCTGTATCAGGCGAACTAATGATTTTCGTGTGATTTAAGTGATTTAGTTTAAGTGATTTAATTTGATTTATGTTAACATGCACGTGACAATCAAATTTGACGTCAGCTACTTCGAAAACATAGAAAATGAATGGTCAATCGAATACTCATTTATTTTTATTCTCGTCGCCATATTGCTTCCGCCATAAGGAATATAATTATTGTTATTAACTTACATTTTTATTACTTTAAATTTCTAGTATACAAGAGAATCTAAATAGACGCCATTCTTTCATTAAAAAAAGTTCATGAAGGTTTTATAGACGCTATTGTAACTTTAGTCGGCCATATTGAATTTTCTTCTTTCTTGAATCTGACCTTAAATTCTGAACGAGCAAATCTTTTGACATGAGAAAATATTGATTTGTTATTGATTTTTTGAATATTTTTTACGTTTCTTAATAAAAAAAGAAAACAATCTTTTGATATACCCGTGTCCCTAATGAGTTTTCAGGTATAGTGAAAATCACAACTATGAAAATTTCAAAATGCGATATCTTGGCGAAAAAAAAAGAAGATATTTGAGCACTCTACGGCATTTGAAAGAGGAAGACTTGTAATTTAAAATGACTCACATAGTTTTTTGAGAAAAAAAAATCGCGGTGCTACATAACCTCAAATATGTCAAAAAACAGTGTTTTTTGCACATTTAGGTTACGATATCTCAAAAAAATTACACGATAGAGCGATTCTGAACCCGGATTTGTTTTCAGCGGGAAAAATTACCAGTCCAGGGGCAAAAATCTTGCAAGGTAGTGTTATCGAACAATTAATGTATGTGTGTCAATGTGTTGACACACTCCCAATCTATGACGAAATTAATTTCTAACACTGTTTAAAATATCAGGCGTTATTCTTCTCATTTCTGTTGTGTTCGTTGTTTTAAATCATCTAATTTATTAGCATTCATGTTAAAAATGAATTGATGTTAAACTTTTTTGAATAACCCTAGAAAGAAATCACTGGGTTAGAACTGGGGTTAGATCTGAAGATCTAGCTGGCCCTTCCAAAAAACCTCGTCTTCCAATTCATCTGTTTGGAAAAACTGCGTCTAAAAAATCGCAAACTGAAAGAGCAATATGAGTGAATGCTCCAACGTGGAACCAGATATAGCGTAATTAGAAACATATGGATTCGGCATAATGGAGGTGTAATGCAATGTTTTAATAATAAACAATAAGCAATTATTGTCAGGATCACACTTTGACAGTGTTTTAAATATTTTGTTCAAAGATATAGACAAATATTTCAAAATCTCAGAAACTACTAAACATGACGATATAAGTGTGGATCTCTTAAAACGACCTATAAAAGTACTATCTAAAAATGACAAAAAATGTAGTACTTGATTAAAAAATTACATACGAACGTCATATACTCAAAAAAAAAATAAGTAGTGTCCACAATGTATATTGCGACCAACTTAATAGTACATATTGGAGGTTAATTACTATATTATCTCCGTACCTCTTTTGTGCTGGTAAAAAGCTACAAATGGTGCTCAATTTCTTCCCATAACGATTTAATTGTGTGTCGTCCGATAATTAGAATTAATAGCAAGCCTTTGTGGCGTTTAGCGTATAATTTGACGACAATGCTAACGACTGTTATTAACAGTTTTGCTAAAAAACACATATGTTTCCCATTAGATAGTGGTACAAACAAAAGGGGGCGAGGGCTATATTGCATTTAGTATATACTTTCTGCATTTAAAAAATGTAACTATAGACCTAAATAAAGTGGGAGTGAAAATGGGTAACGTTTGACTTAGCAATTAAAAAAATATTCTGTGTACAATAAGCACATTGCGTGAGACCCTCATGGTTACCATGTTACGCTCATGTTACAGTATTATCTACTGGTAATAAGATCTCTCTTGTTCATTCTTTTCTAGGGTTCATGGCAGAAATTTTCCCAT
Source organism: Aromia moschata (assembly GCA_029963805.1). Taxonomy (NCBI): domain Eukaryota; kingdom Metazoa; phylum Arthropoda; class Insecta; order Coleoptera; family Cerambycidae; genus Aromia; species Aromia moschata. The sequence continues at coordinate 4,395,172 of JAPWTK010000017.1, forward strand.
GAGCTTCCCTTGCTTCGTTTTAATGATACCCATAAAATAATGGCAACAAAGTTTGACTTTGCTTAAAAATTAAACTTCTATAAAATGGATAGGCTATTTTTTTCTTGAGTTAATTTCTCGGAAACTACATACAGTGTGTAAATAAAATATGGAAAAAACTCACAAAATCCACAATTCATAATCGGCATTTTATTTCGTATGGATACATTTTTTTTTAAATGGCAAGCCTACATTTTCCACAAAATTTTCAAAAACATTTTACGAATGTGGCAATATACCATATGTATACTTTTGTGTAAGCAATATCATCATTTAGTACAACAGTAACTGATACCTAAAAATAAAAAATAGTACTGTATTAAGAATTAGAACCTAAAACTTGCATTTAATCCATTAAATGATGAAAACGTAGACCTTCTTCTTACATTAGACAAGACCTTCTTCTTGTGGTGCCCTTTAAGACTTAAAGGGCACCACAAAACTATCGAAAGTATTTCTCTACACTGTGACACATTTTGGTCGATTGCACTTCTTATACTAAAGTATTTGGAGATTCAAATAATCTATTCTGGTTTTGTCATATCAGCAATATCAGCAACGTTCAGGTAAACCATCAGAAAAAAGTATCTCCAAAATGTTAGAGATAAACCCGTAGGTACTATATTATATCCCTATTCTTGAGATGAGTGAATTTTTTTGCAAAAAAAAAATTGATGGAACCATTCCATTAAAAAAATCAACTTGGGTCTTCGCATTTTTTTCTTCAAAGTGTGGTACTTACTTACTTGTGGTACTTACATTATGGACATGACTTATTTATGTTTTAATTCTGCACTGACGAAGGAGATTTGGAAGTCTTTTAGATCCAATGTTTAACCAAATGACTCAAAAATATGAATGATAAAAAATAGGAGTATTTTCTTTGGTGGGTAAGACTGTTTTTATCAGAGTTTTATTGTTGATGTAGTGTAATATAATGTAACGAATTTTAATGTATTGTTTCAACTTATTTCAAACTTTAGTTCCTTAAACAAAAATACTTTCTATGCGCATTACTAATATGTACCAATATCAATAAAGTGAGGTCCGTTCTTGTGTAAATAAAATAGCTGTTACATGGCGTAGAACTTCAACAACTCCATACAGCCTTATAAACTCATAAATATTTATCGGAATATACTCGTACATTGTCGACGGTTGATTAAACGCCAGGCAATATCGGAATGCTCCTTCTTGCGAAAAATCGTTATTCAGAAGCCATTTTTAACAAACAGGCTGCCGTTCGAAATTAAATTTCTCTAAAAGCGTTTTATCGGCTTTTATCCGACAGATAGCCGTTCTGCTACATAAAGTAGTTTGGCTTCCTAGTCGTCTATACATACAGGGTGAATGGACAGAAGGATTTCGACGATAACCGAAGTATAATAGTGTGCTCCACAGGGGCTATTTTTTCACAAAGGTTTATGTTAACAATAAAATGTTATTAATAATAACAAAAAAGAAAAGGTTTTATTATAAGAGGAGTATTTTCACTAGTCATATCCCTAGTAATTTTGGGATTAATTTTTTTGGATGGCTCGATAGTACTCAAATCAATAATAATAAAACATTTGTTTAATGTTACGTCAACATTTGACAGACAAATTATATCCAGTAAGTTTCCTAGCAGGACAAAGATTTCCGAAAATTTTTTTCATCGCCATGGTAACGATAAAAATAAGAGCATTCGATTGGTTTGAATATATAGATGTGAAATTTTCTACACAAAAAATATCGACCTTTCTTTTTTCTAAAAATCAGCCACAATCCTATTAGGAATTTTATTCTAGCCTAGGCCCCCAAATGAAATTATTATGAGACGCTAATGGTTAAAACACCCTTTATGCCAAACATTTATCTTGGTAACACTAAATTATGCGTAATCCAAATACCAGACAGTTTTGTTTGAAAAAAAAGATCATTATCACTAAACGACGCGGTAATTTTAATGTCAAACTCAAAATATTTGGCATTTCTAACACGGTGTTCTTAATTCTACGATGTAATAATTGGAAAAAAATTGTTAGAAAGATACCAGTCGACCTACCGCTAACTGTATACCAACATAAATAGAACAGTATGTTAAAAAAAAAGTTCTGCGTAATAAAGTAGTTGGGAAAGTATGAATGGACGGACGAATTCTAATAAGCAAAAATTTCTTAAAATAACTGAACAGTTTTTTACTCTATTGATTTTATTAGGTTACATAACAACAAACAAGGACGGACCTTCTCTTTTACAGGGCATGTAAGATTCAATCTGACCATCTTTTATATTTTATACAGTGAGAGACTAAAACATTCATATGTAAATGGCGATGAATGGGCATGAAATTTCATTATCCATTTATTTTAAAAAAATGTATCGTTTTTAATTGTTTCTTCTGCATATATGTATTTTCAAAATTTACCCCCCCCCCCCCCTCAATTTTTCTCGTTATGAGGTCATCGGCATGTTTTTTAAATTATTTTACCTATCTTAGATGCCTACTGTTTTCAAAAAAGACACACTTATTTTCCTACTGTGTAACTTATTATCAACTTCGAGAAGTCCACTACCCTCGTAGAGCAGAGTTTTGTTAGTGGGTTCTAAATAATCTTAGTGACAACATCCTGGACAACATTTTCTTCTACGACAAAAAATGGTTTCACCTAAGTTGTTATGTGAATTCGCAATATATGAAAATTGGAGGTCCGAGAAACCAAAAAGTTTTTTGCCGAGACCCCTCCTCATGTGCTTCTGTGTGTCACATGTGAGTTTGGTGTTTGATGCGCTATTAGTTGAAGAAGAATAATTGGCCCAATTTTCTTTAATTAGGCCTGACTGCTAACGATATAAAGAAGAAATTATTACGCCTAATGATGAATTTGCTACAATTTACTTCCAGCAAGATGGTACTAAAGCACACACTGCGGGGGAAACAATGATAATGTTACAAATATGTTCCATAATCGCTTGGTGAGCCTGAATTCCGAACATGAAGATCATGTGACATAACACCAAGTGATTCCTTTTTGTCGCCGTACCTGAAGAACACAATTTTCCAAATTCTTATAACCCTGATGAACTTTATTTAAAATAAAAAAAAATGAGACTAACACTACTCACCATCATCTTCTAGAACATGTTTTCTGTTATATTCGAAAAATGTGCTAGGAATGTTGAGGTTAAAACAAGGTGAGGAGCATTTTCAACAACTTTTGTAATAAAACGTTTATTAGTATTTTTACAATTAAAATGCCTATTTTTACGTCATTTCGTCTGTCAATTAACCCATATCAAAGACAAAAAATAAAAGAAATACGATGTTGCTCGGATTTGAAGCCTGATCATTAGATTCAAAAGCAAAAAATCGAAAGCAAAAAACTATTACACCAAATTGCCTACAAATCAAGCTGTTAAAAAAGATACGGGTTTTCCACAGCCAACTTGACGTCTTGAGCGACGTTTTTGAGCCACCGTGTAATATCTAGACAGGGAAATATACGTGTATCTACGAGGACAGCCGTAACGGGGAAACGAATGGGAAAAGAATCGGACGATGAATTAGATCACGTCTTACTCAAGTAACGGCACCGCGATTCAAGATTAATTTATTTATTTTATGAGGCGGTCGAGGTTAGGTGCGAAATTATTCATTAGAACTTATTCTGCAACGAACGACTGTTGGTAAGCTCAAAACGAACCGCATCGGGAGTGTTTAAAACTACTGGAGGACAACGAACGATGCACAGAGAATAGTCATCGTTGCAACAACGGAGACGAACGTTTTATTTCGGTGAAAAACGAACGAAACCGACGATAAATAAACAAAAACGTGTACCTCATTTTTAAAAGTAACGAGCAAAAATGGAGGGGAGGTGGGGTAAAATATGGGAGAAGATGGGGCAACACATCGGGGGAAGGAGAGACAAAAAGGAGTGAAATGGACTTTTTAATATTGATTAGCGTTTTAACGTAAAAAAATGGTGGTAATTGAAAGTTCGACATCCGATTAGAAAATAATACCTAATGTATAATAAATTCAAACGATAGATTTCGACAAAGCAGGTATTTTAAGGGGGACTTCTACCTTGATACATTTGAAACAATCGATTTTTTTTTCCTCTTTGTATGGCAGTAGGGATGTCTTTACGGACCAGGCATTGCAGACTGACGGTAAATATAAGCCCCTTTGAATAATTCACATTTTAAACTTTAAACGCGTTTTTCTCAGAATCACGTTTTTAAAAATGGCTGACATTCTAGCGGCCACTGTAATTAAGCTATCGACTTGAAATTTTGCACGAATGCGTAAAAAACATTTCTCCAGGGTCTGACGTGCCGGTTTTTCGATAAAAACATTTGAAAGTTTTTAATTAATTTTTTGTAAAAAAAATGCAAAAAAAACACATTTTTTTTTAATTTACCGCCATTTTTGTAATTTTGCAGTAATCGAAAAAATATCTCGTTGTTCCCTGACCAAAACACAACTGATTAAGAAAATATTTTGTATTTCTGTTTCACATCAACATAGAGGGTGCTACAAGTACAATGTCAGCCGTTTAGACGGAAATTTTCGCGGCCTTCAATTTGCGATGTTCTGGCGGTCGCCATTTTGGATTTTTCTGATTTAATAAAATGTTTTTTCATGTAAAAATTATTGAATTATAATTCGCAAAAAACCACATTTGTTAATGTTAATTACTTCCCACGAAAAAATATTACAAAAATGACTAAAAATGACATATCAAGGTAGAAGTCTTAATGAAATACTTTGAGTAAAGAAAATTTCACGCCTTTCTCTATAAGTACCCCATTAAATAGGACTAAGTAGACCAAGTTTGTGGTAAAGTGAAATAATACAGAAGCACTCTATGCTGTTGGCAGACAGATCTTCCGTCGGGAAGTTGTAAGTAATTTGGTGATGGTTAGAGAGAGGAGCTGCAGACCATTAACATTACACGATTTTATATTTGAAAGAAGTAGGTACGTTTGAAATATCAAAAAATACTACGGAATGACATTTCTAAAATATTTTATTATTTTCTGGCGATTATAGACATTCATGGCCATCTATGTATGTAATTTTATATTGTTATTAATTTTACGCTATAATTTTATTATTTATGAAAATATATCAAATTATGTATTTATGAAAAGCGTAAAAACGCCCTTTTCAGGGATACCATGACCAACTATGGGTTCCATTAAAAAAAAAATGTAGGTTTGGTCCTTAATTCAAAAACTGTTAATCAAAGCAAACAATTTCACTGAATTCTACATGAAAAAATCTATGGGAAACCATCGACGCAATCTCAAAATGCTAGAGATGGTTAGAAATGGATGTTGTTTTTTTCAAAAATCGACTATAATGTAAAAACTAGAAATATGTAGTATAAAAAATCTAGTTGGCTGTTATTTTTTTCTGAAAAAAATAGGTAGCTTAGGTTCGCGTATCTTTTTATTTTCTGTAAATACCGAGAAAGCCATCGAAAATGGGTACATGGTTTTTGACATATCAATATAAACCCACCGCGGTGGGACACCTGGTACACATAAGGATCATTTTAAGAAAATTATATAAACCCATGATTTTTTGGAACGATGCTCTAAATTAAACATTTGATAAAAAAAACTGGACGTTTTACAAGAAAGACCGAACTACTATACTTTTCTCGACACGCGTTTCGCCAACTAAGTTGGCATCTTCATTTTTCCATTCTACCATGTTTTATTTTAATCTTTTTAGAAAACTCATTTAAAATATGGTAGAACGGAAAATCTTGTGTTGCCCAATAGGCTTTTGACAACAACCATAGGATAGACAAATATAATTTAAAATTAATTAGAAATGCAACAAACAGTAGACAATTGGATGCTTTTGAAAGTTTAGAAATCATTAAATGTAACAGTAGTATGAATAAGGACAATGGTCAAATACCCAACAGTCCACTGTTTGCCCTGATAAACAAAAGTGAACTCTGACGACAGATTAAGTATAAATAGAGCAAGTGTGTATTTAGTTTCAATTTTCTCCTGAAGATGTCAACTTCCGTCGAGAAAAGTATAGTAGTTCGACATCCAGTTTTTTTATTTGTACGTCGAACGTTCCATTACCCACTCCAGATAAAAATTTAATACTTTAATATATGGATATAAATTCACATGAGTATATATTAACAAAATTTTAGGGAAAATAAATAGCAATCAAAATCTAGGATTATATGAAATAAGTTATAAAAATTGCGAGCAACTGTGTACCGGGTAAACAAAATTTTAATTTAACTAGACTGAGGCAATGTCACTAATTTAAAATGCGGTAGAACAACAGTAATGTTTTCCATAATTCTCCAAAATTAATCAACTAGTACCCAATTCAAATAACTTCTCCTATTTCGGTGTTCATTATAACCCGTTTACAGAGCTAGAGGACTTTCAAGTTGGTGTTATTAATGCAAATTGACGCGAGCAATTGAACCGTCAAAGCGGCAACTGGTATATTTACGAGGCAACAATTACATAACGACGATTTACCCTTAATACCCTAAACAGTGTTAATTCCGTTCTTTGTCAACGTTACACCTACGGTACTCTAAGCGCGAATTGAATAAAACGCACTAGATTCTCGTCGGCGCCCTTTGAAATGGGAAAAAGGGGTTAAATTCGACGAGCACGCACGCCAAAGCGTTTCCCAGGGCTTAAAATATTAAATTTCTATTACTATTAATTTGTTTGGAGATTGAGACGGTGCCGAAATTTGGGGTGGATTCACACACAAATTTCGCATTGAGACTGTGTAAGCGTCGTATTGCCTTTCAGCCATTTGATTATTCACTAAACATTGCGCAACCTATTTGTACATTTGTATTCGAATATATCACTTGGTTCTTTTATTTTCGCTGTATACGAATATATATAATAGGGTTGTTTACCATATTCAAAGAAAATACAAATTACCTGTAATATTATACGTAGTTATAAAACCACGAGGTGTGTAAATTAAGTAATGAGACTTTTTTTTTATTCGAATAGAATTTCAACAATTTCAAACAATTCAGTGTTGTTTCATTCAAAATACCTTCCTTGGAAATCCATACAGCGCTGAAGACGGTTCTTCCATTCATCATAGCAGTGGTGGAACTCGTATACTGGAATAGCCTTTAGCTGGTCGGTTACAGCCGTTTGAATGTTTTCTATGATCCCAAAATGACGTTCCTTGTACTCAAACACCCAAGTCTCATCACCAGTAATGACACGTTCCATAAAATGGAAATCATTTTCAATCGATTCCAAAAAGTCAAGACACCTTTCTCTCCTGATGTCCTTTTGTTCCTGGGAAAGGATTTTTGGAACCATTTTTGCGCAGATTTTTCTCAACCCTAATTCGTTAATCAAAATCTAGTGAACAGTGGTGTGATTCAAATTTAACTCTTCCCCGATCATTCTTGTTGTCAACCGACGATCTGAACGCATAAGATCCCGCATTCTATCGACATTTTCATCGGTTCTTGAAGATGAAGGCCTTGCGCTGCGTGATGCATCTTCAATCGACTCTTTTTCTTCTGAGAATGCCTTAAACCACCGAAAAACATGGACTTTTGAAAAAACACTGTCTCCGTAGGCGTGTTGAAGTTTTGCAAAAGTATCCGTTGGGCAATATCCAAGTTTGAAGCAAAACCTGATAGTACGCGGTTGCTCAAAATTAATGTCACTCATTTTTAAAACGCACTAGAAAAAAAACAGTTTACAAAGAACAAACAAATGACTCTAGCAAGTCCAAACTTGCACTGAAGGTGCATTACATGTTAACCTACCCCCTTCAAAGTCATGTCTCCGCAGTGTTGCTAGATCAGGCGCTACGTTGCCAGTCTCATTACTTAATTTACACACCTCTATACACATAACCAACACGAAAAAAGTTGTCTGGGCCATGGATTTTAGATTACCTCTGGTAGTGGTTTGTACTTCACAAGAACGTTGAAATAAACTGCTCTTGGAGATGAAATAATATTCACACGAATTTTTAAAGAACGAAGAACAGTTGTAGCAAATTCGTCATCCACCTGATTTACGAATTTTTTTTTGTGTAAATATCATTTTAAGTGTTTTGTAGAACCTGCACATACCGTTTTGATTTAAAACTGTAGCCTTAACACTATTTAATTATTTGAAAGTTACCAAGCACCGGACCGCAAAACACCAATTTTAGGCCTAAACCTATCAAATACATATGTACGTTTCATTCGACAAAGTCTATATTATATAAGTATATATTTAAGATTTTTGAATTATCTTAAAAATTTGCTAACGTTCATTATATTGACATACTTCCCAAAACTGCGAGGAAGAAGAATCTAGTTTATCATTTAAACACATTTTTATTATACATAAAGTTTACACATCAAATTTTAAAATTATCAAATTTAATTTTCTTGATGAAAAATATACAAAATTCAAAAAACCTTATATTGCTGAATAGATAATTAAAAAAACTTTCAAACGAGCTATCACACGCACCCTCGTTCCATTTAAAAATTTTAAAGGGGTAGCTGTCACTCCAAGGTGGTTGGAGGGAGATGTATAAAATTATGCTCAAAAATCATTCTAGAATTAAAAATTGACGCGTTTCAGGATTTTACTCAAAATAAATTACGTAGATAATGAATTTATCCGTTACTTATGGACCTCACTGTATATATGTATATAGATTATATAATCTAAATGAGAAATATTTTTAGAACTTGGAACGACCTGTAAACAAATATGTTCTATGAGTATATTAAATGCGCGTAATGAAATTAATGATGCAATTAATGAAAAAGTCAACATTTATTACATGTTCCCATTATTTGATAAAAAATACGTAAAACATTTATCACAGGTTATCATGGTGGTGACTGATAGAATTGAAATTATGGTACCTTTATGATGAAGCGCAAGACTACATCACAATTTAGGAGGATTATTATAAAGGACTACTATAATAAAAATATTTCAATGAAACTAGAAAAAAGATCCACAATAGTGTGCATATTACTTTTGGACAATCATTTACATAAAATTTTCCCTAAAACTAGTGTGGTATCTCTACTGAGAATTCAATCAGAATTTTCTAGTAAATCGTCATCACAAACAGAGCGAGAATAACTAATTTTTTCAACGGTTACTATTAATAAGCGATAAAAAGCTGAAATATGCGAAGCGAGAATTGTTAATAATAAAATATTTCCAGATATAATTATAATACTGAGTGTATATCTGACATTTATCGTCGCGATAAAATTTATACAAAGCCTCATTAGAATAATGTATTAGTAGAACGGCGTTTAAAAAAATGTAATAAGCCGTTTAAGCTTATTTTTTTATCATTATTAAAGGCCCGGCGATAAATCAATTTACATACGAAATGAAGTCCGTAATAAAAACCATCCTGCTATAAAAGTAACTGTTAAAACGTATACAGTGTGCTTTATTGAAATATACGTGTCAGATGGCGGGTTATTAATAATACAATAAAATTACGACGTCGAGGGGCAAGCGTGGTTTTACATGTGGTGGCTACAGGGTCATGATGATACTGAAAACAGTGTATTTACTTAAGGTACACAGATTTAATGAAGGCAATAAATGGAGTTCCTTTTTTAACAATTCTCAATCTTAGTCGACTACAGTAGATGAGTAAACAACATATCAGTGCTATTATTATAGCACTGGGTGGCACGATTTTTGTACCAAAAGAACTGGTAGCTGCAGTAGTTTGGCTAACACTAAGATAAAGTAGGAGCTGAACACCAAATGTCGATACAGTTTTCGACTTACGTTCAATTTAGACATTTGTTAAAAGCGTCTTAGTTGACATTATCTGTCCATATACATATCTATAGTTTTCCTAGGTACTAGATACACCTTACAACAGTGTATTTCATAAGTGGTAAATTTTAATAAAATGACCAAGTTATTACAGTTAACTACTAGTTCATTTATTGTTAATTTACTAACCGAATATTTTTACGGTGAGTGAAAAGAAACTAAAAATATTAATTTATCTTCAACATACCTAGGAATGGGGGAATTAATTTATCTTCATATACTTATACCTACCAATATTTATACGGGACTTGGAAGGGCGGTAGGTTAACATGTAATGCACATTAAGTACAAGTTTGAACTTGTTAGAGTCATTTGTTTGTTCTTTGTGACTGTTTTCGTAAACAGTTTTTTTTTCTAGTACGTTTTAAAAATGGGTAACATTCATTTTGAGCAACGGTGTGCTATCAGGTTTTGCTTCAGACTTGGACACAGCGCAACAGATACTTTTGTAAAACTTCAACACGCCTATGGAGACAGTGTCTTTCCAAAAGCCCGGGTGTTTCGGTGGTTTAAGGCATTCTCAGAAGGAAGAGAGTCGATTGAAGATAAACCACGCAGCGGAAGACCTTCATCTTCAAGAACCGAGGAAAATGTGCGTTCAGATCGTCGCGTCGGTTGACGACAAGAATGATCGGAGAAAAGAAATTGAATCACACCACTGTTTATCAGATTTGGAGTAAGAATTGGGGTGAGAAAAACCGGCCCAAAAGTGGCCAAAACCCCAGCAAAACAGGGCTTGTTTATCAGATTTTGACTAACGGAACTTGGGGTATGAGTCGTTTGATCAAACGCATGCTGATTGCCTTTTTTTTGGCCGGGAATTGTGCCGTGCGCAGGCCAAACAGTAAATCGACACTTTTACAGAGACGTTCTTGAAAAACTTCGAAAAAGGGTCATGCGTGTGAGACCAAACATCAAGAACAACTGGATGTTGCATCACGACAATGTGCCTTGTCACGCAGCCATTTCAGTAAACGAGTTTTTAGCCAATAAAAACATTCCTGTGGCTCCTAAGCCTCCTCATTCGTTAGACTTGAGTCCTTGCCATTTTTTGTTCTCTTCCCGAGATTGAAAAATCACCTCAAGGGACGTCATTTTGGGACCATAGAAAACATTCAAAAGGCTGTAACCGACCAGCTGAAGGCTATTCCAGTATATGATTTCCAACACTGCTACGAGGAATAAAATAACCATCTCCTGCGCTGTGTGTCTTCCCAAGGAAGTTATTTTGAAGGCGACAATACTGAATTGTAATTCTATTTGAATAAAAACATTTATAAAAACCAGGTTCATTACTTAATTTACACTCCTCGTACCAATACTCGTACCTACAAGATGTCATCCTCTAGTATAGAACTAGACATGTTCTAATAGGTCCGACAAAGTCAGCAACTACAAGATGTTCTTATAAACACGCTCTAACGGTAAAACCTTTTAGCTCAATGAAATGATTTCCGATGAAAGAGAATGATTTCCCGCTCTTCATTCACCTTTTACAAGTCACATATCCTGATTTCTATCTTTTTAGTTCTCATCAGTGTGAGATGTCTAATGGTGAGTAACAAAGAAATAGCATGTCGGCTTTCCTGACCAGGACAGGTACAAGATATTGTTACCTGGGAGGTCACTTCTAGTTTCATTGAGCTTAAGGGGCACACCCAGTGTGAAATTTTGAAAAAAAATCGATTCATCGTGCATCGATAGTCTATACTCCTTTAAAAATAACATACTAAAATTTTACGTGCGTGTCTCAAATAGTTTTTGAACTACAGCCTTCTAAAGAGTAGCCGCTCATCGGTTAGAAAATTACGTTTGCTATGGGGCCTACCTGAGTTATTGTTTGGGCTCTGTCGTCATCGTCAGCGCCGAATTTATACTTAACGGGCCCTTGGGCACGAAGGCTGTGGGGGCCCCCTTGTAAGAAAATCAATTTTTTTATTATCTAATTATATATCGATTATTAAATATTATATTCTCTCGAAGAAGTTTTATTATTTGAATGATCGATGTGTATGTGTATGTTCCACGTTCTGTGATTTTTCGAAAATGTAGGAGACAAAAAATAGGTTATTCAATTTGTGGGGGCCCATGGCTTGTGGGGGTCCCCGGGCACGTGCCTAAAGTGCCGTTATGTAAATCCGCCACTGGTCATCGTAACTCATTATAATAGGATTTCAACAGGTGGTTTTTGAAGAAGAGGAAGGTGAATTGTATGGGCCTGGAATAGCAGATTAGCTCTAGGTATGATATTTATCTATTTATAACAATGAAATCAACCATTTTATCTTTGAACGCGTTTTTCTCCAAACTGCATTTTGCTAATTTGCTGCAGTTATAACTCGATTACAAATCATCCGATATCGATTTGAATTTTTTTTTGCTTATTTTGTATATGTTTCTCTATACAATGACCCTCCAGTTTTTCGATTGTATGAAAAATGTAATCTTGGCACGCCAAAAATCATCAGATTTTTGAGTGAAATTTTAAACTTTTATTCAAAACTCTTGTCATTTTGTTAAATTCCTTTTTTTTTCACAATCGTGGGTCATTGTATAGCCAATACCTTCTAGTTTAATAGTTTTTTTATTTCTTTTTATTCCAGCCACTGTGAAGGCCGCAATCACTGCAGCAGTGGAGGAACTTTTTTTCGAGACTTGGGAGATAGAGCTGAATTTTATCTACCAATATGTCCTCAAATTTTGAAAACATATGATGCAGTACTCTTTTTTTTTAATTCCCAAAAATCACTTTTTTTTAGGCGGTCACACTAGGTGTGACCCTTAACGGTTTTACCGTTAGAGTGTGTTTATAAGAACATCTTGTAGTTGCTGACTTTGTCGGACCTATCAGAATATGTCTACTCCCGTTTAATCGCACTATAAGGCAATTACTAAGATAATAACACGGGTGAAGATACTCGTTATTCGTTCGGTATCAGGATACTCGATGCTCGTTATTCGCCATTACATATGTCACACTGACGAGATAATAAGATCGAAATCCGGATCCACTTCCGTTTAATATTGGTTACCTATATTTTTAAAGTCACATGGCTTGTAATCATTTACGAAGGCTTTGTGTCTCCTAAAAGAATTCTTAAGCACAATCGTTTCTGGGTAGAACCGGCTACCAATCATCACTTGCGAAATTGTCGACCAGAACTCGTAAAACAATCCCTAATTATCCTCTTACAGCATAGCCGTTTAAACCGAGTATTTTCGGCCGAGTTCCCGATTTTAAAAACGGATGCTCCGCGTGCTCGACCACCGCGAGCGCACAGACATTTTCACAAGTAGCGGTGAAACGTTATGAGGGCCCCCGTTTCGTCGGTTTCCATAATTTAAGCGTTGTTATTTCGGTCGGAGGCGGTTACAAATTAGAACGGTAATCGGAACAAGATACGCGCGGCGAACGGCGCTTCTACGCGGATGAATGGCTGAGACGCACGGGACGTCAAACACCCAATAAATCGCCCCCTCAGATATCGTCCCGGTATTTTCGGCGCCGTTAAGTAAGCCATAATTTTCACGCTCTTAATTAAAAAGTCCTCGCCGCAGTTGGGTAACGGTGTGCATATATATATTTCAGTGGAAATAAATACAAATATACGGTGAAGTTGATAGCGTAGCGGTCACGTGGGTTTCTCTGAAAAAATTATGGCAAAGTCACATGGCGAAGTTATGTAAGACAGTCAAACGTGGGTTCCAAACCCTTGGGTATCAACAAAAAAGAGTAAATAAATGGCAAAGTCATTCATCTTCGATCTGTAAGTTATGTAATTCTTTGTTAGAGGGAGGCATAGGATGTGATTTATGATCAATAGGTTTCGTCACGTAGCTCTGACCCTTCTCTTAAATAGACAGGAATTGTATTAAGACGGAGGATGTTGCCTCGGTGCGTACCCTCGTGTACTTTTTGTATGGGAACGTAACTTAATACAATCAAAAGTATAATAAGTTAAAAGAGTTGAAACGTCTTTTATCTTAAATGTCAATTTAGACGACCGCGGCAAAAAACCCGGAAGAAATAACTTCACCATTGGACAACAGGTGAAAGCCTGCATAATACGAACTTGAGTTATATCACTTTTTCCGGGTGACATCTTCAGTTGAGAGTTTTAAAATGTGTCTTGTTGTATTTCAAAAGTCTAAAGGTGAGGCGTAGAGGAAAGCCCTTTAACCCTGACGTTGCGTATAAGAAAATACGAATTTTATAATATCAAAAAAAAAATTTTCCAAAAACAGTGACATTTGACGTTTCGGGGACCTCACGCACTGCGCCTCTCGCTTTTCCTTATTTGCACTTTGAACGTGTTCTACATTCTACAACCTTTATCTACAAAATACGTATATCCTTACGGTGCTTTACTAAATTTCACTTAAATTATTTCTTTTTGGTTGTATATTTAATGTGGATTTTTTTGGAAATAGATTTATTGAATCGAAAATATTAAAAAAGTGCATTCCAAAGACGACACAATGAGCATTTTGGAACAGAATCACGGTTTCCCACTAGTAGCAGGAACCATAATATGCAAGGATTTCCCAGTGGATAATTCCGTTCCTATACCTTCAACACCGCAATGACTTGCAGTGGACATATTTTGGAAAGCTTTCCAGTAATTGTAACAGTGACAAGATTCTTCATCTTGACTTTCCAGCTTTCTATCTGGTCTTTCTATCCAGTCAATTTCCATACGTTCTTGAGGTGATCGACATTGAAATCCTGAGGTAGTTATACTGTATCGATTCTCTTATTTTAAAGCCATCGCTGCAAGATTCCAATAGCTACATCGACATACGCTGCCTTGATTATGCAATCGTATGCAATAACCATGATAATGACCCAAACGCCGATGACCTTGAAGTGAGCCAGAATCGGCACAGTATCACTACTTTTCGGCTTGTGAAAAAGCGAAATGTGAATACGATTTTAGGAACCCATCTTTAATTATATTTTAAAAACAAAACCCACCAATTTACAAAACATATTGTTGAAACGGCGAAACAAAATTTGCAATAATCACGCACCAGCCAATTGGCATTAGCGAGCTATTTGTACGATTGGACGCGTGAAAAAAAATTCCATGCAAAATTAGCATATTTCGATGTCGGTTCGCTACGCGATTGCGAGACACAAAAATGCACTAATAGTTATGCAACGCCTTGCTGATTGCAGCTGGCGCATTAGCGAATTCTTCTCGGATACGAAAGCAAATCGGACGCATAAATTAAATCTCACCCAGCACCGTATCTGGGGCGTACGACGTTTCCGAGCGATTAAACAAAAGACGCGTAAAATGTGCATTAAGCAGGTGTAAGAATAAGTTGACCTTTCGATAAGTCTGACGCTCTAGTAAAAGGATAACTTATTTAACACAGACGCTCCATAATATACAACCGCCCTGCGCTTTTTTTGTACGATATATATTTTTTTAATTACTTTGAAATTCTTATCTGAATAGATGATATTGTAAGTATTATTAAAGTCGTGTATAGTTTTTAAATTAATTTCAAGTTTCATAGTTTTCAAGATATTGCGCGATAAGAAAAAAAATAAACAAAAAAAATTAAAGCCATGTGTATTCTAAGATCATTTTTAAAGCAAATCTAGTTTCTAGATGTAGTGTGAAGGACCTGGTAATGAAATTTATAAAGTATAACTATAGAGAAGTTATAAAAGTATATCACTGTCATTATGTCTTTATTATATTCATTAGGTACTTTAAGCAAACAGTTCAGTTCGGGTAATTTTACGTTCGTGAAATATGTATAGTACCTCTAACGACGGAATTACAGTCTTTAAATATTTCAACTATCTAAAATCCATACCTACTCCGTCTAGTCTCGTAGTTTTTTCTACCCCTTTTCATTATAGCAATTTAAAATTAATGTCTACCCATCGAATGTAATTTATATAATTACAAAATCGACCTCTTTATTTTCCAAAATGGTATCAAGCGTCTGTTTATACTTAACAACTTATATAATTTATAATTACATTGTTCGGGATAGGGCGTTATTAGATGCATAGCCTAATATTCGAGTATGGCCAAAATTCCATCTCCTGATGGATTTTTAATATCATTTTAATTCCCGACAGCGACGTATAATTATTATGAAATCTGACGTAAATGAAACTTTTTGTGCTTGTGTATACGAAAAAATTCTAGGTGAAACTATTTATATCAACGTCTCGAGTCTAGTTTATGATGAATGTAATATTTTCACAGAAAAAAACATGTTATTTGCAATGACGGTATCTTTTAGGGCATAAAAAAGAGGATACAATATGGGAACCATGCTGTTTTGTGAAATTTGATTCGTTATTTAAAAGAGAAATTTTCTGTTATAATTGTGAAACATTTTTTAATATAATTGACTTGTTGAAAAAATTTCATCAAAATTATACCCTTCATTCGAATAGTTTATAAATTAAATGACCATTCGTCAACCCCGAATTTTACAAACGGAGTTGAATTGAATATAATGACTACCTACTGTTTTTATTTTGTATTGGAAATGATGAGCAAAAATATGTTGGACAAATCAAAAGATAAATTTTAACTAGATTCAAAGAACATAAGACGAATTAAAATCCGAAGGAACAGAAGATTATTGTGTGGGGCAACATACTTTTGATAAGAACTATATGATAGATATTGGCGACTTAAAATTATTAAGAAATGTAATACAGTACAATTACAAGCTTCAAAAGTTTAGAAATTTGAAACTAATCGTAGCATGAATAAAGCTAGGGTTGCAGTTCGTTTTGATCATTTCCCGATGATGCCAACGTTCTTGGCCCAATGCGCACTAAAAAGGTGTCTAGGTTTTTTTTCTACGCCGAAAGTTCCAGTCCTTCTCCAGAATTTAGACTATTAACTCCGCAAACCAGAAGAAACCGATCGAAAATAAACAAAAGAAACACAATATCACATACCTTTTACTGCTTCTTTTCTTTATATAGATTGTTCTGCGGCAGACACCGTACCGCAATAAAGGATAATAAATAAACGGGATGGAAAAATCGCGTGGGACCAACTTAGCGCGGTCCGCTATATTTTTTTCCCTGGAAAGACTTTTAGCGGAACTGCGAGTATGCCGCGCGGATTGCCCCCGGATTCCCGGAGGAATGCCCAAAGGTTCTCTTACCACCGACTCGATTGCCCTCTGACATTAATGCGAGTCAAGGTGACGACAGTATTTTATCAGCTCGGGCAGAAGGGAGGGAACGAATTAGAAGACTAACTTCTCGAGACAGACGAAACGAACGTGACCAATTTGATTCTTTTGGTTTTATACTGATACGTATCGTTCTTTCTGTTCACGATAGTCCATAAACCGGCAGTACTTTACAATGATACAGACAAATCTTACGTCTAAATAATGCGTTTTTTGCACTTTTGAGTTAATACCACAAGCTCATCTTTGGAAGGATATAAGAAATATTATACTACATTGGAACACTGTGTCCAAATAGACACACGAATAATATGGGAATGACATTTTGCTAGATAAATTTGTAAATCTAGAATCTTTACTTTCTAGGTAAATATATATAGAGACATTATATCCAGGTAATAAATAGGTGTAGAAAGATTTTCGGCTACAAGCATCCAACAATTCTTCCATGGATGATTCAGAAGCTTGGAAAGTCAATAAACGATGCAACAAGCTGAACACCGAGTCCATCTGCATCAATGACTGCTTGGGTTCTGGTAACTGGGAACTGGGGGTGAAACCTTCAAAATATTTCGTCACAAAATAGTAACGAAAAATACATCAGTCTTTGTACTCCAACCAGACCCTATTCTTTGCTTTGAGTGGCTTCTAACAGTGGAATCATCACCCCAAGGTTTATTGTCCACAATTTGACATAATGCCTGCTATCTTGATATGATATCCATTTATGGTTAATGATCTTGCTACAGATGGATAATCTCAGACCACATACGGATCCAACAAATATAGGACGAACTCTAATCATCTGTAGTCCCTACTTGGTGCTATCGCATAACCATCTGTTCTGATGGTCTGTTCTGAAGGGTAATATTTCTTGATCAGATACCGATTTGCCAGCTTTCAGGAAGTAAAAAGGTGTTGGCAGTTCTTTGACGGAATCAGAATCGTTACTACGTACTACATACAGAAAACATGAAGATTTTAATGTAATGCTAGGCAATCAAACTTACGATGTCTTTGTAATTACCAGGCAGAAAGAATATCTCGAAAACATATTGAGGCGTTTGATATATCAATAAGATGATCTCAGATTCTGAATCAGTGTTAAAAACTGCATCGAATGCATATTTCAAATGTCTTATAATATTTTTGTTGGCACATACATACATACCTCGGGGATTAAAGAACAACCAATGCTCTGTTTGCACAGGCTTCTACTGGCACTTCTTGAAAACATTATCATGCTCTTCTCATGAAAATGTGATTTCTGGTCGTATAGAGGTAAATTTGTGATTTTGGTACCATCTTGGAGAGAAAGAGAAAGAAGAGAGCCGCAGAAGCCGAAACAATGCTTCAAACGCCTTTTCAGAAAGAAGCACTGAGTCATACCCAAGTTTTCTAATGATTTACGTATTTCAAAATAGAAGAAAAAGAGCATTCAAGTACACCTAGATTCTAGGCGTGCTTCATCCAGAATGTCAAAAAAAATTCAACAAAAAAAAAACAAGGATCAGCGGTACAAAATTGATGACATTTCAGAAGCTGTGGCTGAGAGTTGGAGTTCTTGTCATCAGATTTTAACAATGGATTTGAACATGAAATGCGTTATTATAAAACATTAGACAATTTCGCAAGAGCGTGACAACGTTTGCGAGAACTACCAATATAAGCTCGCAAAAACTTCAACTTCGTCCAAACTTCGTACAAGATGAAAAATTAATGTCGTATCAACCAAATACTTTTTCTAATGGAAAACGAATTATTTTGTATCAACCTTTAACTTGGTTAAAAGCGACGGACTGTCAACAACTGGCAGCAGCGAATTTTAAGGTTTAGGAAGCTGTTTTTTTATCACCGATTCCCGCGGTGATTACAACAGAATAAAAGGATTTATTTACAACCGTCGCGTCGGCCGTTCCCGAACTTAGATTGCCGCAGCCACAATAAAACTTTCCTCGGTCGTTTCCACGTCGAACGTATGTATACGCGGGCTTCGAACACTCATTTGTATTTTTTCGAAATTACGCGTCATCTAAATTCAAACTAGTTGGGAAATTCGAGGTGGATTACATCGAACGCTCGAGATCTAACGCCGAGATTGTTCGGATGAACTTTTAAGTAGTTAGTCGGGAGGAGAGGAGAGGAGAGGAGAGGCCTCTTCTCTCCTCTCCTTTTTTCCGAGGAGGCTCCGTTTGAATCGACGCGGTTTTGCGGCATCGCAGTCGATGTGTTCGAAGGGTAAACATTCAACTTTATATCCAATATTGCAGTTTCCTCCGCAGCTAAGCCGAACCTTTGTGTACACCTGTCTTTGTAGGAGAAAACCTGAGATAAAGTCCATGACAACTCGGTATGTCGTCGAATATGGCAACGCTTTCCGCTTTGGTACACCTACATATTGGGGTTGGGATTTATATTATATGATTTTAGTTATGTTATAAATAACTTGATTAAAATAGTGATTTATAACAAACTAGTTATGTTTTTCGTCAATAGCAATATTAGAACCCAGTAAATAAAGACTTAAAGGTACACTCACTGGTATTGGGGTTCTAGATAATATATGAGAGTTTTCCATCGATTTGAGTTCAGGTCAGTTATAGGAGGTCAAAAGGTCACGATTTCACACCACTGCGACATTTCGATTATTTGAAATAATCGTATATTTTTTTAATAAATCACCACCAATTATTTATTTATAGTTGTTCAGTTTAACATAGTGCCCACTGGGAAGATCACGTAATTAAAATAAAAAAATGCATCTGATAGATAGTAATACTTGCAATTATTTAAAACACCATATCTCGAGAAAAAAAAACTGTAGATACCACTTGTGGAGAACTGTCTAAGCTATAAATTGGTATAATATTTTGGTAAATATATTTTTTCGGAACCAATACACAGGCACGCAAAAAAAATAGAAGTCGAGTACTAGAAGGCAGCACCTATGTAATCCCATGCATTTTGACCAGCTGAACACGAATCCGATGTCCGTTTTGTCCGAGTGACTCTTGCATTTTTCCTAACCTCAAAAACCACCTTAAGAATGCCCGAAACATCTCAAACACGTATCTAAATAGAAAGCTTAAACGAGCTGACCATCATTTCCATATGAATTTTGGGACGCTGAGACCGAATCTGAGGTTATAATTGGCCGATCAGTTAGGAATTTCGACATAACCTCAAAAAACACCTAAAAAATGTCCAAATTCCAAAACAAATAAATTAAAAACTTAAACCAAAAAATTTTAAACCAAAAAAAAAAAAATAACAACGGATATCTCTTGTAGACACGCTTAAGGGGAATTAAATAATTTTTGGGGGGAGGGAGGCAAGCTTTTAAAAAATTTTTACAGCTTATTTTCCGAACATGTCTCAGCGGTCCAGAACGTTCGAAAAAGCCGCTCTGCTGTATTATTACAGTTCTATTAGTAGTTTTCGTCGGTACATATGAGTTATACTTTCTCGAAATATATATAGATGGCGTTATTCAATCTTAGGGTGCTTAGTGTAGCAATAGGATGCTACAATAGCCGTATTTTTAAACGCGTTTTTCTCGACACTGTGTTTTCAAATTGGCGTACAACGTAGCTGGCTCAGTTTTGACTTGAAATTTTAATTGAAGCTTCTTATATAGATTACACACCACACACACACAAAAAAAGTTGGAGGTTCATGTACTTTTTTGGGTAAAAACCGGCCCGGCACCCTTATATCCTACCCCACACCATAACTCCAAACCCATATCCCATACCACATAACCCCAAACAAACCCGGAAAAAAAAGTTTTGACGTGGAGGTCTCACTATGTGTACTGTTATTTTTTCGGGTCGCTGAATCTGCATCCGGGGTCAGTTTTATCCCACCACGTTAGAGTTTGGCCATAACTCGATGCTGTAATCATGTAACGCAATCTCTCACAATGAAACTGATTTTACAGTTCTCAAACAAATATACACCATAAAAAAATCTATAAATAAATTAATCTGCAAATAAATTAATGAATCTGGGAATGCCAGAACTCCGACTGTATATGTACAATATGTACATGTACCTGCCGTAATCTAACGTAATGTACAACCATCGGGTTATTGTTAGCATTATGAGGTTTCGGAGCCATAGTGTTTGTGGTTTTAACGGATATAGCAAATTTGAGGGTGGTTTTTGAGGTTATGGCCGAACCCAGACGTGAAACTGACCTCGGATTCGGATTCAACGACCTCAACAACATATAGTACACATAGTGAGACCTCCAGGTCAAACATATTTTTTTGTGTGGATGTGTTTCCATCGAAGTACCCACGATTTTTGCGATTTAAAAAAAAAAAGAAATTGATGTCAATTTGCGAATTTTCAAAAAAAAAATTAAAATCTTGGGCACTTTCAAAGAAAAACTAATGTAGATTAAGAAAAAAAATGTTTTGTTTCTAAGTGGTGTCCGAAGACTGCTACACTGTAGGTACACCGAAAAATTTTGTTTCATGTTACCTGGAGCTATGACGTCATGAAAGTAAAATATACTTTTGTATACGTTAACACCCACAGATTCAAGTGTCAAAATTTGCTTTTTATTCCATTACATAGGTATCGAAAAAAAAATCTCAAAAAAAAATACATTGTTCAGTGCGCCTGAAAAAATGCTCTTTAAACTGACATTGGAAATAGTATATCTACAAATACAATGAACTGGCACGGAAGAGTTTTAGTTTACAAATCTAGCAAATATTTCTATACCTTCCAAACAAGGGTTTAACCAGCACGTTCTTAATAACCGGCCGAATTCCTGCATCCCGTAATCCGCCAAGAATCTGCCCCACTACCATCCCTCATAACGAGACGGTACACCTTCGACGGCATATTTCGCATGGCTAAGAAAGGCCGTTTTCTGGGGCCCAACTTGAGGACCGCCCGCGAACTATTCGCCTTGACCCCAAAACTGCCGCTCGCCCTGTAGTATCTCGCAGGACTTCCGCCGCAGCGGAAGACGACGCTCCACTTCGGCAAAGTTCCCATAACCGAAACTCAGGTAGAACATTGCCGCGGCGAAAAGTAGAGATGAGAGAGGCGCATAGACTAAGTGCCCGAGAGGTCTGGAGGTATTTCGACATCAAAGGAAGGCCGAAATAGGGTTTAGGGAGCGAGCGAGATCAGCGGCGTAACCGGGAATAATTCTCTATAACGCGAAGACAAGCTCGGGTTGTACAAAACATTGTCACACAGTGTTCTCACAATGAAAGGAATAAATTCGATATTTTTTTTAGGAAATACAGTATATATCGTTTATAAAGACGTTGAAGGTGGTTGAAAATCGATTATTTCGTCCATTTCTACATCTTCGTTAAGTTTTGACTCCATATTTGGATCCGAGCCAGCTAAAATTTCATCTTCAGTTATATGCTTCACCGTTTCGAGTTCTTCATCAATATTGAAAAGTGTTCCCAACTTTCTTGAGTTACTAGGTTAACTACATGTAAAGTGCGGATCCATTGAGCTAGAGGAAGATTATCTTCATTTATCATCACGATTGTAAACGTTTTTCGTGTCGCCATATCGAATCAGTTTTATTTTCTTTAAATGTTTGTTAAAGCAAAACGAACGACGTAAGTCAGGGACTTTTAGGTAACCACTGGCCACTAAACGCTGAACTTAAATATGTCTGTTGCGTCGGCCTTTTGTAATTCTGTAATTCCCATAGCTTTCGGTACTTTCCCGGCGTTTTCTTGCCGCGCGTGGCGCTTCCGTCGATATAAGCGATAACCTGACCCAACAGTTCACTACATATTTCGTCATTATATAGAGACATAAAAAAAAATGTCATCAACTCTGGCTATGAACGAGAGAAATGGAAATAGCGGTCATATCTAAGCTTTTCGGTTATGTCAAACTTTTGACAAGTGACCGTCACAATTTATAAAATAAACAATGGCTGTCATATGATGAGACAGTCTTGACAAGTAAATAAGGTTATAAATTCAATTAAGAATAGAAATACGTCTTTTTTTTCTCAGCCAACTTTGATGACGTTTTTTTCTACGACGTCTCTATATTAGTGTCGTCGTAATATCTGATGTCATTATAAACGATAGGTTTCACATTTAAAACGGCCACGACTTTTGATATTCGTCGTAAAAACCGATATGTCGTTATATCAGATGTCGGTATAAACGATATCTAATTTAAAAAAAAAACACGATTTTTTTGCACATTTTTTTAAAATCAAATTTTCAAGGGGTTTACGATGTGCAATGGACCTGGAACCTCACTAACCGGT
Source organism: Aromia moschata (assembly GCA_029963805.1). Taxonomy (NCBI): domain Eukaryota; kingdom Metazoa; phylum Arthropoda; class Insecta; order Coleoptera; family Cerambycidae; genus Aromia; species Aromia moschata. The sequence goes on from JAPWTK010000017.1 coordinate 4,418,519, forward strand.
GGAATAAATATTTGAACTTTAAGCATACGTAGTTTAAAGATCGATTTTTTTGCCTTATGCGTTCAAAATGGCACCTGAATTGCAAAATTTGTACGTAAAAGTTCAAGAATTTTTTATTGTAAAATGATGCACTTTTACAAAAAAATTGTTAGGAATAAAAAGTTCTTAGTCACTCAGAGAATGTACTGAAATTTTTTTGAGCAACTTTTTGGATTTTGCAAATATGTAGTCAATTTTTGCAAAATTAAATTTCCAGTGCATTCTTTGTGTGATTTTAAGAACTTTTTATTATTGACAATTTATTGTAAAAATGCATTGTTTTCGAGAAAAAAAATTCCAAAGATCAAATTGGTATCGAAATTTAGAATTTTTTTTCTCGATAACAATGCATTTTTACAATAAATTGTCAAGAATAAAAAGTATTATAATCTTAAATTCTTTGAGTGATTTTAAGAACTTTTTATTCCTGACAATTTTTTGTAAAAATGTGTCAGGACTGTGAAAAATGATTAAATACGTTTTCAATTTCACAGCCTCTGCTTCCTGTGAGCGTACTCACCCCCAAACCGGGTGAAAAAACCGCGAAAATAATTTATATATATTAATTATGGATGAGGTCAAAGTTAAAAAAGACAGTATACATTAGACTGTATACATTTTAACAGTCTTAGGAGAGGACACAACAATCAAAAATTGTACATGAAATGATTGCTATTAAAAAGAGTGATTCAGTGACCTAACCAGAGTAAAACGATACTTAGAAGTACCGCGACAATACCTATATATTTTTTTTTTAAAACCTTTTTTTTCGCTTTAATAGTTAAAACATTTATTCCACCGGTTAGTGAGGTTCCAGGTCCATTGCAGACCGGAATACCCAATACAATTGTTTCAAAAAGTCCTTTTTTAAAACATTTTTTTTGCTTTTTTTCATAATAAATAATTTTTTGGAGGAATTTCATGGACACCATCGGAAAGGGCACGTCTTAAACTTTAAAAATATGTCCCTATCAAATTTTTCTGTCGCAAATAGTATCAGTTATAAGGCGCTGAAGAGCGATGTACCTACCGGGAGTGGCGTTTTCGGCCGAAACGGGTTAAAATAAATTGGTTTTAAAAGTGCGTAATTTAATATAATTCTTCGCCTAAACGAACCCAAAATGAACAAAACGTTACAATAATAAAAACAGTTGCAACGTAAGTTGCAAAGAGTAACAGTTGACAGACAGAATTTTTTTTTATCTTACGATGCATATTATTATCAAATATTTTTTATACTTCCCTTTTTTCTTCACAGTTTCAAACATTATTTTAATAGAATAAATTAAAAAAACGAACGACGACAAAATAGATTTGTCTTCCTGCACAACCCAGTTATTTTGACTTAATTCTGCTTTCTAGAGAAGTGCAGCCCTGTCTACCCTAGCCCTTCGCCAAGTTACGCTTACGCGACAGACAAGGAGAGGCGGAAAGGCGCAGAGCGAGAGAGGGCGCGGGTCCGCGCGGGTCCCTGGGGTATTCGCAAAATCGATACGCGACAAGCCTGCCAACGCACGTTCCGCGTTTCCCCCAAAATTCGCGGCGAGCGGCGCGCCCCGCGCACCACCCCGCCGCCCCCTCAGGCGCGCGTTCGGGGTTGACAGGGCGCGATGATAAGGCACAGCCGGTATTGTGTCGGAATCTAGGTGTAGACGCCGACGTCGAAAGTAACGAAGGGCTGTCCGCGCGCCGTCTGGTGGCGGGCGTTCGTTAATTCAAGTTTTATACTTAAACAATCGAGCTAATTAACCCGGTTTCAAATTTTAAACGGATAGGTATAACGAGCGTTCAAATAAATTTGATCTCGAGTTGGCTATGGAAAAGATGAACGAATGTCCCAGCCAATTTTTTGCCCAAATGGATATGTAAACAAATTTTTGACAGCTCGAGCGATATGTCATTGAGCGGATTCCACCAATTTTTAGAATAGACTAGAAGAAATGCGTGACAAATATTGTAAACAAAGTGATACTAATGTGGCGGCTTCGCCAGAAACACACTTGGAATTGGCCCTGAAATGTTTCATTACACATGCCTCAAGAATGCTTCTGTGTTCCTAATATAATACCTAATAATAATTGTTTTACTATACTAAACACTATATAAGTGTTTAACTTTTGAAGAGACAGATAACCATTACAATCAAGCGTAAATTTAATATACGAAACCAAATAAAATAAGCCAAAAACAAAAGAACCCGACCCCCCCCCCCCCCCCAAACCCCCGGAACCCCCCCATAAAAAAAACCCCCAAAAAAAAAAAAAACAACCAAAAAAAAAAAAAAAACACCCCAAAACCGCCCCGGGCCCCCCCCCCCCCCCCCCCCCCCCCCCCCCCCCCCCCCCCCCCCCGGGGCCGCACCCCCCCGAACCCAAAAACCCACCCCCCCCCCCCCACCCCCACACCCCCCCCCCCCCCCCCCCCCCCCCCGCCCCCCCCCCCCCCCCCCCCCGCCCCCCCCCCCCCCCCCCCCCCCCCCCCCCCCCCCCCCCCCCCCCCCCCCCCCCGCCCCCCCCCCCCCCCCCCCCCCCCCCCCCCCCCCCCCCCGCCGGGGGGGGGGGCCCAAGGGGGGGGGGGCCCCCAAAACCCCACACCCCCCCCCCCCCCCCCCCCCCCCCCAACCCCCCCCCCCCAAAAAAAAAAAAAAAAAAAAAAATTTTTTTTTAACTCCAAACAAAAAAGGCCCAAAAACAACAAAAAAACATACCCCACCCCCCCCCCCCCCCACCCCCCCCCAACCCCCTTTTTTAAACAAACACTGGGGAAAAAAAACAAAAAACCCAAAAAAAAAAAAAAACCCCCCCAAAAAACCCCCCCCCCCCCCCCCCCCCCCCCCCCCCCCCCCCCCCCCCCCCCCCCCCCCCCCCCCCCCCCCCCCCCCCCCCCCCCCCCCCCCCCCCCCCCCCCCCCCCCCCCCCCCCCCCCCCCCCCCCCCCCCCCCCCCCCCCCCCCCCCCCCCCCCCCCCCCCCCCCCCCCCCCCCCCCCCCCCCCCCCCCCCCCCCCCCCCCCCCCCCCCCCCCCCCCCCCCCCCCCCCCCCCCCCCCCCCCCAAACCCCCCCCCCCCCCCCCGCAAAAAAAAAAAAAAAAAAAAAAAAAAAAAAAAAAAAAAAAAAAAAAAAAAAAAAAAAAAAAAAAAAAAAAAAAAAAAAAATACTTTGCTTCGTTCACGGTTACGCCAATATGGCCGCTCGACATTTGGTGTGCCAATGTGACAATATGGGGATTCTCTCTAGTCTATTGTAAATCTCGGTGGCGTAATGGTGAAGTTATGGCAAGAGTCCGATTTCAATCGTACATGACGTCACGAAGTATCAGGATAGGAGCGCAGCTCGCGTATTAAGGAGCTTAGAAATAATTATAAATGTCTTACCTTAGACATTTAAATATAGTTTATGAAGTCGCATACAATATGTGCACTGTAACTAATATAAATATTGCGTTATTTTAAAAATGTTAACAATTTATGTTCAGTTCATAAGGTCTAATTGGATATCTACCTTTGAATCTGATGGTCTGGCCTTCAAATCCCTGGAACTTTTGAAAATGGCCGCCATGTTAAGTAGTCACAAAAAGCGTGACTACTTAACAAGCGACACGCGTTAATCACGTGGTGTTATGTCACACAATCTTGGAGGAAATTCATGTTCCAAATTCACCAAACCTCACCAAACGATTATGGAAAATGTTCTCTAAGATTACTATTGTTTTACTCGCTGTGTTCTACCATAATCTTACTGGAAGTAAATTTTATTGTAGTAATTTCGTTATTATTTAACTGCTTTACGAAAGGTGTAATAATTTCTCCCTATATCGTTAGGCAGTCAGAGTGCCATTGAAGAAAATTAGGCCAATTATTCTCCTTCAACTTCGATAGTACACGAAACATCAGCTTCTTGCACATTACAGGGCACTTATTAGACAAAAAAAAAACGGGTGTCTAGGAACTCCACATTTTCATATTCTGCAAAACCTAGCTTCGTCGGAGAAGATTTTCTCCAGGTTATTGTCACCAAGATGACTTAAAAGCCACTGACAAAATGAGGGTAATCGACTTCTCAAAGTTCTTGATAAGAGAGTAAGTCCATTGGTCTTCAACCTTTCGTTCATTTCTGAAGTAGGACTCTACCGTTACTTTTTTTATTTGGCAAAACCTACTTTCAGGTCATATTTTGTTAAACACACATTATTTTAAAGTTCAATAATAGAAAGTAAAATTATTAGTATATCTTTAGATTCAGTTCACAGTGAGAAGTAGTTTAAAAATCAGGTTATAAAAGATGCTTGAATGGATATGAACTGAAAACAAACATTCCGTCCACATAATTTTAAGAGAAAATGAGAGCATAAAAAATGTTGTTCGGCTTGTTTGGTGTTCACTTCTTATTACCCCGTTTTTTCCATCTCATTTAAGCTTCCGAAGCAACGTTAGAAGCAACTGTTTCCTTGTCCCCTTTACTTTGGTCTAAAGCGACAATTTTCTTTGGCAGATCTAAAATTTGACCTACTACTTCCTTTCCAATTATGCGTTAGCTTCAAGGAGTTAGCTAACAAGCTTCGGACTTAGCTAAGGAGCTAAGAAGTCGATAGAAACTGCTGAATATTCTACAGCGACTGCCTTGAAGCTTTACAATTGAAGCAGAAATTGTTTCGTATTCATCTTGTATTCCCCCATTCCTGCCTCACATTTTAGCGACACTGCACTCATGAGGGGTAATACCCCGAAGCAACACTGCCCCTCGGTTCTAAACAAATAATTTTCCTGAACCCTGATTTTCAACAAAAAATTGTTACAAGTGCTTGTTACTATTTCGTAACCTCTAGGGTCCCTTCAGGAACTATCATTGGACCAACGCTTTCCCATGAATCGATAAATGACACTGTAATCGACCTATCATGTTATGTTCTTGAGATACGACAGACGAAGAAACAATTTTTTGAGTACTTTGTATACATACTCCATTACCGTCTTTTCGTATCGTGTATCGTGTTAACAATTACAGAATATAATATAATGATCATTAAAATCGTAATAACGAGTTGGCCGCAATTCTACGAGTACGATGTGTTTTTATTTTTGCGAGAGGACTAAATAATTGCTGTAATTCGAAACTATTGATATCGGTCTGTAAAGGGTCGAGTATCGTGATCCAATAGGTTGGGTTTAGAATTTTCCGTAGACGTCTCACCATTTCATGGCTGGTGTTTTTCTCGTTAATATGAGCGAGGTTTTATAAAAATCCACGAAGTTTATACATACATCAAATGTTATTTGTTTAAATACTATAAACAGCCAGGCAAAAAAGTATATGGACAGTTTTCTGTCGCAACTCGAAGATCCCTTTTTCATTTATAATTGTAAGTAGTTAAGCGTTTAGAAACAAATTGTTTTACTGGCTACATGAGAGCATTAACTTAAATCAACTAAATTGAATTTTGGGGGACCTTAGTCTTCCAGATAGGCCGGTTTTATAGACCTTATCTTTCGAGATTTTGTTGGAATTGATGCTAAATCTAAGGCTTACTGTAATTTAGACACCATGAAACAATTTTCTCGAAATTATAGGGCAACTACACATGGGGAGGAAGGACAGAGAAACTACAAAATATTTCTAGTATAATTTAAGCAGACGATGTAGACCCAGCCCAAAAACTGGAATATTTTATGCAAATTGTTTCTTCACGAAATGTTTAGAATTGAACACAATATGTACTAAATAAGTTGTACTATATTCTTTAAAACATATACTTAACTGACGCATTACGAACGAATAAACCAATAAGAAAATGGCGCAGCTCCTTTATTTCTTGTGTCAGTCTGCTGTCGAGGTAAAATTATACCTATACCCCACGATGCCCTATCAGGAGGACCTGATACACGCACACATGTGAGCATATTGAATAATATACGGAGGAAAGGCCTTTTTTGTTCCTCAAACTGCGGACATATGGTTCACGATATAAAAATTCGTGCGTATACTTGGAACGCAGTGGCGTATCTGGGACAGGGGACAATATCATTGATTATACCTAGTACTATTTACTGGGTTGGAAAAAAGTACCAGACAACTTTGCTTTGAATGGTTCATCGCAGCTGCTTAGGAAAACTTTATTTTTTGGTTAACACAAAAAAAGTAATACAAGTTCCAGTTGTTGATAAATCTGCGTTTCATGTTGTTCAAGAGATCCCTGGGTTATATAAACATTCAAAATATATATCAAAATTCGTCATAAAAAAACACAAACATTGAGATCCAAAGAATACGGTGGCCATGAAAATTCAGTTTCAAGGTATCGAAGGGTCATCAAGACGCTCAAAAAAATTGGGTTGGAAGATGTCCTATGTTGCGTACCCCAGGTGCGACAGTTTAAACCAATAAGCATCTGTTGGGTATCTTCTCTTGCTTCCGGTAGGACAAACCTTTGCAAACCTTTGCAACATATTCGTATCGTATTATGAGCTTCAGCAGTAACAGTTCCAGCTGTTCCAGTGAAAAAGTAGGGCTCTAGAATCCCGAAAACAGGGATTTTGGGGGTGCAAATGCTTAATAGTAGTAAATCTAGGTATTTGAGTCTTCCATATATGGAAATTGTGCCTAGTTGTCATAAAGACTTGCACATAAAAGATAAGACCCTATTTTGTCTGGACTGGTCTTTGCTGAATCAATGTCATTTCTGAATCTTACCTTATTTTTTTAATCGGAAGTAACATGATGTTTTTCTATTGGAAGCACAAAGAAGGTTTCAACAAAATGAAGAGCCACTCCATCAGACACCGGTACCTGGTACATCCTTCAACCTATTTTGCTCAGCGTATGATGGTTGTTGTACCCTGAAATTGAATTTTCATAGCCACCGTAATCTCCAGACTTCAATATTTCTGAATTGTTTTTTAAAGAACAATGTTTATACAGGAACATCCACCTTAAACAACTTGAACGCAGTTTTGTCAACGAAAGTTATCAAACCCATCATGGAGTTATAATTAAAACAAAGTTATAATTTGTATTTGTATGTTATTTATGCTGATGGACAACAATTGTCAAACATCTAATAAATAAATAAATACACAACTATGCATTTTAGGGGCTCATGAGTCCCATTTGTTGAATAATTTTACTCGCACTAGTCCCATTTTTTAACAACTTTAGATACACTATTACATGCATACATATTATGTATGTAGTTCCAGAATTTCCGACGTTTTCCATCTGTGGGCGTTGTCTAGAGAGACGACCGCATTGTATCGTAGAACGCTACATAGAACGGTGGAAGGAGACTCCACCCTTGACTCGTCTGACCTTTATTGCGAAACCTAAGGGCGTGTACACACCGAAGTGTACCTAAGGGCGTGTAAGTGAACGTCGAACGTAATATGGTAATGCGAATTATACAAATTGTAAAACTGTCAAGTAGGTTTCTGAATTACCTCTGATTCTGAATTAAGAAGACACAGTGAAAAAACTGAAGTGATATTTATTCTAAATATGTCATCTTCATTATTCATTTCTGAATTATTCATCTAAAGTAAAAGTAAAATAAATGTACCGGAAATAGCGAAAAAAAAAATTTCATCATTGATCATTCTGTGTAAGTCGTAGATTCGATTTTTTAAAATTGGTGACTGAAATATCTCAAAATCTACTACACCAGTTGAATTCAATTTTTGTAGGTTTAATTTACATATAGAGAAAGCTAGGAAGGAAATACTTTTTTCATTAAGTACGTAGCTTTTTTTCAAATATCGAAGAATCAAAATTAAGTTGGAACATAATATTTTGCCCCTCATCAATGGTTTTAACAATTATTTTTTAAAAGAAAAGATACATCTTTTTATTTTACACTGGAAAGTTATGTAAAATTCAGTTAAACATGCATGCTTTTTTTATGGCGATCGTTTTTTTTTTCGATTTCCTGATTAATATACAGAAAAATGTACATATAATTGTTTGAATGAAGTTAGAAACATTTTGTCACTGAGTGAGACTAACTCCTCTTGCCTTAAGAGTGAAATATTTTGAAAGAATATTTAAATCCAATTGGAATTCCATTACTGCATTAAGAGTGAAAAAAAAAAAATATTTTGAAATTACCAAATTGAAAAATAATAAAAATGTTGGGTTTGTGTAACTTATTAACGTGTGTAAACCTTAAAACATGCGGTCATATAACATATGGCATGTAGTGCGTGGACTATAAATCTAGTTTCATCCGTGTCTGTACCAAGCCTAAGGTCTCCGTGCCATATCTAGAAGAGAAATTCGTGGAAGAAAAGGACGAGCGATAAAACGGAAAGAGAAACGGCGGCAATGCAGGAACTTACGCCTCCTTTCTGCATATTACGTAAACCTATAAGTTGAAAATATGTGGCGGTAAACGACCGTTTCTGTAGACATCAAAAATATATTTGATAAAAGTGGAAATTCCTTGAAATGTATTATTTTATCATTTTCTTATTTAATATTAAAAGTGTCAGTTTTAACATTTAAGAAATGACAGAATTCTAGAGTAGTTTTTATAATTATCTTCGAACGCATTTATTATTAAATAGTAGATACAAACTTTAACTTTAACAAAACAAAAATTTTTGTATTTTATACATTTATCTATATAAAAAAAGTAACAAAATATTTGTATTATGTATTTTTACATCGCAATACATATTATAAAAAAACAATACAATACAGAGCTGTATGAGACATAAAACGTAGGTAAAGTGTATTCAGAGTCAATTGGTACATTTAGAGAACGATAGCTTCTACAAGGAGTCCTCAATATTCTAGCATTACCTAGTTAAATGCATGCATAAAAATGTGCGTTATTTTACTGGCGCTACTGATACAAAGTCCATGTGGACTTGTCAGAGATGTCACGTAAAGTATGGACGGGCACATCATCTGCATGCGTTTAATTGGTCGTTGCTCTTTACGCATTGGAAATGACATATCACGTGCATTGGTCGTTTCACTCGTCGCTCTGTTTCTCTCTCATATTTGCGCGTTTGTCTACTTATTTGCTTCGAGACAGTGTTGTATCTACCTAGGGTTTGTCCGGAAAGTAATGTCAGTGATTTTTTTCTGAGCTGTACGCGCCAGGCTGCGCTTTACGTGCTGGGATTGTGATGGGGGGATCTGCCAACAAGATCCAACAAGCGTCAGTTGGCTACCGGTCGTTGTAGCGGTCGCATCACTCGTTCTTTGAGAGTCATTACAGTGACCCGGTGCAAGAAAAAAATCAACGTTCGCTTGAGCAACGGATGGCGATCAAGTTTTGTGTGAAACTGGAGAAGAGTGCTGCGGAAACCATTCCAATGTTGAAGAAGGCTTTCGGCGTCGATTGTCTTTCGGACAGGCAAATTTTCCGGTGGCACAAGGCCTTCGCAGAAGGTGGGGAAGATGTCAATGACGAGAACCGCGCTGGACAGCCATCAACCTCCAGTTCCGATGACAATGTGAAACGTGTGAGTGACTTGTTGAACACTGATCGTCGTCTAAGTGTCCGTTTAATTTCCGAAACATTAGACATTACGAAAACCATTGTTCACGAAATTGTGTCGGAGTCTTTAGGAATGAGGAAGGTGTGCGCGAAGGTCGTGCCAAAAGTGCTAACGGACGATCAAAACGCGAGGCGCGTCGAGACCTGCCAAGAACTTTTGGACACCTGCGAAGACAACCCCGCTTTCCTTGATGACGTCATTACTGGGGACGAAAGTTGGGTCTTTGAATACGATCCCGAGACGAAGAGGCAAAGTGCGGAATGGCACACGTCGAACTCCCCCTCGCCCCAAGAAGCCCAGGATGTCCAGGTCAAAGATCAAGACAATTGTCTTGTTTGATTGCCGGGGATTGGTCTATCATGAGTTCGTTCCACAGGGGACAACCGTAACCGGAAAGTTTTACGTCGAGGTGCTGAAGTGGCTGAAACGCAGGGTGAATCGCGTCAGCCCAGACATCTCAAAATCCTGGAAGCTTCACCACGACAATGCGCCTTCGCACACCTGCTTCCTCGTGGCCGATTACCTCGTCAAGAGATACGGTAGTTTGGTGTGGCCAGACTTTCTTCTGTTTCCGGTCTCAACCCCAAGAAAGGACAGCTTTGGGTCGGGAAAAAATAGGCTGCCCGACGCTTTAAAGGCGATTCCGGAAAACGACTACCGTGCGGCTTTTGATGCGTGGAAGACCCGCTGGAACCGATTTGTGGACGCAGGAGGAATGTATTTTGAAAGTTTCTAAAGATTTGTACACATAGAACCAATAAAAACCATTTTTCAAAGCTCACTGACATTACTTTCCGGGCAAACCCTGTATTTGAACAAAGTTAGCAATTTGTTTCCTCAAAAGTTATTGTTAGTATTTAGGACGTTATCGCAAATTGGGGCGTGGGCCCTATTGTATCTTTCCGAGCAAAGTTAGCAGTTTGTTTCGTGATTAAAAATTATTGTTAGGACCTGCATCCACAAACTAAGAGTGTGTGGATGCAGGTGACAAATCAAATTATTATTTTGGTTGTAAAATATTGCACTTCATATGTCATTGAAGGTTAGTAAGCAAAATTTCAAACCGACAGGATAGTTAGAAGCGGGTGAAAATTGAGTTGCAAGATTTGTTACATACAAAATACAGATAGAGTTAATAACAAGCCATTTAAAAAAAAAAGTCGTCAAAGACGGCCGAGCAAAAAATGACGTATTTCTATTCTTAATCTCAAGTTTATAAAACTGTCAAGGCTGTCACATTATGTGACAGCCATTCTTTATTTCATAATTGTGTCAGCCACTTGCCAAAAGTTTGACAACAACAAAGTTCCGTTTCGAGCGTCGACATAACCACTATTTCCATCTCTCTCGTTCATAGCCAGGTTGATGTTGATGGTTTTTTTAATGGCTTATTATAAGGGCGTTAAAAAAATAAAACGGTTGAAATGATGTCGCTTCAGCTACCAATTTTCACGCCCGTGCTGTTTTTTCAAAAAAGAAGTCCGCTCATAAGGACACATTTTCACGCACTTTCTTGGCGCGCCCTGTACGCGGAATTCCTCGATATCGAAACGCCGCCGCGCCTCACCCGCATTTTTTATAAGCGTCGGCGGCGTCGTCGCGAGGCGGGAGGGGCGGCGCCGCGGCGCCGGGAACGCAACAGTTTATCGTGAATCATTAATAACCTGTCATTCGGCACTCGATTTGGAGCGTGAAAGATGCGTTTTTTCTATCAGGTCGCTCGTATCGGACGGAATGGGTTGGTTATTGCCGTCGTTTAGGTGCCCTGAAAGGAGGTGCATTTCGAAGGATCGAGGGTGCACGGCGGCCAATATTTTTCCGGTATCCAGGCTATCAGGGGTTGGCCCAGATACCCGTCCCAGAAGAGCATCCATTAATCCACAGTTATTGTGTTTGTGGGACGGATTTTTAAAACGCCTTGTTCTAAAAAAACAAGGATCATAATTGCAATACTACTTGGTCAACACGAAGGCGCTGTTCCAGATGCTGGTCATCTAAATCCAAGTACTTTTATTAAAGGAGCACAAGTGCATTAAAGCCATTCTAAAAAAAATAGACAGAGTCAAGGCGAATTAATTCTGGAAGGGAAATTTTACACTCCAATTTTCTGATCCAGATGGTCTTCACCCATATCCATACGTATTATCCAGTAGTTATGCCAAAGAAACATACATAATATGTGCTTCAATGAATCTAAAAAAACTCTAAAGAATACATTTTGGAACGCATGTTTTGCTTGCGCGTGTTCTGATCCACATGGTTTTCACACGAATCTTTATATTTCTGTCAAAACAGTACAAGTGCATGGATGCCATTTGATAATAAAAACTCTACGAAGAAAGAGTAACTCTTGGAACGCAAATGCGTACATAATATTATGAATGTGCATAATATATACACATCGATTTTCTTATCCAAATGATCTTCAACCACATCCACCTATTTCTGTCAAAGCATCACAAATGCATCAGTTCAAAACAGTGAATTAGATGGCATATTTTTATTCTTCCATTTTATGATCCAGAGAATGGAAGTTCTGGTCATCATCTACATATACCTACATATGTATAGTAACATGAAAAAAAGTTCTGAAAGTGTGCCGTGGAATCGATCCCACATATCTTGAAGTAGTACTCTGAGAAGTTTTAAAGTTGCATAATACATAATTAAAATATACTGAAAGGCGTCCCTTGTTGAACAAACCCATCAACTATCAACCTTTCTAAGATAACTTCCTTCTGCCGTAGTTACCATATTGTCTTAATACAAATGTCAGAATTTGACAGTTCTAAGAGTAATAATTAGAGTCCGTGCGAGCGCGGAGTGTAACAGGACCGTAGTCAGTTAACGAATGAAAATATTAATATGTTTACATTAAATTATATAGCAACATAGTACTATTTTTACCAAATAGTACGGTTAAGTCAAGGATAAAATACCTATATAAATTAAGATAATACGTAACAATGGCAACACTTACTCGACAAACGTCAGTGTTGAGACAAGGTTCCCATGGTAGGTTGGCGGTGGTTAAAACATATTTTTATGTGCTTTTCTAAGTGTTCTGGAGTGAAACGCCGACGTTTATCACTTAATATTAACTTGTGTATGGAAAAGGACCGTTCAACGTCTACTGTTGACAATTGACAGTATAAGAAATTGTTGAGGCATGAACTATATAATAATATATTTTCTATAAACTCCTGATATGTACCAACTAAAACTTTACATATGTTTTCCAAAATGAAATATCCTGGATTTTTTTGTTTTAACACGCTTTGCATGTCACTACATTGTTGTAAACCCGATCGACATACATATGTCTTAACGTACTTTCATGAGGGATTTTTCGGTCCATATATTTTTCTAAAAACGTACGTAACTGTTATTTGGTCTGCAAAAGGCTTCTGCAAGTTCATAGAAAAATATGGAGTCGTCGGCGCTGGACGAGGCATGGCTTTTCAGATGTCTTGTTACTTTATTTTTATCTGAAGAATTTATAATGCGTTCACACACAGTACAAAAAAGGTTGAACATTTCCTTGAATACATATGTCCCTAAAACCCACAGGATCATTGTCAAACCACGTTTGAAATATCCGTTACTTTTCACCTTTGGCATGGTAGCTCACTTATTAAATTATTCACTTTCACTCACTATATTTACCAAGTTATTTAAACACAGGGCGAAGGACAACACACGGCGAATACATAATAACGAAACGTATCACCGCGATGCAATACCGCCGACTGTCTGTTACAGCGTACCATAAATAACTAACATTTGCGCAGTTTTCGTAATGCAAGTCAACTGTGAAGGCCAACGAGTCAAGGGCAGGACATACACAGTGTCGACCCTGTGACATTCGCGCTTGGTAATAAGTAATAATATTTAATAATGTATTAAGATGCAACATAGTTTCTGTGAACATATTAACATGTTCATTCGTAAACTGACTACGGTCCTGTTACACTCCGCGCTCGCACGAACTCTAGTAATAATTCTAGATATGAGGGATGTTGTTTTTGAGGATGTTATGTTTTGATCTTAGGATACTTCTGCCAAAGCAGCACAGGTGCTCACGCCATTCTCAAAAAACTCTACAGAACTATTCATGAGTTTAATTCACCTTTGGAACACCACCATGTCGATGACGAACCTCAAAATAACTCATGATGTTTTTTATGGTTTTCATAACTGTCCTTGGTTAGTCACTCTTGTAAATTAAGAACGCTTCGAGATTATGCCACAAATTACGAAAATAATTTGCTAATTTAAATTCCAGCGCTTCACATCGTTTATTATAAAACTAATTCATAAAATCAATAACAGAGCACCGATTTTTTGTTTTGTATCGTTATTTTATTCCAACTGTGTTATTTATAGGACGGGAAATTAAAGACGAAAATTATTTCGCGTGTTTTCGCTACTAACATTTGAGATGGACCTAAATCAGGAGCGATAGGTGGTCCGACGTTCGGTGGACAGTGTTAAAATATAAATAGTGGGAATTCAGTTAAACGGCCGCCATTATAGTGAAATGTTGATAAAGGCCTAGCGGCAGCATTAGCATTTTAAACGTTTCCAGTAAGACAATTACATTGAACTCACAATAAATAAGAGTTTTTATTGTGCTTTTATTTAGATTTTATTGCGACGGCGCGTATACCTCTTGACCATTCACTGCGACTTTATTGTACGGTGGTACGTCATAATTTAATAGAAATTTCATAAATTTCTTCTAAACGGGTGAATAAAATAAGAAATAAGAATATGACGGTATCTCATTTCCATTTTAGTTTGGTTTTAAATTGCACCTTCAGTTAAAAATATTTGTAAATTCGCTTTTATTCACTTTCGTTCATTTGTTTCATATTTATTGACACATTATATCAAAAATGCCTGAGTGGGCTGGAGTAACAGTTTCCCACCGCGTGATGTCTGTCTTCATAAAGAAATAGAATGCGACGAGTCGAGAATTCAAAGTCATATATACAGTCTTGGCCAAGAATATTAGGCACACTAACTATTTTTGTGGTATCACCCGAACTATACTTTAAATACGTTTGCACATGTTATTATTCTATTGCCGGCTTGTTTAAAGGATTATGTAAAAAACAGGTGATGCTTTGAAGGGGCTGTAAAGTAATTATTACTTATTAGTGCGAATTTTGTAGTTCTTTTAATTAGTCTCACAAACAGTCTATTGCCAATGTTTGTGGTGATAATATTTGTGATAATGGTAGACATTTCTTTAATCGCAGCTTTATTAATTAACCCAATTGCTGTAAAGAATGACTATAAAAACTTACTTAGAGACCATCAGCATTTACGGATGCAATTTTATCATGAACAAGGAAAATCTCAGGTAGAAGTTATAAGGTATATTTAGTGCTCATGGCATGCTGTGCAATATAACATACAGGTAAAACACTTTGTGGAAAATTATTTATACACAATCAGAAATATAAAGGGTAGAAAAAGGGTTACTTCGCAACGCCAGCACAGAAAATGAAATAGAGAGTCGCCTAAAAATAGGAAAAAACCCCGTCTCGAGTTGTCGCATAGAGGAGTTTTCGTCAAGGGCAGTCTGGATAAATTAGCAAAGTTTTTAATTTTTTCTGACCCCTGCACTCGCCGTTGAACCCTAGAATGACCTCTCGATTGACCTTAGAATGACCTTGAACCTCAACAGTGTGATCAAATGGACTTCGGATTCAGATCGGGCGACCCCGAAAATATATATTAGAATATTAGAATAGAATATTCTATATTCGACCTTATAATTACATAATATGAGCCTGATATAACCTTCAAATGAGCTTCAAAAAAAATCTTGAGGTGACAGAGCGAAACGAATCTCAGATTTGGATTCAGCGGCCCAAAAACCAAAAAAGGTATATGGTCTGGTATTTGGGATTGAAAACACTTTATTTTTGTTGTAACTGTCTTGTAGACTAGCAGTCGATTGAGATGATGTACTATATAGATAGCGCACTAGTTTTCCCCGGACTTTTAGGGTTTTCTATGAATATTATTGACTTCTACTAATCATAAACAATCATTTCTGTAGGGTTTCGTTAGTGCCACAGATGCGTTAAAAAACGGCTATTTTTAACATTGTCCTTATTTAGATGCATATATCCAACATGTTTTCAAATATATTATTATTTCAACATAAGCAATATATTAGAGAGTGCCTAATACTTTTGGCCAAGGCTGCATGTTTAGTCAAAGAGCCAATGGTGCCTCATTGATTCCGGCCGCAAGTATCCGTAATAGATGAAATTTTTCGTTCATTATTTCAAGTTTTTGTCTTCACCATCTTATATTCTATAAGATAGAATTTATATTTATAATAATACTTTCGACAATTTTAAAGCTAGAAAGTCGGACGAAGCAAATTTTTGTAATGTCAAAAATTTTCATCTTTTTCTTCTAGTTATCCTCAAAAAACCGTAGCGAAGAACACTGCAAAAAAAGACGAGACCGGGCATTGCGTATATTTTTTTTAATGAAGGTTCGACAGAAAAAAAAGCCAAGACAGTTATATAAAAACTTTGATTACGAGTCCATGCGGTCGGGAGAAATAAGGCACTCTTGGTTCTTTGGTTAAACATACACAAAACCTTATTCCTAATACACACACAAAAATCACGCTTTACTATTGGAATTTTTAAAGTCTCTGAGGATTTCAGCACACTTGTTGACTAAACATAAGACAAACTTTTCATCACGCTAGTTATTTTTGTGTTTTCGGTACTTGAAAATTGAGACTCAACTACGGTTGTTACAGAACAAACTCAGTGTATGTGCTGACAGTCTAAGATCTTCACTTGCCTCATAATGTTTGTTGTTTTTCAACAATTTTTTTTGTACGAATTAAAAAAAATAGCACCACGTCTCTTGCTTGAAGTCCCGTTCGAGCAAATTAAATAATATTAGCCGATTTTATCTCCCAATCCGTCAGCTGTTCTGGCCTACATATATAAGTGGTGTTTGTTTTAACTGCGTTCTAGCTTTTTACCGAGCGCCGTGACGTTTCCTTATTAAGTTGTTAACTAATTAAAATTTTAATTACAAAATCCGAGTGTTTAGATTTTTCATAATTAGAAAGCCATTAGCGCGAACGCAGGCCGGATTTCGAGACGAGATTTTCATCTGTTTATGTTTTTATTTTTATTTTCTGTATGCGTATAATAAACGCCCTGTCAGTTTTTAGACTTTCTCTTTCCAGAATTGATGACAATCGATTTGTTACTGGTTTGGCTTGCGTGTACCTGGTGTCACAATTTTTTTTGGCGCAATGGGTCGACATTTTAAGATTTCATTAATTTCAAACCCTTAAAGTTTCTTTTTTCATTCTGATTCCAAGCCAGTAAATAGTGGAGTAGATTAGATGTAAGAAGATGAAGAGTTGATCAATAATTGTTCTACATGCCATCTCGGGGTCTATTCTAGCACTCTCATTGTTTCAGAGCACCTTATCCAGGTTGATCCTTTTTGATCCTCATGTCCCTGGCAATATGGATTTCATTTTTGTTAAGTCTTTGCATTGATATCACACGAAATGGGGTTTCATCTTTCTCCAGATAGGATCTACATATTGCTTCAGTGCCAGATTAATTAGACACAAATACTTATTCAAATGGCAATGTCCTGTTAGAAGACTTACACTTACAACCTTCCTATTTTGGCCCATTATTTGCCTGTTTAGTCGACAGTATTTTGTTACACGACCTACTGTTAAACTGTTTTAACAACCGTTCTACTTTGGCCTTCTATGTTTTCTATAAATTTTAACGATTTAAAAACTTGTGTAAAACTTGCCTGTTTGAAAACTGTTCATCATTCAAGAGACTTGTTACTTATCCATTAGTGTATATACGTGATATTCATACTACATCCAATCATCGATCAAGATCTACAGTTTTAACACGGCACAGAAAGATTCTGATACTATTAGACCGTTCTTCTTTGGCTAATTTATCTGGCTTCCTTTTGTCGTCTTTTTTGTTGGTACTCAAACCAGTGTCACACTATTTTGATATCCTAGAGGTTTTCTCACGGTTCCATACAAGCTTTGAGGCAGATAAAGTATTCAGTGAAAAATTGTCAAAGAGGAAGGAATTCGCATTCAATCTATGAAATCTTAGCCTCATTTTCATGAAAATGAATCCATAGACCGTTGACATTCATGAACATGAATCCACAACAGAATCTGGACACACTCTGTATTTTAAACGACACACTGATATATGGAGACATACAAAAAAAACTTCTTCAAATTTGCCGGAGAAATTTGACTTTCACTTGGCGTGTTAATAATATGACCGGTTGTTTTCCTCTCTCCGTTGCGTGTGAGTTTTTGGATGTCTCTATATTTTGACTTTCACTGGCGTTTTAATAATCCCCGTGTCGCGTCGTTTTTCCCATAAATCGTAAGCAATTTGTCTCTCGCCGTTCCACTATTTGGGCTACGTCAATTTAACGTTATTACTTTGAGAAGGCGATGTACAGTCACGTGATTAATGCGTTCAGCCTTCTTGTTTTTTTTTTTGGGGATTAGATTTTAAGAAAGTGTGTCGAATGTGTAAATCCCCCGATTCTTTTTTTCTATTAATACGAAGTGGCTTCGTACGTTATATTCTTATGTAAATGTGACAGCATATTGATGGTATTTGTGAGATTAGACCGACTTAACCGAGGCACAACCACGTGGGGTTTTATGCAAGTGTGTAATGCCGTAACCGAGATAGGTGTATGATATATACTTCTGAAGAGTAAAAAATGGGATGGGTATCCTTTCCGGATTATAACATACTAGTGTTTTTTTTTTTTTGGTATTAATTTATTTTAACTAACTAGTGTTCGTTACAAACCTCTTTAACGTAGGGTATCTTAGTGAATAAAGAAAATGAATTGCTGTATTCCTTTATGTACATGTTAGTCCAAAAAATGTTAAAAGTAATTAAACTAACAAACAAAATTAATTTCTTACTAACTAATAATAACTAATTAACTATTTAAACATTCTTGAAACAATTCATTCATTTGAACATTTCTGAAAACATGATTTTTATGGTGACGGATATGAAGGCTGAATTACCTGTTATAGCCTAATAATTGCATACGTTTTAGGGTAATGTAGGGAAATGTTGAGGTAATTTCCAAATAATGGGATTCATATTACAAATTAGGTCCGGACAAGTATGCTGTTACGTTGAAATCTCTAAAATCTCTAATACCATTAAATAGTATAAAATCGATATTATAGTAAGACATAATTCATCCCCATCTCCTCTATCACACCCCCGGTACCCCCCCCCCCCCAAAATAGTTCTTTTTTAATTCCCCCCCCCCCCTCCCCCCCCCCCCCCCCCCCCCCCCTTTTTTTTTACCCACGCCACTGTCCGTGAGTAGAATGTTATCCCGAATGATGGTTTCGCGGGAAACCAGGACTCTGTAATACACTTTCTCCGTAAAGGTTTCCGATAGCGACCTGCCGGCGCGGCGGTATCAACGGGTCGACCGCCGCATTGAAAACAATTTTTTGTCGCGAGTTAGTCACATGTGAATTCGTGTACTGTGTTTGCATTTTACCTAATTTTGTGTGGATTTATGCAATAATGGCACAGTCGTTACCATTGTGAATAGACTTAAAAAGATGATACAATAGACGGATCACATATTTTATTGTATTCCTTGCAATACCTCGATATATATTTCGTGATTGCCGGGAGTGTGAAAAAAGTAAAATCTAAAGATTCGAATATTTATCAAAAAAATACACTGTATGGTTAAAAAAGAGGAATTTTGGTTCGATTTGTACATATGTAATGTTTTGCGAATGTAGCCTTGAGTGGAACGTGGTCGACAATATTTACTTTAGACGTTTTTTTTGCCAAATATGTATCCGATTTTCCATTGTCTAGCAGCCATACATTGCGTAAAACATATTTACAGAAGACGTATCAACGTGTCATGGGGAATATCAAAGAAGACATACGTAATCAATTTATGTGGTTGATAGTGGACGAAACAACAGATTTTGCGGTAATAAGGTCGTTAATACCCCCGATATTGATAGCTAACAAACGGACTTTAGACTAATGACAGCGGACCCAAAAAAAGTTAGATACAATAGTAAACGTGTGCACGTTAACGTAGATGTAAGAAAATAATATGTGACTAATGTCACTGTACAACTAATAAAACTTATAATACAACAACCGTCGCAAATTACAGCTCGAACGGGTACTCTGCAGCTAGTCTTGTTGTCTAGGAGCTCACGTTTAATGTGGATAAATACAGAAATACTACTGGTCGTGGCAACGTACGCTCAAGCAATGAGGGCGGTCGATGTTTCTGAATGACACAAGCAATAGGTGTGTACACACATTATTAACATATTTTTACTCCTGTCTTTTTGATTTCTCATATGTCGTCTTCCGTCAATAACATTGCGGATTGCGAGTCCAGCCCTGCATTACAGCACACGTTCGGAACCACAATATAAAGCATCAAATGTTTTATGTGAACACAAAATTTCTTAATTTTATGTCTTAATAGTAGTTTGAAAATATTTCAGAGGTACACTTCCAATGGGGTGTAACTCACTTAGGAAGCAATATAAAAAAAAACCTTCATTAAGGTTTTCGACATTAATTGGCTTGTTCTATATGTCGCCTACATTTTGACCATTTGTGTCTGTCGATCGAGGATAAATTTTATTTTTCGTTTTGGACCAATCCAACACAGTTTATTTATCGTCGTTTCGATAGATTGGCAATTTTAGTGCGCCCTCCTTCGCAAACAATTCATAAAGTTCGACTCCGTTACGATTTTACATAACATAAAAAACGGCTTTCTATAAGTCGGCCGAAGAGATATTCTCGACGTTTCTCAGCCCTTCTAGTGACCTCTTTTATTATCGCGGGGGTTCGACCCTTTTATCTTTTTTATATAAACTTATTTCTACGTTCCCCTTGTAAAAAGGGCGAAAAGTTTCGAGTACGCTCGTCAGGCTCAAGAATAATAATTAGACTCCTTAGAAACAAATATCCGGGAATTTACACTGTAAAAAATCGGACACAAACGATTCCGTAGAGGTATAAACGATTTTAAGCAGGTACAAAAGAATTAATCAATAGTACGAAGGGGTACTATCGTTTTCAAGGCGGTACAAACGATTTCGTAGAGGTACAAACGATTTTGAGGAGTAACAAATGAAGTAATCAATAAGATGAAGCCGTGCTATCGTTTCTAAGGCGGTACAAACGATTTTGAGGAGGTACAAACAAAACAATCAATCTTACGAAGGGGTACTATCATTTTCAAGGCGGTACTAACGATTTCGTAGAGGTACAAACGATTTTGAGGAGTAACAAATGAAGTAATCAATAAGATGAAGCCGTGCTATCGTTTCTAAGGCGGTACAAACGATTTTGAGGAGGTACAAACAAAACAATCAATCTTACGAAGGGGTACTATCATTTTCAAGGCGGTACTAACGATTTCGTAGAGGTACAAACAATTTTGAGAAGAAGGAAACGAAGTAATCAATAACATGAATAAGATTAAGGCGTGCCATCGTTTCTAAGGCGGTACAAATGATTTTGAGGAGGTATAAACAAAACAATCAATCTTACGAAAAGGTACTATCGTTTACAAAGCAGTACAAATGATTCTGAGGAGGAACAAAGGTAGTTATCAATAAAATGAAGGCGTGCCATCGTTTCTAAAGCGGTACAAACGGTACGTATTAACGGTTTCAAGGTGGTACAACTTTCGTGCCCTTTTTGGGCCTTTTTTTTTTGGGAATTTTTTGGGGCCAAA
Source organism: Aromia moschata (assembly GCA_029963805.1). Classification (NCBI taxonomy): domain Eukaryota; kingdom Metazoa; phylum Arthropoda; class Insecta; order Coleoptera; family Cerambycidae; genus Aromia; species Aromia moschata. The sequence goes on from JAPWTK010000017.1 coordinate 4,439,890, forward strand.
AAAAAAAACCACCCCCCCAAGGGGCCCCTTCTTTTTCCAACCCGTTTTTCCCTTTTCCTTGGGGTTCCAACCATTTTTTGGGGTTTCCAAAAAAAAATAACTAAAAAAAAAACCCCCGGTGGGTTTTCTTGGTGGTTGCGATTTCGTAGAGGTACAAACAATTTTGAGAAGAAGGAAACGAAGTAATCAATAACATGAATAAGATTAAGGCGTGCCATCGTTTCTAAGGCGGTACAAATGATTTTGAGGAGGTATAAACAAAACAATCAATCTTACGAAAAGGTACTATCGTTTACAAAGCAGTACAAATGATTCTGAGGAGGAACAAAGGAAGTAATCAATAAAATGAAGGCGTATATCGTTTCTAAAGCGGTACAGGTACAAACGGTACGTATTATCGTTTTCAAGGCGGTACAAACAATTTCGTAGAGAAAAAAAACGGTTTTGAGGAGCAACAAACGAAGCCATCAATAAAATGAAGGCGTGCTATCGTTTCTAAGGCGGTACAAACGATTTTGAGGAGGTACAAACAAAACAATCAATCTTATGAAGGGGTACTATCATTTTCAAGGCGGTACTAACGATTTCATAGAGGTACAAATGATTTTGAGGCAGAACAAACGAAGTAATTAATAAGATCAAGGGGTACTGCCGTTTTCAATATGAAGGGATACTATCAGTTGCTAGCAATTTTTTTCACTCCCATGCCATTTCCGCCCCCTTAATGTACAAACGAAATGGAATCGGGTACAATCGAATAGAAAAGAAAAATAATCGACACAAAAACGAAATCGGTTAAGGTAGCTGCCAGGTTCACACAGGATTTTCTACTCTTATATTGCGAACACTCACCTGTACGTTTTTTGGACACATATGCGAGTCTAGTTCGTAAATGCTCAGTTTGGACTCGAATGAACTGAATATTATTTCTTATAAGTTACAAAAATATATTACATCTATGTTTTTAAGTGGATTTGGAAAGGGGTTCAAAAACAGCCTTAAGAACCTTAATCGTATTACTACAAAATTTTAATTTTGTTAATTGGGTATAACAAAGTTGCCCTTAATCCGGACGGTAATTAGATATGTTTTTTTATCAGTGTAGACTTTTGGGGACGAAGTAAATGAGAACCATTCCCACATATTAGTACCGTTAAACCCTACAAAAATATATTTTTGATTTTCATCCTTTTCTCTTTTTTTTTTTTTTATTTTTAAAATTTGTTTTTTTTAAAAAATAAATAAATTGTTTTTTGTTTAATAACTACTTAAGTTGGAGTCCCTTCATTCAGGGCGATATAAATGGACCGAGTGATAAAGTTATTCAGGTAACGGGAATAACCAAATAATGTTAAATGTATTTGAGTTAGCCCGAACTTAAAAAAGTAATTTGTGATAAATTGTTTTGTTCCCTATTTTGCCAGATTTCAGGCTCAGTTTTTTTTTCATTCTTCTAAACAGTCTTCCCTTCTGATGTTTACGTTTACAGATTACCCTTTTTACCTGTTTGTTCCTCCTCCTCCCACTGGTTTTTTGTGAACCATTCCCTTACAATATTTTTAGTCTCTTTACCGCGCTCCCGTTTTAATTGTTTCATTTAAAACGACCCTGAAGGAAACCCAGCCGCGATAATGAAAATATATATATAATTTTGCGACAATATATTCCCGATTTTTTTCCTAAAACCCAAATTAAATTCCATTAAACCTAAAACTATTTTATTAATTCCATAAATCATATCATCGTATGATTTATTAGATTTTTATTAATGTATTAAACTACTATCAAATTCATGTCAAATAGCGCCTGAAGCCGAAATCACTATTACATTGTTAACTTTTTCAAAATCAACGTTTAAAAAAATAAATAAATAAATAAATTGAAAGAAGTCCTACCTATTTCGTCTCATAACATATAACTGACATTATCTATTCTAATTATTTTAGCTTTGTGAATAATACCGTACTTAATGTTGGATAGTCCAACATTTTCATTGTTTCAAGGGCCGGATTATGAAAACTGGTTACACGAGTGAATGAAAGTTAATTCAGGTAACGCGGAATTAACCAGACATAATGTTAAATGTCATGTTTTGAGTATAAGCCCGAGACTGCTAACAAAAAGATAATTTGTGCAACCGTAACATTGTTTTGTTCCCTATTTTGCCAGATTTCAGGCTCAGTAATTTCTTTCTCTTCTTCAGTGTCTTCCTCGCGGGAAGACCGCGACTTTGGTCCTATCCCAGAAGACTACTCTAGAGAAATTATCTGGCTAGGAATGTCGTTACAGTTGTACAGATTACCCTTTTTATCAGCAGTCTAATAAGCACACACGAGTATTATAGATTTAGGTATCCACATCGCTACCATCCAAACAACTGGTTTTTTGTGAACGTCACTGCGATCAGACACTGCAATCAGTCCAAAGTATGATTTTACATGGTATGTATCTTAATTTTTTTGTCAAGAAATAGTTAGATATTACTTGGTGTATATTTTTTTCATGAAGTTTGTAAATATTATAAGGTTAATAATTATAAATATAAAAAGGTAAACCACTATTCCACCGACTTTTTTATTCATACATTTACATATGACAACATTTATAAAGTGCGCGCGTTTGATTTCAGATAGCCCCATAAAAAATAATCAAGTGATGTAAGATCTGGGGATCTTGCGGGACATTCTATCGGTCTTCGTCTGCCAATCCACCTCTGAGGAAAGATGACGTCTAAATATTCACGAACTGAGCGCGCATAATGCGGGGGTGCTCCGTCTTGCTGAAGCCAGAGTGTGTTATCTGGAATGTCAGGATCATTCTCGTTTGGGAAAATTACTGCAAGCGCTGGAACTAGATCATTTTGCAAGAACTCTAGATATCTTTCTCTTGTGAGAGTTTGTTCAAAGAAGAAAGGCCCTATTATTCTGTTTGCGACGTAACCGACTATTGTTGAGTATGTGCTTCGATGATCCAATGAGGATTTGTCCGACTCCAATACCTGCAATTTTGACGGTTCATTGTGCCGTTTAGACAAAACGTGGCTTCATCGGGAAAAAGTATTTGCTGGTGTAAATTTGGATTTGTTTGATAATGATTCATCACAGTTTCACAGAATTGCAGTTCCCGGTCGGGGTCGTCTTGGTTGAGTTCTTGCACACGCGAAATTTGTAGGGATGATTTGGACTCAATCTTACTAACTGTGGATTGAGTGATAGGGTTATCTGGATATTTTGCATTAAATAAATTGCATAACTCCTGCTGAGTTCTGGTCTTATTTCCACATCCGATGAAAATCAAAATTTCAATTCTTTGTGTCACAGTTAAATGTGCCATATTAAAATTGGAATTTTTATAAATACTAACACGTTACATTAACTTTTCGCACAATTTAATAACAAATATTCTGATTAACTGACAGTAAAAACCATGGATACGTCAAAAAACTTAATCTGATAATTTTTTGCTTAGCAACGTACTTTTTTGCTATGTTTTATTTGTGTTTAGTTTTTCAGAAATTTTCGTTTATTTATTGTGAAAAATATATTTTTCATTTTGTAACATTCAATTGTCATTTACTCAAAAATTTTGTTATGTAAGGTGGCAACCTTTTTATACCGTTAAATCGTCAATGAAAGGGTCTCTCAAATTAAATTAAAAAAAACGGGGGGTTGCCATTTGAAAAATAAGTTGATGACGTCATTACTCAAAAACAAATGACATCTGGAAATAGATGTTCCCTCAAAAATGTGTGTTTTTATTAAACAAAATCGACCTGTTCGAGGATTTTTTCCAAAAATTTGTTTGTTTCACATTTAGTGAATTTATTCCATTCTTTAGGCGCGCACTGTATATTCGTATGCACCTCTTTGCCACGTCACAAAAAAATTGTGGTTCTATTAGGTCATCTGGTCCTCTTTGGAGTCTATATACTTGCCTTTTCATTGTCACTGTGTAGTGATACTTAAGTCAATGGCACTCTATCTTGGTTTCCTAACTGTCTTAAATATCCACACAATCCCATACTAATTCGAAGGTAATATGCGTGAAGCTGATTGCTTTTAACGGTGCTTGTCTATTTCTAGTTTAAAAATAGAGACTATATACTCCGTCCGGAAAAGAGGAATTCCGCTATCCTTTCTCTTTCGCAGACCGAGTATAGCCGATCGGTTTACCGTCTTCCACGTTTTAAATAAGCGCCCCTCGACGGATCGCCGCCCCATCAAACGCGCTGGGAATAACAGATACCAATTCGTCCCGATAAAACGCCAGTCTCGACCCGGCTTTTACTATCGACGATATTTATGGTTAGGACGAGGACGATTTAAAAAAAGAACCGGCTACTTTACGCCGAGCCGTAAACGTCGTAATGTTATCGTTATTACTTTGGATACATATTATAAGGATACACTGTTACGATCCTCGATGAAATACGGCTCGCGTCAGAGTGGAAACGCTTCATTCTCGCGGCCACGTCACTCAATAACCTCGTCAAACAGTCGAGAAAGAACAAACATTCTACGAAAAAATCATTATGTTTGCTGCACATACCACTTATTTATCATTTTTACGGATTTTATATTTATTTAAAAAAATCCTAGATATTCCACATACCGAAACCCTACCGTGTATTGTATCCGATGCGCTTTCGCTAACCACGTTAATATGATCAGATGATCACAGCTCCAGTTATAATCGTCTGGTCATGTCTTGATATCATTCCATTTATATCAGCTGATTACAACTGGAGTTTTGGATCAACTGGAATTTTAATCATCTCCTGAGGTGGGCGAAACGCGTGTCTAGTATAGTGTGGTGTTTTAATGCGTGGAATGTGTACAGATACCTATTTGTATCTAGGCTGAAGGTCCAGTGCCATTCCACGGTTTTTTGTTTAGACCGTTTCAGTAGGGTTTACTGACTGGACTATTTTATGAATTTCAGCTGTTCCCATCTTAAATTATCTCGCTTCTTCTTATTATTATTTGTGTAATCAATTTGATACTTTGGATCGAATTAGATCCTAAAATAACTGAAATAAATTCTCAAATTTCTGAACTGATGGTTTCAGGTTTCGTACGCGTATATACTTCTGTATGCGTTTGCTGCAGCAGACTTACAGCATTAATAGTCACGCAATGAGATTTTGGAACACAAGACCCAAATTGGAAGTAGGTACGTTTGAAAGTAGGTAACCAAAACCTCTAGCGTCTTTACTTTTCTATTGGAGATTATAACTAATTCAAAGGAAAAAAATCACGTAAATGAGGAGGAGAAAAAATGATCAGTGATTCATTAGGTACTGGTCTATGTACAACGAAAGAAGAGTTAATCGAATTCAACGTATTTTTTATGATCTAAGGAAAGTGCTCGGTCAACATTTGGTTGCTCGGGATACTCTTGAAATGGTTGACGACATGGTAAGTCAGCTGAACTATCGAATGTAAATTGTTTAAATATTGCTTTGGAGCTATGTTAAAGACCTGATGGTGCTTAAAGGATAACATCCAATTATGCGTAAGGATTTTCAAGATTTTATCTTTAGCAATGTTTGTTAAAGAGGTCAGATGTTGGATTATTGGCAATTTTTACCAAATGGCTGCCATTATGAATCTGTTACTGAAACAAAATGAAAATTTCGAAAAATAGTTGGGACTGGAACCTTCGACATACAAACAACGACTTACTTATATACACTTTCGATAACACCGAAACACTACATAGTACGTGCATTTCGTCAACCACGTTGTCAGTATCAGGATATTATTAACACAGTTTTTTTTTCTGGAGCGCATTCTTTTGTCCTACACTGTAGGGACACAGATTGTACTGCAGCATTTCTCTGCACGGATAAAATTACCCTTTAATTCCGAAACGATGATTTGTACATGCATGCACGTACATACGAAGCCCGTAGTGTTAAATCGCGCCCGTTATCAAAATAAATGAGCACTCGAACGGACTTCAACACCGAGCCAACGCGATCCATAAATCTTTTACGGCCGCGGGTATTTTATGTGGAAGCTTTAAAACAACGTCAATCAGCATACAATACAGAGTCTGCCCTCTGAAGATTCGCGTCAAATTCAAATTTATCGGCATTAAACGTTACATAAAGACTCACGCCTGAGACGAAATAATAATAGAGAAGGAGCGCGACGACGTTTATTTTTATCTATTAAAAGTGGTAATAAATTTTTATGAAAATTAATTTGGGCGTGAGCGGGCCACTCGAGTCGGGGTTAATATCTAACCGGTGTCTGTTCTTATCTGGCACGTAAATCTTTAGTGGTTGACTAGATAAAAGTGAAAGCAAAAACATTAGAACTAACAGAGCAATAAAAACTGTTAAAATGCTTAGACACACTTATTTCAAGCGTAATTTCACCTCATAAAAAAAAAACGTGTCAACTTTTTGATATTTTCTCTTGGATAAAGTGAGTTAAACTAACACATTAAATTGCATTCCTGCAAGGGGTAGCTACCAAAATTATGTACATCTTTAAGTACAATCAAGATTAAAATCATGATTTAAGGGGCTACATCCACCTACACACTGATTTTTTTTTTATTGTATATAGTCTTAAGAATGACCCCTACAAATTTTAAGCCAATATCTCAAAAATTGTCGGAGATACAAAGCTTTGAATAACACGCGGCGGAACGTCTAATGCTCCTACCTGCCCGCAACAATTGCCGCCTCCCGTGCCCGCAACAATTGCCGCCTCCCGTCACGCTAGGACGAATCAACCGAAGACGTTCAAAATCACGTTCAAAATCAGCCTCAAATTATGCCCAAATTGCAGAGGAAGGTGCCCTGTATGGACCCGGAATCGCTGATTAGAGGTAAAATGCATATATAATACATTAATGCCTATAAAACTGTACCCAAAACTTGCGTTTTTCTCAAAACTATTTTTCAAAATGGTGCCCCTTATATCTCGAGAACCGATCGATAGGCTTTTATGAAATTATGTACAGTGGCATAAAAAACCTTTATCTCTTGATGACGATCTCATTTTTTTTGAAAAAAATAAAAATTGTTTAAACAAATTACGAACAAAGGGGATACACTTGGACATATCGCGTTTCTTTTTAAGTAATTCTCATAATTTGCGATTGGTTTTGGCAGGAGAAGGAGAAGGGCACCGCTGAGCCTTTACCAAAAAAAACCTGCTTCGGTTTAGACGGATCCATCTAGATTTAGTGTTTTCAATTACTTGGGTGTAAAATGAAGCCTATAAAATTACTTTTAATTTAAAAAAAAAAAACGATTTATTATCTTTTACCGTTCCCGAGAAAATGCGTTCCAAAGTTCGACCTTATTTTTGAGCCTCTAGGTGGATGTAGCCCCTTAAATCTATTGGTTTAAAAAAAATCATGACTTAATTTAAAGCCTTTGATAGTAGACCAAAATATGATGTCAATTCCGGTAAACTCATGGCGCAACCTCCATTCATATTTTAATCTCAAAAAAAAACAGATAGACCTAAAATAAATATATTATTATTAAGAAATAGTCAATTAAGATATGACGGAGTAGAAAAATGGAATTATTCTAATAATCCTTAAAAATGTTTGTCTCAAATGAGCACCGAAGTAAATTGGAAAACGGTACACGTGGAAGTATAATCTTCAATTTAATATTAAAAATCGACCTATTGTCATTTCGTTCGTTATTATGTATTTACAATCAACGTTCAATTCAGACTGTATGTAAGTTTAAGCTTCTTAGATGAGGTCCTTCAGAAATTTTATTCTCGAAATACCAACAATCGACTGCGTTATGCTTGCGTTATTATTTTATCTGAAGCACTTTGTGTTTCAAGACAAAATGCAACGTACACGATATACGTCATAAAATGCATTTATACATGTGTACGTATGCGATATACATACGAAATGCATACATACATACATGTGTACATGTGTATTCCGTTTATTTTAATTAAAGGACGCCACATGATATTTATATAATAACATAATATTTCTAAAAACAGTTTTATGTATAATTCATTTATTCAGACAAAATGACAAGGGGCAAATAACTATATTACTAACTTTACTAATAGCTCAGAAATACAAGTACTTAAAACACTGATGTTATTATAGTAATAATGTCATAATAGTCAGCAAAAACTCATTAACGTAAATGCAAGGTACACCTAACTTTTTCATTTATTTAATTACCAAGGATCATCAATCTGCTAATTAGGTATGATAAAAAGTAATAGTCGATTTAATGATTGATGAGACGTAACCTATTATGTCTTGATGCAGGTGATAAATTGTAGTATTTTTTTGGGGCAAAAATTTGGAAAAAATCAATTTTACGTTTGACCTTTTTTGTAAGTTCAACTAACATATATGGAAAGTATTTCTTGAGAGTCTGAATGTGTCAACAAGAAATGGATTATACATATACTAGTGGATAAGTATAGTACAGAAGGTTAATTAAATTATTATTAATTATTCGGCTTGAAATTGATTTCGTGTAAATTGTAGACTCATTTTATTTTTTTAAACTGCCTGTTCAGAGTTGGTGATCAAAACATCTCATATAGCACTGCCTCTATTAACTTATTGTATGAAACGATGTTTTTTTTTAACAGAGTGATGGCAAAAATACTTTTTTTTTCGTCCATTTCTTGGACTTCAAACGTCGAATTTCAAACTTGCTTGTATATTAACTTGCTGCTTAAACCCAGAGGAATTTCAAGAACATAGGCACGGTCATGGAGATATGAGGGGATGAATGTCAGTTTCACATAATCCATTAAGTATACGAAACCCTTCGAATGTCTAACAAGAAGTCAAATACATATCGTTTCTTATGGATTTTCTAACCCCGGCCGCAAATATGACCTTAGTTTTCATTTAACATGAAAATTCCCTGAAATAGACGGTGCTTTTATTATATGTAATGTGTCATCTTGTCTCTCAAGGTGCATGGCTGAAACATTGCATATTTAAAGACTGGTTATTTGTATACCTTGATACTGAGCAAACCCAACTTGAGAGTGAATCAGTTGCGAGAGAGCAATTTGAATATTTCCACGGTAATTGAATTTTTTTTTTCATTCAATAGTATTATTTGTCATGACGAGACTGAAATTCGAAGTTCAAAATGATGGTGAAAATAGTATTTATTCTTTACCTCAAAATAAAGAAATAGTCTTGTGATAAAAGGACATTTGATGGGATAAAGTCTTTTCTCAACACAAGTACACAGCTCACACAAAATCACAGCTCCACAAAAAAATATTGAGAATATTTTTCCTTGGACCTGACTATATGTAATCGACTATGCTGAAACCGATAATGATGTCCAAATAAACCCACATCACGTCATGTTTTTTTCTCCTACATCACGTCAGGTTTTTTTCTAACCTCAAAAGTAAGCTAAAAATGATAAAACTCAGCATCAAAATAAAAACCCAAACATACTCCATAACCTAGTCCCATAATCCCCAAACCCAAAACAACCCAAAACTCAATAACCCTATAACCCCATAACCTAACGAGAAAGTGATTTATTATTGTTCCGAGAACGATTTTTTTCAAGTGCTTGCGTCCAGGGCACCTCCACGGGGTTGACGCTGGGCAATTTATTTATTTATGTATTCATCTTTTGTTATTCATGATAAGCGAAGAGACTTCACGAATATAAAGCACCCTGTATCGTGAGAGACGAGAATAGAGCCTCACGTGAATAGATCACCCCAAGGGAAAAAAGCCTGCTACGTCAAGGTCGTTGTCCCTGGGTTCGGAAAAGTCTAGGTTTTGTAGTGAGAAATACCCCGACCTCAGAGGGTCACGGTTTATTCGATTATTTATTTGGTTATGGGGTTTGAAGTTTTATGATTTATAGGCTGTTTCAAACAGATGGAATTTCGCGGTTTGAGGAAACCAATTTGAGAAAACTCACTGGGTAATGGAGTTACGGGATTACTGGGTTTTAAGGTTTGGGGGTTATGGAGTTTGTTTGGATTTTTCTTTTGATGTTACTGAGTTTTATAATTTTTAGCCTATTTTTTGAGGTTAGAAAAAACCTGACGTGATGGGGTTTATTTACTTACATGTAGGTCAGGTTCCAAGAAAAACATGTTCGATTTTTTTTTGTGGGGCTGTGTTATTCAACGTTATATTTTATTCACAATTCAACGTGTTATAGTTATTCAACGAAATATTTTTAATTTCGATGCATTTGTTTTATTAACATCTTTGATTTTACAAAACACTAAATTTATAGTTGTTTTTCATCTTGTCCGTCATGACTGCCCATCAGGTTCTTATATGAATATGTCATTTTAGTAAAGCAACTTAAAAAAAGTGTAACTTAAGAAGCTCGCCATTTCTCTCCAAACCAAATATTTTTCGTTCTTTGATTTCGTATGATCCAAAACTGAACAATAATTGTCATCATCGATTTTTTTTTAATAATAATTCCTGAATTATACAAATATATTTCGAAGAATGTCTTATGTTATTTTGCAAAGGTTTTGGAAATATCTTTATATAATCGCATTTATCCTGCTGTTAAAATTTATATTTCTCCACTGCAACATGGTTTCATGGAACATCGTTCAACAGTGACTAATTTAGCAATATTTGCCCAATACGTGTCTAGTGCCGTTGATAATCAACATCAGGTTGACAGAAGGTAGTATACACTGACTTCTCTAAAGCGTTTGATCGGATTGATTATGAACTGATCTTACGTAAACTAAAAACCTTTGGTTTTAGTGACTCTCTTTTATTACTTTTTACCTCATATCTTTGTGACAGATCGCAGTTTGTTTCATACAATGGTTTTAACTCAAGATATTTCTGTCCAACATCTGGAGTCCCACAAGGATCCAATCTAGGACCTTTATTATTTTTATTATTTATTAATGATATTGCCAATGTTATAGACTGCGATTTTGTTTTATTTGCCGATGATCTAAAAATATATCATATAGTAGACAATATTAAGGACTGCTGTTTCATTCAGGAACAACTTAATAAAATAGAAATTTGGTGCACATTTAATCGATTACAGCTCAACATTCAGAAGTGTAAAGTTATGACCTATACCCTGAGAAAGAGCTCAATTCAGTTTGAATACAAAATAACTGATGTACGTTTAATCCGATGTGAGAGCATAAGAGACTTAGGAGTTATTTTTGACGCCAAATTGTCATTTAATCTGCATATAAGTGAAACAGTATCATCATGTTTGAAGATGTTGGGATTTATATTCAGAAATTGTCGAAGTTTCCAAAATACACAAATAATAAAAATAGTTTATTATGCTTTTGTTACGTCAAAGTTAGAATATGCCTCGATGATCTGGTATCCATACTATAACAATCAAATTCTTCAAATAGAGAACGTACAGAGAAAATTCCTTAAATTTATACATTACAAAACTTATGGTGTTTATCCAGATAGAAGTTATAATCATCAATTATTACTCGATACATTTGAAGTACCATCTTTATATACAATACGTGTTATATGCAGTCTAAATTTTGGTTATAAATTAGTATGCACTGAAATAGACTGTCCTAATTTACTTAATGGTTTAAATTTTCGTATACAAAGAACTTCATCTAGAAATATCGAAATGTTTATGTTACCGATAGCTTGAACTAACATACTGTTACGTTCACCTTTATATACAGTTAGTAATAATTTAAATAAAATTAGTCTGTTTTGTGATATACATTATACAAATATGCAACAATTACGTAACCTTGCCATGGAATATAATCATCTTTTTTAATATAATAATTTCATTTATGTAAATTGAACTATACAATACCTACACCTTTTTGTTTGTTAGTAGATTGAGAATTATTGTACATTTATTTTCACATTTGTATATAGGTATTAATATCAAATCTTTATTTGTGATATTGTAGATAATTATTGTATTTATTTTGATTAATGTTGTCCTTTAATTGGATTATGTAATCTGTTGGGCAATAAAAATCCATTATTATTATTATTATTATTATAGTCTCTGAAAAAAAAAACTACTTAGATATACCAAAAAAAAAAAAGAGAAAAAGGAGCCGACCAGCGATTTAAACTATACAGCTTTCATCGCCTGCAACTTTTTCGCGAAGCTCGACATCGACATCTGTGCGCAGTGTTTCGGATCGCTTTAAGAACGTGTTACCGACGCCCACCGTGTCGGGGATTATGGACATAAATAACGAAATAAAATCAATAGCGGCATTAAGAATGGAACCTGCACGGCACTCGCCTAACAACGTGACTAGTCTGACAACTAATATAATGGCAATAATGACTCGCCTAACCCTATTAGGAGTTTGCCGAAAGTTTCGTGAATGCGCCGTGGATGTGGACGGCGATGCCCGTACCGAAGTCCACGGCTTGTACATCGAAATGTCTATTATGCAATGGGACGCTCGGATGCATTTGTGATACGAATTTATACGCACACCGCGCCGCTCTAGTGTGTACAAAGTTTTCACAAGTAATTTCCTTAGTGCTTGAACTATTTCCGAAAATATTGAATATGAAAATTATGGACAAGAAAAAGGTCGGTTAATTTTCAGAATTTTCAACAACATTGAGGCCGACAGCAAAAAACAGGGTACATCTACACGGTGGAGACTTTAACTGGAATATATTCGCTAGCGGGGTGGTGAATGATTTTTCAAAAAAATTCCCGAGACACGTCAACTTTTAAATGTATTTACCTACATTTTGCAAGTAATGTGAAAAATATAGCCCTTCAGGGGTGGCTGAAACCACCCTCGACATGATTTTTTCAAATGCAACCCTATGGCTTGTGACCCCTCATTGTAAAGCTGGTGGAAAGAGGAATCCAACGCACTGATCAAATTTTAATTTTTAGTATGTTTGTAGGGATGCATACACTTAAAACGTAATTTTATAGTTTAATTTATTTTTAACGCAACAATTTCGTACTCAAAATGTGTGTTGTTTAGTTTTTGAATGTAAACCTTACTTTTCATATGTCCCCACAAAAAATTCCAAGCAATTTTTTGCCACAACTGATATTTGTTATTTTTTGCTAGTGTTTTTACACGGCCGCAAAGAGTAATTATTAACACTATTGTATGCTGTATTCAGAGTATGAAACGAAGTGTTATTTCAAATTGGTGAAAATGTCTTATTTAACTGAATCACTAAAAATCAAAATTTTGATGATGATTGGATATGGTGATAGGGCGCGAACTCAATGCGAGGTTGTTCGCTTGTTTCGAGAAACGCATCCTGACTTGCCACCACTAAATAAAGGTACCATTAGTAAAATTGAGGCACAATATCGAGAGATGGGTCATGTCAGGAAAGTACCGAGTAAGAGGCAGGCTGTTGTTGATGACGACACGAAGTTGAATTTGTTGTTTGCTCTAGAAGAAAATCCAATCACTCCAGCCCGTCAACTGGCCCGTGATAGTAATTAATACAAAACAGTTTTAAAAATACTTAAATATGAGAAAAAACGCCCATATAAAATGTAAGCTGTTCAAGAGCTACTTGAAGATGATCCAGATCGACGAGTGGAATTTTGCGATTTATTGATGCCTTGTATTGATCAAAACCAGTTATCTTTAGAGTGGATAGTTTTTCTCTGACGAGGCTACTTTTACATTAAATGGGCACGTAAATCGCCAAAATTGTCGTTACTGGGCTGAAGAGAACCCCCATTGGATGAGGGAACTTCATACTCAGCGCCCACAGAAAACTAATGTGTGGGCCGGAATAATACAAGATAGAATTGTAGGACCATTTTCTTTGATGACACTCTTAATGGAGCAAGATACTTGCGTTTACTCCAGCACGAACTAATGGCAGTGCTATGTCATTTATTTCCAAACCCCTTAAACCCTAACTTGACCGACGAGAGGTTATGGTTTCAGCAAGATGGGGCCCCACCACACTATGCTGCCATTGTTCGTCAGTATCTGGACAGAATTTTTCCCGGTAGGTGGATTGGGAGGCGAGGTAATATTGAGTGGCCAGCAAGATCTCCAGATCTTACACCACTGGATTTCTTTTTGTGGGGACATCTTAAAAGTAGGGTTTACATTCAGAAACCCAACAACATAGCAGATCTGCAGGAAAGGATAAGAGAGGAAATCGGAAAAATAACACCGCAAATGTTGCATAATGTAAGGGACGAAACCTACCACAGACTGGGATGCTGCCAACAAGTGAATGGTGCACATTTTGAACAATTGTTACGTTGAAAATAAATTTAATTTTTAAATTGTTTTAATTGTATGCAACCCTACAAACATACTAAAAATTAAAATTTGATCAGTGCGTTGGATTCCTCTTTCCACCAGCTTTACAATGAGGGGTCACAAGCCATAGGGTTGCATTTGAAAAAAATCATGTCGAGGGTGGTTTCAGCCACCCCTGAAGGGCTATATTTTTCATATTACTTGCAAAATGTAGGTAAATACATTTAAAAGTTGACATGTCTCAGGAATTTTTTGAAAAATCATTCACCACCCCGCTAGCGAATATATTCCAGTTAAAGTCTCCACCGTGTATAATAGAAAGTGAAGGAAAACTCGCCAATCTGGCTGACATTTTGGCTACCTCTCACATTTAGGTGGCTGACTTTCAGCGAGTTTTCTTTAATTTTTTTTAGGGCCGCTGACGAAGCGATGAAAGAGGGAGTTTTCTCGCAAAGAAAGGGGCTAAGGTTCCACTGATAGGGCCGGAACCCACCTGTGGTTTGGCCTACCGGAGTGTCAGGAGGGCTATAAAGCACCTTATTAAGACAAAAACATATTTCTCATTGGGCGCAAGTCCTCGGGTTGAGACAATCAGATGTTCATTGACGAACCATCCTGGAATAAGATAGAAAATCTTATAAAACTGGGTAGAAACCAGCTGAGATGGATAGTGGGACTATTTACAGGGCACTCATGCGACATTTCACCACAATCGGGGTGAAAAATAATCCCGATTGTAGGAGGTGTGGATATAAGGAAGAAACCCCCCTTCCACATATTATGCGAATGCCTAACACTGGTAGCTATTAGGCATTCAAACTTTGGGGCTACAACAATAGAACCAAAAGGAGTAACAGACGCTCCACTAGAAACAGTCCATAAATTTCTTTAAGAAACAGAACTAATGGAATGATTAGCATGTGGGGCCACAATAAGCATCGGCCTAAGTGCACAGGGCTCGTACCTACCCCATACGTAATAATAAATAATATAATCGCTGAATACCAATCCGATATTCATTTTTGCAGGTCAAAGTTAATTTTCGAGGAAATTAATTTCCAAAATTTCCACCTGTGTATTCACTCGAGAAACTCCAAAAACCACTGTTTTTTGGACTAATCACACTGTATCACTATGATTTTCAGTGGCAGTTAAAATTATTCAGAAATAAAATATATATTGTGTACACTGGGCGCCGACGAATAAATATAATGATCACATGAACATCGCGTGCTGGAGGCGGGTCTAACTAGGACTTACACCATCCAACAGGATATTATCAACATTTTATAAACAAGATTGGAATTTCTAGAAGTTTTTAATGAAGCCTGCAAAATTTTAAGGTTATTTCTAGTATAATTTCCAGCCTAATTTGAGTGTAATTCTGGTCTACGAGTATCTAACTTCATCTTGACTATAACCTATCAGGAAAAAAGACCGTATAATTTTTTTCTTTGACATGGCAAGTGATTTAAAATTGGAAAATCCAACCATCTATTTTTGAATTAATACGATTTATCCTCAAATCCTTATTTTTTTTTATTTTGCCGTCATAAAATTCAGCTGTAAAAGACAATGATTCGTCTTCAAGCCAGAACAACAAAAGAGGAAAAAAAACTCTTCTATATCATCACGTTTCTTTAAAAACTAAGGCATGTGGCGTTACGTCCCACCGAGGTTATTAAAAAAAAGTGTTTTACGACACATATACAATTAAAACGATTAACATGCGGCTCAATTATACCTAATAAACCAGGGGAAGGCTCGCACGACTTTAAATCGATGTGATAGACAAGGATGAATGGCCGGCACATCGAAGCGTCTGACCATTTTAGGAGAGGAATAATAGGTACTGGTTTCGTTTAGAAAAGTGTTAGTCGGACCCGACTATTGGCACCTTAAGCGGCGAGATGTTAGCAAAGCGGCGATTTGCATCCAATAAACCGGGTGTCCACTGTACAAAAATAAACTATACCGGATGGCCCTTTATTTCCATTCACTATACCGCGCACCGCGTAGAAAAATTGCAGTACAATTTTAGGTGCCGCAAAGAAGTATTGCAACAAAAAACGTCTACCAAAAAATATGGGAAATAAGGTACCACGAACTACCAAAATTTTGTCTGTCTGTTCTTTATGACTGAAATTTGAATAAGAGATTCACTTTGATGTACATTGCTGAATATACTCGTACTACTAAACAAGTGCTAATAGCACAGTGTGTTTAAGTTTTATCTGAATTTTTCTTATCAAGATTACCTTAACCTAACCTAATATTTAATATTTTATTTCATTCGTGTTTCGGTAATATAGAACATAGGACACGGTAGGTATAGTATTAGAATAGGTGTATAGCAGACGTATTAAAACCGATACGTCTGTCAAACACGAAATAGATTCGGACATATTATGGGCATACATAATGTGTGAAGTATGGATGATGCATCTGCCGATTACAAACATCCGGCCGGGGCAGTGCACGCGACTGTGCTAAACTTTGCGTAGGTTTAAATTTTCGAGTCTGACCATCACTTCGCCGACACCACTAGCGTTCAATTTCGGTATTGCACCTGCTAGAGGTTATCATTCCTAAAAATGTTTAATTTTACACAATTAGTGCCGTTTGACAAGCGGCTGACTATCAGACCGGAAGATCAGTCCTCATGACTACGTATTGTCATTAATTTCCTATTTCACAAACACATCCGTATCATTAGGATCCTGATGAACGACCACGAGAATCAGTCGAGACCTTGCGTATTAATTCCGTCTGCGTATCATCAGGACTAGACATTGCCATTAGTTAAAGCGAGTCTTTCATAACGAACGTTTCATCAGTTGCGTTTTAGCTTACGTCGTTGGAAAAAAAAACAAAATTTTCGTGTTGAAACAGGAATATTAATTTCATCGATAGAACAACGAAGACTTTAAATAACTCATACGAAAACTACAAAAACAAGTCTTGGGAAGAAGTAGCCACAGTAGTTGTTTCTGATTTTGATAATCTGAATCTGATACTAATGATGAACCAATGTAGTAACTCACAAAGCGACAAGAGCGTGTGCTGCAGATACATTGTAGAAACTGATCAGACGACATCTTGTGAAAGTACGAGTAGTGAACTAATTATATTATCGATATGTTTCACCAAAACCACTTGTAAAACCACTTGTTGTCACTTGTAAGATGGTATTTATATTTTTGTATTACGAATATGCTAGCCGAATGTTCACTGCACATTTGACCCAATGGACGGACCGCCATTGAAGTTCGAAATGATTTTTGAGTGCCAGAGGTGGAGTCTAACTCCACAGTAACTCGACGATATACAGTAAGTACGAAAGTCATCGTACATCCACTTTTTGAAGTTTCGTTAAATTCTAATAATTTTTGTATTACAGCATTGTTTTTTTTTTTTGGTTCTGACAGGATTATAGCTTGTGATATTCTGCGTCTAATAATCCGAAGTTGACGACGATATGTCGAATGTGTGAAAAGATAAATCGCTAAAAAAGTAAAAATTTCAAGAACTAATCCCAAAAATCCCTTTGGTTTTTTTTCCTTTTTTAAAAAAATTTTTTTTTTTTTTTTTTTTTTGTGAGTTTTTAAACTTTTCCTACATGAAAAAAATCTAAATAACCAATCACGAAAAAAAAGCCTTGTAGCACACATCTCAACTCTCTGTTTTTTTTAAAATTCCAGGAACAGGATTTTACGATAGTAAGGTGTAGAATTTTGTGGTGAAGGGGGCTTTCGCTTTATTGAAAAAAAAGGGATATCTTGGGATTTTTCTTTTTCAGAAGGTTTAAAACGGATTGAGACAATTTTTTTTAATTGAATGATAGGCATGGGTTAATTTATTTGTTTATGTAATTTTTGACCAAAATGGCGGCCGGCGATCCTTTTACCAATGAGCTCCTTCAGGCGACATGTTTGTACAACATTTTTCCGAGCATCATCTGAATATGAAACATCTAAAAAAAATAAGGGTTGTTGTTAGTGTTATCACAGGGGTTTTTTGAAATTCAAATTTCGCCCTTTTTGGCCCCCCGCAAAAATATCCGAAAATTCTTAAATTGTTATTAAGCCCTGTACACCACGGCATCAGTGACCGTTTAAAAAAAATTAAAAAGTGATGCTCGAGAATATCCCGTTTAGGTTTTTTTTAACGTTTTTCATTCATATCATTGAATTTGTTTAAATCCCGGGCCATACAGGACACCCTCCTCTGCCTCACAGGACACCTTCCTAGACCTCTTTTTTGCTTCACGTCAAAAATCCCTAAAATTTCAGGAACAGTGATTTTTATGGAAACGATACGTAAGTCGCCCCAACCCTTGTCCCTTGTTTGTTTTCTTCGCATTACGGAGCCTGGTTCCCATGCGTTTTTTCTCCACGTGACCGATGCATTTCTTTTTCATTACTTTCGGATCGTTGTTGTACGGGTCAAAATCCAAAATCGCCTTGAAGGTCCTACTGTCCCCGTTGCCAATATACTAAGCATATTTTACATTATGCTTTTCTTCGGATGTTTGGAACACTTCCTTTACACTGTTCACCTCCATTTTCTCTGCGCAAAGGTCGCGCAGGGAATATGGTGCCGAAAATGGAAAATTGGCCGTGACCGTCGTGACAAATCTGATTGTAACTCGAAATATAATATGCGGACCACTTTAAAAGTTCAGGACAATAAATTTGAATGTATAACGCATCGATTTCCGTAAAAACAAAAAAAAAACGATTTTTTGAAACCGAAAAGCGGGAAAGCCCCCTTAACTCCACGATAACTCGACGATATACATAAATGATGGTCGGCGGCTTCTCGAGATCCTCACTTGAGGGACGCCACTGAATAGTGTATGCCGTCTTAAAGGTAAATATTTATATCAGGCCCATTAGGGGCGGGAGCACTCACCTTGTTCGGCTTTGGTCCGGTAGTACGTGAGGGCCACCGCCAGCAGGGGGAGGGCGCGCCACATCAAGCCCATGGCGGACGCAGTCGAAAGGGACGTCCGGCCCTTATCGGCGGACTCGCGAGAGTAGCGGCTACTTCATGCTGAAACAAAAAAAGGGACCGTTAGAATCAAAAATGAGAGGAAGATTAAGTTTTCTTTCGCTCTGCGACAACTTTCTACCTTCAAAGAGAAATAAAGTCGTCGTCAAACGCACAGATCTACAAAATTGAAAATATTGTCAGTTACAAAAATGATAGGAGCTGAATCCTATAGATTTTTAGACGCTAAAAACAAAAGGACCCCGCACAAAACAAGTGGGTAAGGGGGTACAGTCAAAGGGACTGAAAATTTAGTATGTTGTACTTCATGACATCCTGATCAAAGGTCCTCATGGACAGAACGCCTGAAAATCAATACTTTTTTGAGATACGAAGTTGCAAAGGACTGGAATATTGCAGCACCTGCAAAAGGCATGCTTGCGTGTATTATATCGTATAATGAGTTGCTTAACACTATTATCTTACAACATTGATATTTATGAAGACATTTTCACTCGATCATTAAATTCACTCGAGAATGACCTTGAAATATGACTTAACCGATGGCGAAAATCAAGGTCATCATGCTAATGCCGACGGTAGCATGATTACAGCAGCTGATGTTTGGATGATTTATGTGAACTCTATGATACTGGATTATTGGGGTTAAGAATACACCAGTTTTTTCGTTTTGATTTTGAATGGCCTTGAAATGACCCCTAGTTAACCTTTAGGGATTAAGTAAACACCGAATTTGGATTCAGCGACCCCAAAAACATAGTTTTTGGGGTCCGTGAATCAAATTCGAAGATAAAATGGTTATAAATCTCCGGAAGAAGAAGAATATACATCTACTTTCTCGGATTTATATAATCGTTTTATCTTCGCTTGACCTTGACATGACCTTGATTTTCGCAGTGCTTTAAGTTATGTGTTTGGGCATTTAAAGGTAAAGCCAGTCTCGAGTTTTGTACAACATTTGAATTATCGGGATTGTGAAAATTTTTTACATGAACTTTCCATTGCGTCCGGGAGTGGTCGATATACGAAAAGACTAGTGATGCAAAAATCAAATTCATTGATTTTATATGTATTTTTCATATTAATTGGAAGGCGATTTGCCTTTTGCGGAAAAGGTTAATACATACAGCAAAATATACATTTAATTTCAAGAATTGATTGTGGGGAAACGTTTTTTTAACCCTAGTAAGGTAGCCTGTTTCAGTAAGCAGGTGGAGCGGGGAAAAATTCCATCATAATATATATAATTTTTTTGGGATCAGAATGATTTTTTTTGTCATTAGTATAAATGTTTTCGTTGATAAATCACTCTTTTAAAAGCTTTTATTTAATTTGCAATGTATCTATGTTTGTTTGTATGTTCGGGTCAAATCTTGAACGCAACTGAATTTAAAGTAGTTATCTTCAACCGATTGAGATGAAATTTTGCATACACGTTTAGTTTGGATAACAATGCATGGTAGCTAAAATATGCCATTCTAAATTCAAAATGGCGGACGGTCTAAGATGGCGGAATAGTTATTTTTTGGGCACTCCCATGATATGGGTACCAGATGAAAGGGTTTGCTGGGAAGAAGGATCAGAAAAAAAATGAATTTACTCTAAATCCAATATGGATTAATTATTTTTTGTGGACTCCCAGGATTTAGGTATCAAATGAAAGGGTTTGCTGAGAAGAATAGAGTAAAATGACTTCTCTGATATCAATGTGGCGGACTAGTTTTTTAAGCACCCATAATGTGGGTATCAAATGAAAGGATTTGCTAAGAATAATACGAAAAACTTACGTCTGCGTTCAACCCTTCGGGAGATGGTGTACTACTGCCCGGCTAAACAGTAAGTTATACTTAGGGCATCTGAATCCTAATATCAACCTATACCCTCGGCAAATTCTACGCGGTGAAAAAAATTCAAAATGGCGAAAGTTATAACTTGGTGTAGGTTAGGGATAGTATGAACAGGTGATGAACATTTAGATACAAAACACGACGATAACTAAAAAATAAAAGAAATTATAATATTTAAAAAAAAAACAGGCTTTTATTTAAATGCTCTAAAAAAGAAGAAAACAAACTTTAAATTGAAGCAAACCCGTCAATTGGGTACATTACACAAATGATATAAAAGCTGTCGTTACTTGTGTAGTAAACAAGATGTAATAATTATGTAACTTGTCTTGACAGAAACGAAAAAAGTTATTTTATGGATAGGTAAATACATCTACATACGCGATAACTAAAAAATAAAAATAATTATAATAAATTTTTTAAGCTTTTTTGTTTAAAAAAGAAGAAAATAAACTCTGAATTGAACCTCCCCACTCCCCAATTTATTAAATTACAATTGATACGCTATAAAAGCTTGTCACGAGATTTACTTGTGTAGATAAACAAGAATGTAATAATTATGTAACTTGATCTTGACATAAGAAAATCTAAGAAAAAAAAGTATGTATTTTATAAAATAGGTAAATACATCTACACAAGTAAATCTCGTGACAAGTTTTTATATCATATAAATTGTGTAATGTAATACATTGATGGGTTTGATTCAATTTAAGTTTATTTTCTTCTTTTTAGAGCATTTAAATAAAAGCTTGTTTAAAAAAAATATTATTAATTTATTTTTTTACAATATCTTCAGCCTTTAGGTACAAACTTTGGAAACAATCGGAAAAAACACGAAGCTTAGATATATTTATCGAGGTTTATAAACTATCAAAATAAAATTGAACTCATAATAAAATGAATGATGAACAAATTAAACTTGAACAAGTAAAAAACAAAAAACCGACTATGAAGTTATGGCTGGCTCTTCCACAATTTTCTCATGGTATGTACGTAGGTCCACTAAAATAAAAAACAATTAAGTAGGTACTGGAAAATGACATGTGACGTCCCCACTTGCAGACAAAAATTCACCGCAACCTGTTACGACTGGATGACAAAGAAGGACTATTGGTGATTGCTTTCCTAGACCCATGTCTCCCTCCCTCCAACCAGTCGGCTGTGGTCTCCCCGCCAATGAAAAGCTCGGGTAAAAAATACCGAGGTCTACCTAACTAGGATTGAAGATATTTTGGCAGTAGTATCGTATAACACTAGCCTTCAAATCCTGCTAGTGAACGCAATATCAAATAATCTAGCAAGTGGAGGCATGATCTAAAGTTGATCCAGCCAATGGAGCGACATCCAGCCAATAGAGTCAAGATCTTAAAATGATCTAACAAGTGAGGTAGGGTTGAAGTAACATCCAGCAAGTGAAGGGAAGATGAAGTATTACTCACCCAATGAAAACAAAATGAAATAAAAACAAAATGGGAGCATTCAGTGAAGGGACAACTGAGGCATCATTCAGCGAGATTCCAAATAAAAAATTAAAATATGATACATACTAAAGGCAACATTGAGGTAGCGTTCAACCAATAAAGGTAAAAGATTGAAGCAACATCCAGCCAAAGAAAGCAATATCAACAGATAAAATAATAAAAAAAAACTATAAAGCTCACCTATATCTGTAAATGTAACTGATTACTCTAACTGATAAAAAAGTTATTTCTGTAACTGATTCTTGTAATGCTATGATTAATTCGAAAACTTCAGCGTACAAAATATCAACGATTTCTAAAAGAATGTTCTATACATTCATAAATGTTTAATGTAGGACAAATTACTTCAGTAATGATCGATTCAAGATATCATAAACATATATAAAATAAAATTAATCGCTCTTGTCTTCAAGTTGACGAATGCATTAATAACTAATATATTTTGCTTTGAATAGTTTACTTTGTATACTATTCAATTATGCCTGAATACCTGCATATTAGACTATTATTTCTATTCACCATGAAAATTATACGAATAAATAATTAAAATAATGTAATTTATCGCCCGCGTATATACTTTGCTGACGCTAATGAACCGCCCACTTAACGAAAGACATTCAATTTTAAAATCTCCGAATTATTCGCGTCCATTAACATAAAACCGTACGAGTCCAGTCAATTTGTCACTGTCAGGCGCGGGAACACTTTCTACACTTTCCGTTATGAAATTTTATTCTACTCGGTTTTTGGTCAAGTTGTTTTTTTGTAGTACTACTACATATATGTAGATATTTAACAATAGGACAGGCAACAAGCGTTTACTCTCAGCGCGGCGCTCCAATTCCTTGACCCCGAAGAAATCCCGATCTGGCCGCTACATAATTAATAACTTGTAGAACACGATACAGAAATTAGTCCGACATGGAAAAAACATTTTAGGGTGCAACTGCAATAGGTAAAAAATGTGGCCTGTGCATGTGCAACTTCGCAAAACAATCGATTTAAATGACCGTGTCGAATTTACGTTTGAATTCGTATAGATATATTATGTCTACTTTATCACAAGCTGTCAATTATAATTGAATTTACCACCAAATGTGGATAATGAGATATACGAGGTGTGTCTATTAAATAACCGAACGTGCGTGCGAGCGTGTCCCAACAAGTTTGAACAGAACTGTGTCTGGTGATACTTTCCCAACTCTGAGCTCGCTGGACAATCCAGTGGGTTGGTCAATTTAACTGTAGCAGTCGTTTGAATTAGTCTACGCACCAGTGACGCGTCGAAAAAATGTTAAGTGTTCAGATGGAGCAACGGGTTAATCTTGTTAAACTTGGGAAAACTTTTACAGAAGCTTGTGCAATGTTAAAAGAAGTGTACGGGAATGAATGTTGTATCCCGGACATAAATTTTCGAATGGATTGGAAAGTTGGATTAAAGAAGAACGATGGAGGTTCTGAACCGAAGACTAATCCGCGCCCCGGACTGCCCTCAACGTTAAAAATTCGTATGTAGCGGTGTAGAGATCGCCAAGGGGAGTACATTGAAGACGAAAAAGTTGCTACTGTAATTGGTAACGAATAAAAATCTGTGAAGATATCGTCTATAGCATCCTAGGGCTTTGGAAAATGAAGACTCAGTGTCGTCTAGTTCTAAGTTATATCGTTATTATAGTTTTTTTAGGTTATGGAATATTTTTTAGACAATGTCACAAGAATCACAATAAAACCTAAATTATATGTAACTTCTGTAGCAATTTGAGTAACCATGTAACAAAAGAATGATATTTGGGAACTGTACTATTACATATAACAACATATTTGCACTAACTGTAATGTCCGTTCCATTTCTTATTAGTTTTAAGCCACAGACGTCATTCTATCATTCAAAAGCATGTTGGGCTATAGAATATCTTTCTATTTTACTGTATTTTAAGTGAGATATTGGATCTTTAAAATGTCTGTTTGTGTGCCCAATAGACTCTTTGCAATTAAAGCATAAGCCACTGGAGGTTCTATTTGTTTGGATTACCTAAAGCTGTTCTGAATATTTTTTGAGGTGTTTATCAGTTATATCAAGGCTTTTAAATGGGGTTAATTTTCGCGTAACAAATCCTGTATGTAGCCTTATGAGAATTTTGTTATTGACTTACGCCAAAATGTACCCGCAGATAAGGCTAAATCTTAAAAACCGAAAAATTTTGACAAACACCACATAAAAATAGTACAAAACTTAGGTAAAACAAACGAATTTATTAAATGAGTTGAAAATTGTGATAGTATTTAGACAAGGCAGAATATTATTTTAACTGGATATGAAGTACATGTAGCTCACATAAAATTAGTTTAGAAAAACCTTGTGTAAGTAAACCGCTTTTGACAATAACACAGTATAGGATAGATCAGTTGTGAGTTAAGTTGAAAGTATAAAATTGTTAAATGTAATAGCAACATAGAACAAAGGTATTACCGATACCTAACACACTAATGACTGGTTAAATGAGTTAAACCAAAACGCATCTCAATAGTGAACCGCAACGGGAAATTTAGTAGAATCACTATAAGTACGAAGAAAATTAGTCCTACTGTGATTGTGTGTATGGTCAACCGCGTTCTAATGCAAAATCATGTGCCTTATTTGAAGTTGATGTCTTTTTAGAGAAAAGCGTTTTAGAGCTCTCATGTAAACAAATCTCGACGTTTCAATACATAGTCCACTTTGTCATATTTAGGCAATAAATTTGTTTAATCCACTCCACTACGTGAATGTGGAAATAAATTGTTTAGCCGAGGCGCCTGCTTGACTTGAGCAGTGTTATCGCATTCTTAAAAGTAAGTAGCACATACGACACGGTATTCACTTAATCAAAAGCAGAAAAGCGATTATCTAGCTAATTACCCACGTATTTCTCTCGTATTCGGATTATTGGATTCTGAGTAGGTTGTTTAATGGTGCCAGATTAGACTTCGACAGTTGACAAATTGGGCTCTGATTAAAAAAATGTGTTTTTAAGCTCACACCTCGCCTTTCCCTCCATTTGAATTGGAAATCACGCCAAGTGTACCCGAGAATGCCTTGTGTGCTCACCTACATATTGAGAGGATAATGCCGTTTGCGTATTTTTTCGTGGATTGATGCTACACCATGGAAAGCACTCTTTTTATCTACAAAAGGGTACTTGTTCTTTAATCGATGAGATTTACTTACAACTACATTCGAAAATGTTGACGATGCCGCGAATGAGCTTAAGATCATGTTGAATAGCCAATAGTGGAGTTTTCCACGAAACACCGAACTACTACACTTCAGAGAAGATTAAAACGATACAAAAAGCTTTAGATCTGTGCAAAATTACCCACTCCAGGACCAATAGAATGAGTTGATTTTGATGTCAACCATGATCGCCATATCAAAACATTTTATTCTGAGCACGACACCTTTAAATTTTCTTTTCTATTTATATAAAACAATAAAACTATTTTAGCTGAAATTTATTCCTAGTTTTGCGTTTGACCTTCATGAGTCAAGACAGTTTTTTTGTATGATTTATAAAATCTACACATATTCAACACTCGCGAAACCGTAGTAAAACACCTTTCGCTCGTGTGGAATATGGGCCATTCCAGAACTTCAGTAGATTTTAAAAATATCATGGTACAAACCATGGGATGTTCAATAATTAGTTGACAGTCCAGTGGAGTATTTGACTGATATTCATCAACTATTGGTGACCTTTGTAAGTTATTATCTTAATCAACAAATATAATTGTCTTTAATAAGACACAGGAATCTGTTTTAATCCACCACACCATATCTCATCTATTATGGAAGGAGATGACCGTGCGTGATGAACACGTGATTTTCAATACTTTCTCCGGTTTAACAGCTGTTAAGGGTAGCAATGGACCATTATTGTCCCATTCTTTTCCAAAATAGCGTATCAAAGATTCTACTAACTCTTAGCAGCAGCTGTTTAACTGATTTGACATTTCGCACATGAAAGTCTGACAACTATAACACATTGCTTGTTCTGAAAAGCAGTTTTTCAATGCAAGATAAAAGTTTTAAGCTCAAAAGAGACACAAACCACTATTAAAGCCAATGTAAGGTCCAGGGTCCAGTTAATTTCAAACTGGCCGCAAATGTCAGCAAAGTTATTTGTGATATGTCATTTCATTTTTTATTTGTTACACTTTGGAGCCTTTATCGGTTTGAGTGCGGATTACCCCGGCCTTTATCGGATAATTAGATAATTAATGATTAATATTAACGGAACTGCCTCGAATATTCTTTACGCGAATCTAGTTTCCGCAACAGGTCTGGGAAGGCCCGGCCAACTCCAGCCCGGATCCAGATAGTCAATAATTAGCGTTGCAATGCAGTGTACGGATCCGTATTTATTTAATCACGGTTTGCCGGTCGGCAATTTAATCTAGTGTCCCAGGTGTTCGGTGGAGACGTGATTTCGATTTAACTGAAACCCGTCGCACTCTACTGAAATGGATCCTTCGAAGAGATACGGCCCAACTTGTATCTGAGCATTTTAAAGGATTGGAAATGGGAAAGCACGCAAATGGCTTGCAGGGTTCCGTTTGGATACAGAAATAATACAACATAGAGTTTAAAACTGCTAAAACAACATGAGTTTTAAGCCTATGATCTACTATTTTCCTCAATTTCTTCATTGTACGAGTACTTGCCAAGAACTGAAGATTTTAAATTTGACGAGCATTTCTTGGAAAATTCATATTGTATGAATGTCTCTTAATGTTTCCCGTTATTAGGATGTCAATTATAATTCTATATCAATTAAAACGCCAATATAATGTTTTTTTTTGTAGATTTATTAAACTATTCAATCATAATAAATTGAGTCCAGAAAATTATGTGGAAAAATTCAATGTGAAACGAAAAGGCTTATGTTGAGATAGAAAAAATCTAGTCCTTAATGGTTCAAGTAATAAGGGTCTACAAATAAGTTTAATGACATAATTTGTTTACTCAAACAGTTTTTAGAGTGTTCCCATTATAAACATAATGACTTCCACAAATGCTAGGTTCAATAACTTCATATAAAATAACTGAGAGACCCCATGTTACTTCTACAGAATACATTTAGCCCTAAGCATTCAGATGTATGTATATTTTCCTTCCCATAGTGGTATACCAATAAAACATCATGAATAATACAATAAGTTGTTCGGCTATGAAAAATAGCCCCTGCCAGGGTTAATCGACCACCATATTCCGCCCCCTACGGCAGCCGACCGCTGTTGACTGTTGCCAAATAAGTTTCGATGAGAAAAAAGAAGACTATTGTACTGTAATAACGACAATTTGGTTACAATTATATCTAAATTACAATATAAGTATTAAGTATGAATACTTGTGTTTATATTAACTTCAAGTAGATACTAGATATTTCTCAAATAAAAGAAAATTGTAAATAAATTGGATGTGGAAAAAGAATGTGTGTCTTAGCCAAGTTTTTTCCAATACTGGTGACATGTAAACAATTTTTTGACAGCTTGAGCTGTAGACAATTTGGTATAATGGTTAAGATTTTGCCTTTCTGATGGCCTGGTCTCAAATTCCAGCAACTTGTAGGTATCTTTAAATAGGTTAGATAGAAAGACGAAACGAGATAAAAATAAGCATTTTAATTGAAAAAATGGTTCCAAATACTACAAAACGTTAAGTATTATAACATATGTAAATATTCATTATAGTATTATAAACGCCTTTTGTTATGTTAACACCGTTTTTAGTGTTTTTTTTTTTATATAGAATCATCCCCATTTTTCATAGTTTTGGTTTAGAACATTAACCTTGAGAGTTTAAAAGCTGTCAGATGCCAAATTTCAAAACTATATTAGGGGTGAATCTATCAAAGACATATATTATGGCTGAACTGGCAAAGTCTACTCTAAGGTCTAATTTTATTGAACGCTTGTACGACATACGACATACGGTATATTAGACTTCACCTTCAAGAAACTATAACATCCAGAATAAAATTATTACGAGCTTCCACCGACCAGAGGACACAATTTAAACCAATCATCAGTTCTGCTGTGTAGTTGGCAACAACTACAGCTACTAAAGTCCACTATCTTGACAGCACTTGGGCATTCGCGGGTTAGAAATTACAACCGTTCTAACTGTTCATACGTGCGCAGATAATATAATTACGATTTTTTAGTCGGTTTCATAAACATTTCTGCCGGACTAGCATGTAAAAATCCGTAATTGAAACCCGGACGCTCTGATAATGAGACATTGCAGTTTCTAGCATTATGCGTTATTAAGCCTAACTGTAACAGTCATTTAGTATATTTATACGTTTAGTTCGAATGACTCGCGTGAAATGGTTCAGGTAGCAGCAGCGGTAGCACTTAGCGCAAATTGGCAAATTATAGTGTTTTTTGTGAGCTGTAAAATATTTGGTAATAGATTATTTGAAAGAGGGTTAGTGAATCCGCAAGTACGAAACAAGGATGTTCTAATAGGACCTAACTTTAAATATTTGAAACGATACATGGTGCCGACAGAATACAATTATAATCTGAGTCCGGCATTTCTTGTTCTTTCCTTCATGATATTTTAACCAAATACGTAAAAAAATAATCAGTTAGGGGTACCTAATTTAGTAACAAAAACCAACAATGTGCCTGATATTATTACAAGAGGTTAAGTACTTTTTTTCTTGTTCGTATAGCAAATACTAATGGGAATTTGTGCATTACTCTACAAATCTGTTAGCTATTGCTTTTCTCCCACATCTCTTAAAGGACCATTATTACCTCTAAATGGTTGCTGATAAGAAATTAGACGTTACAGAGCGTTGCATTTCTCAAGAATTCGTGCAAGGTTTTATAGCAATAGGACATTGCATTATGTAAATATATTTTTATTCAGCTTCAACAAAACCATAGAAAACGCATCTGAAGATATCTAAAAAGTGACCAAAAACCCTCCTTCTATACGTAATTTTATGTCGATTTAACCTAATTTACTTTAACCCTAAAATGCTCTCTAAGGGAGTTAGCGCTAAAACATTATTATTATAAAACACTTTAAAGTTTTCAATGAAGTAAAATATGTCAAAAATTCAAATATAATATATATAATTTAAAATGTATATTGACTACTTTTGCAAAACTTCAACACGACTACGGAGACAGTTTTTTCAAGAGCCCACGTTTTTCGGCGGTTTAAGGCATTCTCAGAAGGGAGAGAGTCGATTGAAGATGAACTACGCAGCGGAAGGCCTTCATCTTCAAGAACTAGATGTCGACAGAATACGGGATCTTGTGCGTTCAGATCGTCGGTTGACGACAAGAGTGATCGGGGAAGAGTTAAATTTGAATCACACCACTGTTCATCAGATTTTGGCTAACGAATTGGGGATGAGAAAAATATGTCTTGTCACACAGCCATTACAGCCAACATTAAACGAGTTTTTAGCCATAAAAACATTCCTGTGGTTCCTCAGCCTCCTTATTCGCCTTGAGTCCGTGTGACTTTTTTCTCTTCCCGAGATTGAAAATCACCTCAAAGGACGTCATTTTGGCACCATAGAAAACATTCAAACGGCTGTAACCAACCAACTGAAGGCTATTCCAGTATATGAGTTGCAGCACTGCTATGAAGAATGGAAGAACCATCTCCAGCACTGTGTAGCTTCTCAAGGAAGTTATTTTGATGGAGACAACACTGAATTGTAATTCTAAAAAAAAAAAATATAAAAAAAACCAGTCTCATTACTTAATTTACAAACCTCGTATATATTTTAAACGATCTAATATACATACATGTAGACTTTGTTTAACTTTTATTTTGCAGAGGTATGCAGGAAATCACTCGACGTAATAAATCTTTATAAAATAATGGAAAGGATATCAGGCTGTTGCGAAAGCGTGTAGCATGTGTCTTCGCTATTTAACATTTTTTTTATCTATGCACGCCACACATTTAAATGGTCTAATTTTGGTTACGTCGGTTTTGTTTATTGTTTGCTTTTTATAGTGGTGCTAAGAATATGCCACGCCACATAATGGATATGGAAACCTCACACAATTTCCTTTAAATACATAGGTGTTCAGGTGGAAAATTAGTGTCTCTTGAAAATATTAGAATTTGTATCTTATAATCAAAATCAAAGAAACTAACTAAATGAGACCAATTAAATCAGAAAAACTAAATGAAGCCAACTAAATGGAACCAACAAAGTATAAAATATTTTCTAATATGTGTACATAAATGGAAATAAAGATTGGCAAATGCAAAAGAGACAAAAAGTTGCAAATGCAAGGGACTTCGTCATTCAGGATTCTTCCTTAAAGGTTGTGACTCTAAACGCCGCACGGTACTAAAAAAGACTATCGCAACGATTTTAGCATTCTCGTAAGTCTGCTCACTGGACACTGCCCCATGAAAAGACAACTGAAAATCTTCGGCGTCAGAGCCGATGATACTTGTAGGATGTGTGGAGAAGAGGAGGAAACTCCTCCTCAAATTATTTGCCTCTGAACCTTGTAAAATTCAGAGGGTTAAACAGTATTCTATCCTTCGTAAGAGGGCAGACCTATACGAGGCTTCTCTGACCATTAAGGTTCGAGTTGCTCACAAAGTTGCTCACTCTCGAGTTGCTCATTTTCTTCGACAACTTATTAATTCGACAAGCCATCATTGATACATAATTTTCCAAAAAATAAAAACGGATTTCGTATCTGCTATGTAAAAAAGGCACGAGGACCAAACATCAATGATTTCCCAGTCCCGCCAAATCGCTATACATGAGTTAGCTATTTGCCAGACGCAAGATTAATGCGCTGCTTTTACAGATCATCCCACACGTCACGCCACATAAGAACATATTAGGGAATCATTTCTGCCATCGGTTCCCTGGCATCAAACTATTTTTATATTTGAGTAGATTAAATATATCGACGGAGATACTGTCTAGTCACTGTTGGAATTTTAATAGCCCCCATAAAATTGCGGGATGATCGATCGCCCTCTAGGAAGGGTCTTATCGAAAACTCTTTATATGTACGTAAAACTGAAAGAACCAATTTGGGGCTACATGCGTTACTTACTAGAGATACAAATAAAAACATCCGGTAAAGGATTAACGTAGCTCACTTATTATAACAGAAGCATTTAAACGATAATTAGAAAATTACAATTTTCGCTTATTAGGTTAAATATGGCGGAGTTATTTAAATTTTTGAAAAAATCTTAATTAGTCATTAAAATGTTTGTATGACAAAAACTATTAAAGTAGGCCTTGTCACTGATAATGTGGTCATCCTTCATGTTTGTTTTCGGATTTGATGAATTCGAATATTGTACCGTGAAACTATAGCACAAAAAACTGAAAATCTTCTAGTTATAAACTAAAATAAATATGTGAATAGATTGAGATTGAAAGAAATTGGCCTTTTATTACGAAAAGCTGTTAATGCAGGTATTGTTTACGAGAAAAAGTCCTGAGGTCCAACCGAACCGTTACTATTACTATTACTACGCCATCTTTAATCGTAATATCAAAAATTTAAATGTTCTGTATAGCAAATTTTATACAAAATTCAATTAGATAAGTATGTGACAATATACAGGGTTACTATTTGAGATTAATTTGAGACTATTTGAGACGAAAGGCCCATTTGCATCTAGTATGCAAGTTCCGAATTTGCAAATCCAAAACTTTGATCTATTAACAACAAAAAAAAAGGTAGAATAATTTCTCAGTGACACCCCATATACCTATGTATGCAATTTCAATATACAATGTGAGCCATTTGTGACCCAATATGACCCAGAACACCGTTGCACTTTTTATCAATTATCCAATTTAAACGATTTTAGTGCCAAAAAGGACACAAAAACTGCATTTTTAAATATGGTACATTTGATGTATTCTGTCCTAGGCCAACTGTGATATATTTTGGGGTGTCGAAAAGTGAGAAAAAAAGTTTTAAAAAAATAACGACACAGGCTTGACCGTGCTTCAAAACTAAGTGTATCTGTATAAAAATTCGTTAAAAATATTTTTTTAGAATTTGTAGTGACCCAAGGAAAACTCGACAGTTTAATGGGGGACCAAAATCATGTTCGACTAAAGCTTATGTATTTTTAAATAGCCACCATATCGGTGGCTATTGGCAGAATTCGAAATAACCACAACTATGGAAACTACTATAGAAGCTATCAACGTTACTTTTTGTGTGCTCTAATTTCTACCTTATTTATGGAACAGACAAAGTCATGGTTGCGTCATTTTGATTAATTTTTTTTTAATTTGTCTTATGACTGTTTTACACACACCAATTTTTCTCACAATGAATTGTACAAGTTGACCTTCAATTTATTGGAATATGTGTAAAACAGAAATTGCGGCCAATTTATTGTCCACAATTAATTTATAGAATTTAGAACTTGCTCTAATTTCTTGGCCAATTTTAGGGATATTTAGTAACTTTTTACATTAAATTTATTTCACTGTACCAGCCTAATAATGAGACAAGCGATTTCTCTTAGGGACAAATCTATGATAACTCTTAGGTTTTAGTCATGGAGAGCTGGCAGTGTTAAAATTGGCCAATAAATTGTTACAAATATTGCAAAGCGTAAATTGGACAATTTATTGAAAAATAAATTCTACAATTTATTGTGCAATAAATTGATATACAGTAAGCGGCACCCTAATGCGTACATAGGTGGATATTAAATACATATTAAATGATACATTTTTATGTCATAGTTAGGAGAATTTACTTGGGCTTGGTTGTACAGAAAGCTAAAGGGTCTTACCGGAAATCTAAAGAGCAACGTTGCCAGAACTAACTGTAACTCTTAACTCTGCATAATAAGTCTTTATAAAAACCCTATATTTACAAAATGCATTGATGTACGATCAATTAATATAAGCCAATTTAATTTTCAGACTGCGTTACGTATCGTATAATAAAGTGTACTGTTATCTTTTTTCAACCCAACTACTGTGAAATAATTTTAAACAGTTAATATTACTTTAAACAGCTGTGAAACAATTTTAAAGCATCTAATAGGAATATTATGTTGATATGACAACAGCGAACGCACGCAGCGCACGAAGGCAGAACGAACGGTTCAATGGTTCACTCTAAGCTCCACCCACTAATGCACTCTCCTTGCCTCGTCAAGGATCTCCGCGGTTGTTGGCGGCCGCGCTCATACCGTCTTGTCATTTAATTATTTGTACTTTTTCGTCAATGTGGTAAATATCCATTTTTATTTTTATGAATGTATGTAGTGCTTCTACAATACGCTCGTAATAACGCGCTTTTCTAATCAGGCACTAGACCAGTATAAAATACAAAATGGTATTTCAAATTTTAACTCAAACAGCCCTACCAACAAACCGGATGCCTTTCATACGCCTGCGCTACCGATTGGATCGCGATTGGTTCTCACCTCATGTTTACTCTACTTACAAAGAAATTAAATTATCAATTGCCCTTCATTCGGCTATGTACGCATTAGGCTGCCGCTTACTGCATGTAAAACAGTCTTTACATAGCCTACTAGATAAAACTTTATTAAAATCTTTACTTGAAATGAAGAAAATACGTTGAAATGAAGTAAAATTTGTTAAAATCCCATGACATTCCAAGAAACATTTGAGCTATTTTACTGTTCCATAACTGTTCCTGACTTGAGGTTTTCTAGAATATTCACCTTGATATATATAAGTTAGATAATCTCGGAGATAATACCTGTGCTTTCTTGAAAATACGTAATTTGATTGTAGATTTAAACCACTTACACTGTTAACACTGACATTTTCAACTTATTAAACTAGTTTTTGTAAGAACCAGAAACGCAAACAGACACCTTATGGCAATTCTAATAATATCCGTGCATCGTTATCGCTTATCACTGTACGTATTTTTTGTTCCGTCTGAGAGCGCAGACTGGAACTACAATCGCCATCGGCCATACGCGACGTCCCCCAAAAACCGGGCTAAACGACCGCAAAATATCAGAAATGTACGATATCAGGATGCCGCCGTCACAACTGTTACACATTCGCCTATTGTGCTCGCATTCCCCCGGGTGCCCCCGAAACTGTATAACTAGACTCATTACGGCCGGCAGATGTGCGAGTCACAAAGAAAACGGGTCCAAGTCACGGGGCACGGGCGGGTCTTCGCATGAAAGGGAATTATCCACACTTGCCTACGCCTAAAAAGGGAACGGTTTCTTAGGGCCTTTCTCGTTTTAAAGGTGTTAAAATCGTGAACTATTTCGTTGTGTTCAGCGACGGGTTAGGCTGACCGGTCAATCGGTCAAATTCCCGAAGCGCCCTTCGTGGAGACCTAAAATACCCCTTCTCTATCTCGCCTTACATAGTTTCAAAATTCCTAAGCGCCTCACAGCGGGAAAAAGAAAAATATAGGCCTCAAAACTCATTTCACTTAATGTGTCAAATCGACTCCGTCGCTACATACCATGTGAATGTCTTGATCTTACCAAGCAGATCATTGTTCGATTTTTTGGGTTTTGGATAAAAACAACGCAATAACTTTTGCCGATATTTCTGCAATGTATTTGAACTTGTTATGGCCAGAAGATTATACTGATTTCTACTCACTGTTTTAGGGCCACTTTAATAATAACACAGGCATACAACAACAAAAATTGTCTGTCCGAGAGGTGCCACATGTATATTCCCATGTATTTTTGGCTGCTGAACACGATCTCGCTGTCAAATTTGCTCCATATCGTCCCAGATTTTTCCTAACCTCAAAAAAAAGCATAAAAAACCCGGAAAATCGACAAATGAGCATAAACGATGTAAAAATCTGTTGGTCGGTGAAAATCATGCCCAGAATGATGTATTCCCATGTATTTTTGACCGCTGAATACTATGCCGCACAGTGGGCGAAAACGGCAAATTTTTTCTCAAAATAAAATAACTTCCCACAGAAAACTCCAATCATTGTGATATTTTACATACACATACATTAACATATTTAGATATTAATATAGTTACATATTTTTTTACAACTGGTTCTTGTGCCAAATCTCCAATTCCCTGCTTTTTTGTTTGTGTGTTATGGGAAAAAAAAGGTTAAGGTATTGTTTTTTTTTTTTTTTTTTTTTTTGTTGTTTTGGTCCTTCGAGCGGGTTTTAATTAGTCTTCCAAGCTCAGTACCAGTTGGTGTTTTAAACCGGATTCGAGTTAATTCTTTAATTAAGCTCATTTCCATTTAGTCCTTCGAGTAAAAGAAGAATATATCTCTATCAAAAAAATGATCAACTTTTGGAGATGCCAAAATAAAACACTATTAAATATCGTTTTCTTTAATTCTAATTTACCTGACTATTGACTTTGGTATCTTGGTCCTTCGAGCCGGATTTTGAAAAATTATTTTTTTCTTTTTATGTAATTCGCTCTCCATACCTTTCTACATCAGGCCGAAGCTGATCGGCATGGGCGTTCAACACTAAATCGTCCTAGTTAGGCCGAAAATACGGTGTCAGTCGGTCGACACGTCCATTCGCAGGTACCGATGGCGTAATTTATGGCGAACGCCTAATTGAAATTTATAGAAATGGCCGTAAATCGTCGGAACGGCCTAACGAGGCCCGATGTTTATGTATATTTGCGCTCGAGCATGGATAGACAGCGTTCTCCGCTATGCCCACGTGAACGTTTTAGGGTTAGTGAAAAATGACACGGTCGACTGAGAGTGGACACGTTTCCAGGTTGTTGGTGACCGTTTTATTTATTTTAATTTCCGTCCTCTACGATCGGCGAATATAACGCTGAGAAAACTCGCTGAACGCCTTAATGGGTGAGAGCAACTGAAATGGGCAATGGTATGCAATAAGTAAAAATACATAAAACAAATTCTCGTTTTTGCTCTTATTGCACTAAAATATAGTTACTAAAATTGGCGTTCTCGGAGCAAAATACAATAAAATAAAGATCTGTCGTCTACAGGGTGTTTTACGAAGCTCTTCCAGCGTTCAAGGAACATGTTCGAAAATTCATGAAAGGTCCGGAAAAGTATGATGTCCGCAGAACCGGCACTATACAACTCTATGATAATTAAAGTATAAACCGTAATTTTTAAGAGCATATTTCTTGCCCCTGTATACCCACGCGTACTCTCCGTGCGTAGAATGTTATCCCGAACGAACTATTCGCGGGAACCCGGGACTTCGTATTTACATGTTACCTGATTTTGTGTGGATTTTTGCAATAATGGCACAGTCGTTACCATTTGTGAACAGACTTAAGACGATGATTGAAATTACAAAGATTTTACAATAGACGGATAACATATTTTATGTATTCTTTGCAATCGTCGATATATATTTCGTGATCGCCGAGAGTGTAAAAGACATTTAGATTCGAATATATCCATCCAAAAATATACCTGGTACGGTTATAAAAGAAGAATTTTAGTTTGATTTGTGTATAATATTTACTTTAGACGTATTTTTGCAAAAAAATGTATCCGATTTTCCATTGCCTAGTAGCCACACATTGCGTAAAACATATTTACAGAAGACATATCAACGTGTCATGGGAAATATAAAAAATATCTTTCTATATGTAAAATGCAACTCTTATCTCATCTTATATTATATTTACATTTTATAGACTGCATATTTATTTCCCTGAATCCGGTCCTGCTTCAGTAGGCGGGGCTTGCGTTTCTACACGTTCTAACACCGGAATTTGGCCTCACTTGCTTTCATACAGTGGTCTAGTACTATACAATTTTAATGATTTTTGGTGTAAAAATGTACAACATAACAAACCGTATTTTTGAACTGGAAACATATATCTTCAATAAAAAACCTATAATGCTAATTTTTTGAGGGGCCGAAAACTGAGAAAGACTTTTTTTGCAAAAAATGACGGCACTCTTTTTAGCGCGTCCAAAACTATGCATACGACATATTTAGTTGAAACATATTTTTCTGTATATTAGGTTTTGGATTTAAGATTGGCGTGCTATATCATTTGGGGATTTATATAGCGCATGATCAGTTTCAGCCCTCGCTGGCCTCGGGCCTTCGTCCTGGTGATGCTTTTTACACTTAATCCTTTTTTTCCAATAATGGCCCTGCACGCTCGAAGCGTTATTTTTTTTCCTCACTCATTTGATACTAAATACATTTTAGAAACGAAACGAAATTGTAAACCTGTAAACCAGTATTATATTCTATGTAACATGGACTTTATAATGGTATCCATTTAGAAGAATTTAATTCTAAAATTGTTAAGCAAGAGAATGAACAGTTTTTGAATATACTATATATTCGGATAACTAGTAGTACAATGTAAAAAAAAACGCTTTATTTATTAAAAAATACACGATATGAAGTGCGTTGGGGGAAGTGCGTGGGAAGTTCTCTAAAATACAACTACTATCAGTTTAACGAATTTCTACGTAACCCCACCACTTTTGTCACCTGATGTTGATAAAACATCATTCTTGTATTTACTTTATGAAAAAGTTAAAAGCTCCTAAGCGATTAAAGATCAACAGTGTTTATAAAAAGAAAAGGTAGGTTAAAATTGCAACAAAACGCTCTTGCCCCATAATAATTTATACATGTTTAGATGTAGTTATAACAACTCAAATCGCACTTGCCCCAAATCATGGGGCAAGAGCTATTTTAGATCTTTGAAACTTAAAAAAAATAATATAAAAATTGGGTTTGCTGCTTTTAGCTCATTATTCAAACAACTCAATTAAAAACAACCCAGAGGCAATATAAAAAAAAGTTGCTCAACTTTCTTCAAAAAACAAATGTTTTATAGTCTTTCAAAGTAATAATAATAAAAAAAGTGGTCGCACTTCCCCCAACGCATCTTGTATTTAATATTTTACACGATAACACCTGAACGAAAAACTTTAAAAAAAGGGAAAAAAACTTCTGATTGCTAAATCATCAAGGAAGAAATAAAAAAGTAGTTCCTTCTAGAGCATTCTATTAACAGCCTCAAAAACATATGAAATCAATTCTCGGAATCACTCTTGAACGTAAGACTGATCAACTAACGGTTGAAAGCCGAAGGCGTACGGGTAGAGATTAAACAAAAAATTACGTATTAATGTCACCCATCAACGTTTCGATTGCCCACTTCTCTGTCACGAAAATCGAGGGATTAGAAATACTATTAATTTAAGTTAATAAGCCATTAAGGCACTCGCATCGGCCCATCGTCGCTAGGATTATCTAGACGTAACTGTTCCCGAATGACATGTTGTCAAATTTACTTTATTTAAATGTACATAATCCGCCATCTCATCTCGGAAATATGTCTACGAATTCGATTTAAATCTTTATTGATACATTACACAATGGCCCAGGGGAATAACGAAAGGCTATACATATATTTAGAGAGCGCTTAATGCGTTCGAAAAACGTGGCAATAGAACAACCGGCAGATTTAAAAGTGTGAGTTTTAGATAATCACTATTACGAATACCGGTCCCATTAAAATAGTTTTAAATTTTGCTCTCATTATATATAACTTCCAGGAATACTGGAAGTTAAATAAGGAACCTGTACAGTTCAAGTACACCCGTAAGAGGAGGCGAGAATGGAGCCATAAAGGCTGAAATACAATGGAAAAACGGGTCCTGGAGAATCAACTCCAGGACATGATCACAAACTCGCTGTTTGAGACGAGAAATGATACCAGACTGTGCTAGTTCCCCTCCATTACGGTTCATTGATCGTTCACTGACCTCATTTCAGCGTTATCGCACCGTTATGAAAATCAGACATTAAAAGAAAGATACCCTGGTAACTTACCATACACCGTTTACAATATTATAAACAGTTTCATACACATACACACATATTCAGAATGTTATAATTCTAGAATAGACAAAATTTGAAAGGTAAAAGAAAAAAATACAATGGTAAAAATGTTCATGGCCCTAGTACTGGCAGTCCTCCTAGCAAGGAAAGGATCTGAAAACGAATTCACAGGACCAGTTGAGTTGAAACACAACATCGAATTCACTCACAAAACAAGTAAAACTTTGGTAGAAGAACCATCACAATCGCTGAATGGTAGTGTCCAACGGTTAAATAGGAATCAGATCAGACAGGTTACAGGCTTACTTACTGGACACTGTACCCTAAAAACATCTACATAAAATGAGAGTATTAAATGACAAAACCATATTATGTAATAATGATGACGAATCATTAGATCGTCATATATTCATTAGATCATTACACTAGAATCGATAGATTAGATCATCATTTCATCTTCGACTGGGAAACCTTAGCGCGCTGAAGATATAACCTCATTGGGACCACAACACGACATAGAGGCCTTTTTTGAACGAAAACTGAGTGAAAAGACTGTTGAAACTTACACAAAAGCTAACCAATTCGCATAATACATTTGCAGTTGATGACATAATAAGCCAAAATAAGGCTGCAGTGTTGAAGGCAATTGAATCCTGACCAGCTGCACTGGAAGCCAAACCAAACTAATTAGACCAAAAACTCTTAGAAGAAGGTTACATTGGCAGAAGAGTGAAGGGACCAATTCAGAATGAAGAGTCATAAAAAATTCACGAAGGTCGATAGCAAATTAGCGTGGATTTATCGTTTGCAATTTCCTTTTAACTTCTTTCCAGTCAACTGTTATTTTACTAAACAGAGATAACACCTTTATACTTTATTTCGAACAAAGTATGTTATATTAGTTCGATAATAATAAGCTTCCGGTCTTAGCTATAGCCTTTTTAAAATGTTCTTCAAACCTGTTTGGTAAGAACGTCTGGTCTGACCTATGTTACTTTCGTTAAAACAGCATTATAATTTAGTTACGGTTAATTTAGTAAAGTACGAAATTACGCGAGTTCGATGAATCGTTACGAATTCGAGATTAATTTGGCCTCGGTAATACCATAAATCAAAGGAAGGCATCGAATGAATAATTTCAATAAAGCCTGATAATATATGTACCTAATTCCCGAGAGATATACGAGAGAATAATACGCAGGTTATAAGGAAAAGGATTTGCATTATTACGAGTATTATATTTATTTGATACTGCCTTAAGCCAAAGACACTCTTCAAGTTCATAACACATTGCATCCTTCGTTAATACCTGTTTAATTGGTCAATTTGAGGAGAAATTTCAAGAGGTATCGTCGCATCGCAACAGTAGACACATATTGCTTTATATTAATATGTAAGTACATACAGGTATGCCGAACACAATGAGAACCCACACAGGAATCATTTTTAACGGCGGGGGTCGTCAACAGTCTGCCTTGACGAATATAATTGCTATAATTAGTCGCAAAAAATAACCTATTTCCATCTTAATGGCGTTTAGTCTGCGATATTTTATAATAACAATGGATTCATATTATTATTTCGCTCTCGTTATGTTCAAAGAATCGTGAAGAACGTAGGAGTAGCTCGTATCTCTATACTATTATATCATTACGCAAAAACTTTCTCATAAATTAAAATTAAATCAGAAAACACGCGATTTGAATCAAGATATATACTGTAATTTTACACTGCAATATGCAGAAAAGGATCACAATGTCCCATTTTAGATATTCTTCAGTAAAATCAGCGGGGATAATACCTCCTAGAATCAATTTCAATGAAACTGAGATCAACGTTTGGTATTATGGACCTGAATAATACAAACACGCCTTTTATTGAAAAATTCGCGGAAGATTTCGGAGAATTGAGCAACTGCAAAGTTGAACACAACGAGGAAACTAGTTACGAAGGTGACAATAGGTAATAAAGTGGAAGAAAATGTTTCGGGAGAAGGTTCAAATGGGGAACCTAATAAATCTGGTTTCAAATGCAGGTCTGTTGAGCTAAAAGAATATATTGAAAAGGCCTTAGCCGGGTAAGGAGGAGGAAAAGTGCTTTTGCATGAATTTCGCTATTTTTTGAGTACATGTGACCTTATTTACATGTGACCTCAAACTGAGCCAAATATTGATTTCCAAAAGTTCATAATTGTTGAGAAAAATGTTTCAAAACATTTTTTCTCTGTTGCTATTGTTGCGAATTGAACGATTTGAATATTAGAGTGGTGCTAATGAGTCATCATTGTCATTAATGACACAATGTCACAAATGATACAATGATGATACAATATA
The DNA here is from genome assembly GCA_029963805.1 of Aromia moschata. Classification (NCBI taxonomy): domain Eukaryota; kingdom Metazoa; phylum Arthropoda; class Insecta; order Coleoptera; family Cerambycidae; genus Aromia; species Aromia moschata. Next base: position 4,481,635 of record JAPWTK010000017.1, read on the forward strand.
TAAAATAAAACATAAAGTATGCAAAAAAGTGTGTTAAAAAATATATCACACTCGAGGAATAACGACCATTTTTTTGTCAAAAATTCCTTGTATATACCTGAACAACATGCAATCAATTCATTTACCCTTACCTTGTTATACCCTTAAAATCATTTTAAGGGTATAACATATTAATATTTGACCAACTTCATATTTGAATCCATCACCGCATTTATGCCATGTTCAAACAAATATCAAACAAATAACAAACAAGTTTTATTTAATTATTTACTATTTATCCCAAGACTTAAATACGTCGATGAGTTGAAATATGAAGTTGGTCAAATACTGATATGTTATACCCTTTAAACAATATTGATATTTATACATGTATATATGTATAAAAATGGTCGTTGCCCCTCGAGTATAGTATATTTTTTACACACAATTTTTTGCATATTTTAGGTACTTATCATGCACCTTATGATAAGATTTATATCAGGTCAATTCCGATGTAAAAATTTCATGCTTTTTCAGAATATGACCATTTTAAAAAAAAATTGATTTTAGAAAAGTTAGAAAAAAAATTTTGAACAAAATTACGATTTATTCGACAACAAAAAAATTTGACTTGAATTTCTTTATGAAACAGGTAATTCCCGGGTTCTATACCAGAAAAAATCGCGTCCTCGAGACCTTTAGAGAGAATTTAAAATGAATCGAGAAATTAAAACTAATAGCTTTATTTTATTTCTAAAAATATTTGGTAAAACAGAATGGCGGCCGAAACAAAAATATTTGGTATAAACATTTTTTTTTCTCAAAAACTACGGACTTTGGTAACAATGTTCTAAGAATAAAAATGTCTTAGAATTAATCGAAAAATACTTTTTTTTTTTTTCAGATTTTTTGAAATAACATTTTGGGAAATTTCGATTTCGTGATTTATGGAACAGTCTACAAGCGTCTTTAAAAATCCTGAAAAAAAATTGAGTATTATTCAAAAAATTCTAAAAAACTTGTTCTTGGAAAATTTTTACAAAAAATTATAGTTTTCAGAAAAACATTGATTATTTGATACATGAATAATTTTTTGGAATTCATGCAAAGGCACTTTTCCCTCTCCATACCCGGCTATAGCCGTTTGGTACGAAATAGTATGCTGTTTATGGGGAAGTTTTATTAACCCAAAAAAAAATTGGTTACCCTTAAGGGGGCTTTCCCCCTTTTCGGTTTCAATAAATCGTTTTTTTTTACTGAAATCGATGCGTTGTACATTCAAATTTATTGTCCTGAAATTTTAAAGTGATCCATGTATTAGATTTCGAGTTACAGCCGGATTAGTGACGACGGTCCCGGCGCTTGAAAAGAGTCACGCAGGGAAAATGGAGGTGGACAGTGTAAAGGAAGTGTTTCAACGATCCGAAGAAAAGCATAATGTAAAATATGCTCAGTATATTGGCGACGGGGACAATAAGACCTCCAAGGGCGACTTTGGATTTGGACCCGTACAACAACGATCCGAAAGTAATGAAAAAGGAACGCGTCGGTCACGTGGAGAAAAACGCATGGGAACCAGGGTCCGTAATGCGAAGAAAACAAACAAGGGACTCGGGGAAGAGGTACAGGAACACTGACCATCAAGGTAATAGGCGAATTGACAACTTACTATTACGGCCTGTTAGGTACTTATTATCCGTATTCGGCGAAATACGGATTCAGTGGAAAAAATGCGTGACGCTATCTGACGTGAAGCCAAAATGAGGTCTACAAGGCAGAGGAGGGTGTCCTGTACGGGCCCCGAATTGATGACGAACTGTAAGTAAAAAAATTTCATAATTATATGAAAAAAAAAACGTAAAAAAACTCCAAACGCATTTTTCTCGAAACAACGTTTTTGAAACTGGAATGAGATTTTTCTCGGACACTAATTAACCGATTTTAATGATTTTTTCTTTTAAAATGTTCACAAATGATGCCATTAGTGATCAACATAGGATTTTTTTGATATTGCAAAAATTCGATTTTTAATAACAATTTAAAGGTAGAAATTTAAGGTGAAAATCGATACTTTTTTTCAAAGTTGCACCAAATCGCGTAAAATTTGAATTTCAAAAAACCCTTGATAAAAACTCCCCACCCCCCCCTTTTTTTTAAAAAAATTTTTTTTTTTTTTTTCTTAAAAAAAAGCCCGCTTAAAAAAACCCACCCCCAAAAACACATGCCCCCCCCCCCCCCGGCGGGGCGCCCCTTTTCCCCCCCCCCCCATTTTTATATTTTTTTAATAAAAAAAAATTTTTTTTTTTTTTTTTTTTTTTTTTTATTTTATTTATATTTTTTTTTTAAAAAAAAAAAAACAATAAAAAATACACCCCCGCCTTCTCTCAATAATAGGTTTAAGCCTGTGACGGGTGTTACTTGTACTTTTTGCAAAATATGCTAGCCCTGTTGGCTAAACATCAGAGTTCTAGCTAAACCTTAGAAGTTTTTGTAAAAAATGAATAGCTAAGTGGAGAAAAAAAAGATCTTCCTTTCTTTATAAATTGAAAAAATTTGGGGGAGATTTTTTTTTTTTTTTTTTTTTTTTTTTTAAAAAATAGCGGTGGTGGTATAAGATTTGGGGGGGGTGGGGGGGGGGTGTGTTAAAAAAAAAAAAGATCCCAAATGGAGATTTTATTTTTTTATTTAAAAATATTAAAAATAAAATAATAAATTTTATATTTTTTGTTTTTTTATTTTTTTTTTTTTTTTTTTTTGTTTTCTTTTTTCTTTTCAGATGACTAGGGTTTCTCGTATGTTTATCGGCGAAAATATTGATGAATTTCTTTGGATATGAACATTGAGAATATAATACCTGTTAATTTTCTATTTTAATATATATTCGCCAATTATTTTTTTTTTCCCTTGGTTTTCCTTCTCCCGGGGGAGGGCCCATGTCCGCCTGAAGTAGCTGCATTGGAACAAGGATCGACGGCCGCCATTTTGGTTTAAAAAATAAATAAAAAACTAAATGTAACCTACATACCTGTATCTTTTAATTAAAAAAAAATTGTCTCAATCCGTTTTATACTTTCCTCAAGGAAAATTTCCAAAAAAAAAACCTTTTTTTTTCCAGCGAAAAAGCGGGAAAGCCCCCTTAAATAAAACAATCTCCTATGCCACCACTGACTATCTCAACCACCGTGAAAAGAAAATAGGGTACCTGTGTGACGAATGATGACCACGTGATTTCGAATACCCTCGTCGGTCTGTACCGTGTGATTTGCGAGAAGTTTCATTATTTGTTATCTGGACTGTACTATCGAACAAAATTGCGAACCCTTGACAGGCGAACGTGATGCTGGAAAAGCTTTTTTTGCGGCACCGATGCGACCGTCTGAACCGTACCGAAATTAATTGCGAAAATCCCCGGGCTGGAGCTGAAAAATATTGTACGAGTGCCGATCTTTTTAGGCGAAAATTTTGCGGCTCCGCTACGGATGACCTACATTACATTAATTAAAATTCGCGTGTACGTGCAATTTTAAGACCTGCAGGGCCTTTATGCGTGCCCAGTCGGTCTCAAATCAACTTGGGACTCGAATTCGCGGCCCAATGAAGAGGGGGCAACGGCGCACAAGTGAGACAAAACTGTAGTGTTTTACCCAAATCATTCTATAAATCCTGGAGTGGGTACTGGAACCTTCGGCGTAGAAACAAAAAACTGGACGTTTTCCACGAAACACCGAACTACTACACTTTTCTCGACGCGCGTTTCGCCAACCAAGTTGGCATCTTCAGGAGAAGATTAAAACTGTTTTTAATCTTCTCCTGAAGATGCCAACATGGTTGGCGAAACGCGCGTCGAGAAAAGTGTAGTAGTTCGGTGTTTCGTGGAAAACGTTCAGTTTTTTTTTTTATTCTATAAATCGGAAAAATAAAGATTTTAAGATGCTTTTTGTTTTAAAATGTTCGTTATGAATTTCTCCATAAATTCCTCGAGCCGGATTTTTGATTTTTCATTCCGAATATTTTATTATTCTAATCTAAAAACGTATTAATTATAAGGTGATTAAACGACAAATCTATACGATTTAGATTTTATGATAATTTGACGTGTGTAAGACAAATTGAGATAATATCATGATGATCGGTGGGTCAAAATACGTTGGAAATGGTATGTCTGGTAAAAATGTCACAAATTGAGTCATTTTGGTGCAATTTCCTCCAAAAATTGGCATTTATGAGAATCTAGGTTAAATTCTGACAACGCCATGATGTTCAGCGGGTCAAAACACGTCGGAAATTATATGTTTGGTTAAAGTTGTCAAAGGTGCTAAGTTCGACGGTCAGGGCACATTTCAAGAAATTACTGTAACAGTCAGGAGGGTTAAGATATGCCCCTCCCCCCACCTCAATAAATAACACCTGACCAAATCAAAATAACCAAAAAAAAAATGCCAACTCCATCATTTAAAATTACATATATTCGTACATTCCCAAGTTTTAAGGGAACAGCAAATAACAAGAGACAAAACTGTAGTGTTTTACTCAAATGACTCTATAGATCGGAAAAATAAAGATTTTAAGATGCTTTTTGTTTTAAAATGTTCGTTATGAATTTCTCCATAAATTCCTCGAGCCGGATTTGTGATTTTCATTCCGAATATTTTATTATTCTAATCTAAAAACGTATTAATTATAAGGTGATTAAACGACAAATCTATACGATTTAGATTTTATGATAATTTGGCGTGTGTAAGACAAATTGAGATAATATCATGATGATCGGTGGGTCAAAATACGTTGGAAATGGTATGTCTGGTAAAAATGTCACAAATTGAGTCATTTTGGTGCAATTTCCTCCAAAAATTGGCATTTATGAGAATCTAGGTTAAATTCTGACAACGCCATGATGTTCAGCGGGTCAAAACACGTCGGAAATTATATGTTTAGTTAAAGTTGTCAAAGGTTCTGAGTTCGGCGGTCAGGGCACATTTCAAGAAATTACTGTAACAGTCAGGAGGGTTAAGATATGCCCCTCCCCCCAACTCAATAAATAACACCTGACCAAATCAAAATAACCAAAAAAAAAAAATGCATCCATCATTTAAAATTACATATATTCGTATATTCCCAAGTTTTACGAGGGAGAACCCAAAAATAATCGAAACAGCATTGCCGTGGGCGGAGCTTGTGTAGTACGCATTTCTACCGCTAGGCGTGTACAGCTCCAACTCATTGCCAGTTCAGTGCCGCCTGTGTTGTCGACCTGGCTTGTTCTGTTCTCTGCAGGATTGTTTTTACTAGCGCTTTTTGTTCGTGTTCCGTTTTTTATGATGGCAAGTTTAAGTGAACAACGTGAACAACGCAGCTGTGAAATTTTGTTTTCTACTCGGTAAAAATGTTGCTGAAACTGTTTTAATGTTGAAAACAACTTACATGGGACAAACTCAAGGGACGGGTTTGCTCGATTTAAAAATGGCGACATGCGATTGATGACAAACCTCGTTCTGGACGTCCATCAACTGCCCAAACCACGAAAATGTTGAAAAAATTCGAGAGCTTGTGCTCACAGACCGTCGACAGACAATTGATCAACTGTCAGAGATTAGTGGTTACCTTACGCCTGACCTGGCTCCGTGCGACTTTTTCTTATTTCCATGCATGAAAAGGGGCATGAAAGGACACCGATTTGACAACATTGAAGAGGTCAAGAAAAGAAACAGGGAGGAGCTGTCAGCCATTTCTAAAGATGACTACAAAAAATGTTTCGAATAGTGGAAGCACCGGTGGCACAAATGTATTAGTTGTAATGGAAAGTATTTTGAAGGGAATAAAGTTGTTTTGTAAAAAATTTGAAAATATATAGCTTTTAAAAAATAATTCTGGTTATTTTTGGGTACCCCCTTTGGGTACAAGAGTCCCCAATTTATTTTCTTGATGCCACCACTTCTTCTGATACGCCACTGCCACAACCTCTGTGGCGAATACCATTGTGATTAGTAAATAGTCTCTTAAAGAAGAAGATGGATATATATCTTACTATGTTCAAAGTAATGAAGAAAGCGGTAGACATTTAGGTATATAGTTACATTCTATTTTACATTAAGTGATGAGGCATTAAAAAAAAACGCCGTCACAATTGGCCGAACAAAAAAAGACATATTTATATCCTTAATTTTAAGTTTATAACCTTTTTTGTGTTGTCACATAATGTGACAGCCACTTGTCAAAAGTTTGACAACAACAAAGTTTCGCCTCGAGCTTCGACATAACCGTTATTTCCATCTCTCTCGTTGATAGCAAGATTTTATATTTTTTAATTGTGATGCAATTGACCACAACTTAGTGATAAATTCAATAATAATACAAACCGCAACCTAACTTATTTCAACTTGTGGAGTAAATGGGATCATCTACAAACTTTTAAGGAAACAGTGATCGTCAGATAAAGATATCATAAAAAGATAAGACACTATTTAGAGATTTAATGCAGATTAGATCAGATATAGCGATATAATTTACCCCACTTCACCCCAATATTTTAAATTTATCTTCTACAAATTATCCCGTTCCGCGAACATCACGGACCGCCACTGGAACTCTGTACGATGTATGCAACGACACACGTTTTTTTTTGCTACACGCCTGCGCTATGCAATTAATCATACGGCGGCCGTGAATTAATCACTATTTTAATTAAGTCGAGTCCGATACAGACGCACACACACAAATCTACCGGATTTGTCGCAGGTATTTTGGAGGCGGGCGGCGAGAGGGGGAGAGTGCGGCTCCGAACGCTTTCCGGTTTTGTTTTTTAATTAAGGAAATTAGCCCCGCCGGACACGAATTTCTCGCGAACGAATAAGCAACGGGTCCGGAGGGGAGGGGGTGTAATAGGGTGATTTACGGCCGGGCTAATTAAAAACCGATTCACTTTTGGCTGCTGCGGCACAAAAACCGAGTACCGAAGCCCGTTTATACAGAGAGGCGAAGATATTACTTAAATATACACTGAGAGAAAGTGCATTTAATACATAGTAGAGGAGACCGGGGCTAGTTGGCATAGATTTTGGTTTTTGGCTTTTCTAAGTTTTTCCGTAACAGTTGGAGTAAATCCGATTTTATCTAATGATAGGTGAACTACTTGGGCACCTATTTGTAACAGAAAGGTTTTGTGTCAGCGTTTTTAGTAGGCCAAAAAAAAATGGTTTCCCAAAGGCTTTCCACTGTGCCAATTAATCGGATGTCCGGGGCAAGTTGGCATACCCATGCCGAAAACACTCCTATCTAACGGCTGTAGTAACTTGTGGCTACAGTGAGAGGGAAAGGAAACGGCTATAACCCCATTATCTTTCAGCAGATCTAATGCTTCAATTGACAAATGCGAATCATGGTTATCAAGAAGCATCAGTACAGGACGTTCTTTAGAGCACTTTGAGAAATTAATGAAATGGTGGACGAACTTCACGAAATTTTTCTCAACCATCCGCCTTGAGCTGTTCGCGTCACCATCTGATCCAGATGGACCGCCTGTGACAAAACTGTTCTTGTACCTTACTCTGGGGACTAGTATGCCAACTAGCCCCAACAAGGTTTTCAAAACAACATTGCTACTACATTCTCTCAACACAACATAAGGAGGCAAAATGACACATGAACGCATTCACAATAAGCTGATTGACACACAACATAGGACAGGACTTCCCTAGCCTAAAATATTTCAGAATAAAATTAGTTTCATACTTGATCAAAAAAAGATGTTGCTGGATCTCCTCTCGCCTACGCTTGGAATCTTGGAACTAACTGAAACTGCCACGATGATGCAATACTGCCGTGCGTTATACTATCCAGAAGACAGCGCTCCCCTCCTTCTGTGCCAATAACTGAAGCGAATGCCAACTAGCCCCGAGTGCTAACTAGCCCCAGTCTCCCCTACACAAAACGTTTCTTAAATGAGTGATTGATGAATTACAGGACATGTAGATCAAATTAAATTATGAATGAATATCATAATGATATTTCTGAGAAAAGCTTCATGAGGGTGATAAACCTTATCAAACAGGTCCCCAGCGAATGGTTTTCTTTACGTGTATATCTTATAAACTGTTGGACATAAAATCACCAAATCTATTACCAGGCCCGTACTAAAGGGCTCTGTACCTACCTAATACCAAAATTTTTGAGCAAACTGCATTAGATTGAACCTTCGCTGTCACTAGAAACGTCAAGATTTCATAAGGTTTCTGTTTTTTTTTTCTGCACCCTTTCAATTTACGCCTTAGAGTCTACAAAACAAAAACTTCGTCATAATTTCACTTTTTGTACATGCCCTCTAAATTTGACCGCCTGTTTTAGAAACACCTTGTATTTAAAATAAGTTACTAAAATACCTAAAAGACGGCGTCTTCCCCTTTTCAAACTTACTTTTTTTTAATTCTGTCTTGAATTAATTGTATACGATAGTTAAACAATAAGTAATAATTCATTGGCTTTCCCTATCAATAAATAACAGTATTAAAAAAAAATTAATACGCGTTATATATATTTTAAAAAACCTGTATTTTTTATACATCATGTCGATAAAGATTTTTAATAGAGTAGATAAAAAATTATAGAGCAGCACAATTTTTACAACAATTGCAGGAAATTTCTCTACACATATTATATATTTAAAAAAGATCAATTAGATACTGACGAAAATGAGGGAAAGCAATTAAAATTCAAAGAAAACCCATTATGCCATACTGTTACTCGAAAATTATCTCGTTGAAATTTGAGGCTTGCTGATTGAGTGTGAACAAATCTCTCACTCAAACATACAATGTCAAAAGTATGGTTGGTACATTTGAAAACAGTCAGGAGTCGGGTACATGAAAGAGTCAGCTAGCTCATTGACTCAGTTGATCGAATGGAATCGATTCGGGCTAACAAGCTCTGGATTTCCACACCTCCACTCTAAATAAACGCGCGGATCCCGTTATATAATGCTAAGAAACTCGACCATTTACGAAATTACTATATTTGTAACCTGCGTCATTCCGGGTCGAACCCCCACACAAAATAGAACAGGGATATCATTTAAACACCCCTCTTGGTTAACGTTCAACCGCTCCTCAAACACAAAACAAGTCGCACGGCGACAAATCAAAGAGATTTACCGAAGCCGTCTCGCGAATCGCGATGCGAATAAAGGGAAATATTTCATCGCGCCCCAGATCGGGATAATGAGCCGGGAAGTCCTTAATATTACCCGCCATCGGCAGCGTCCTAGTAGAGCGTCACGCGTCTGTCCGGAGAAGCTATCCGCGACGAACGTCGCGGACTTCTACTTAACTAATGTCTTGTTTGTCGACCTCACTGAGTCTTGTTTGAATTACGAAGAGCGGTGGCGCCAACCTGGAAACCGAAATGCGAACGCCAGGACAAGAAAACAAATCCATCATCTAATTGAAAACGCAAACAGCGAGAATTTTGCGAGGGAGAATTTTGTATTGTTCTACGTTTCGAGATTCGATCTTCTTTTTAGGTTTATACATAATTTATGTTTTCTAACCCGAACTATGACATAAAAAACTGTGTATGTATTCAGTTTTTGGCAATAAAAAATGCCATATTTATTTGTAATATATTTTATGATCAAAGGATTAGGATGGTGCCTAAGGTCGATTTTTGTCCCCCTTCACAACTATGTAGTTGTAAATAGATGAAATTACTTTTGTATAACAACAAAAAAATTCAGTCAATTCCAGTTCAAATGGAACTCTATCGACTCCCATATACATATGTATGTCCAAAACCGTACAAGTGAGCATGCGCAATGTGGAAAAACAATACTCAAAAAGCAGTGATCGCTCTTAAACCAAAACTATACACTCAAGACTTCAAAAAACTGCATGTTTGTGTGCAAAACTATAGCTTACCATAACCTTAAAGCACTCAGTTCTCGACAGACCGCAAACCTATGCTTCAAAGCCTGAAAAAACATTCTGGTTTTATTTTGAGTGAGTTAGAAGAATTACTCTTGAGAAGTTTGCAAGAAATCATAAGTATAAAAAAAATGTATTTACTCGGTGATTATAAAAAAAAAAAAAACATTTTGCCAATATTTTGCACGCCGTTTCCAAGATCTGGAGGCAGCCATTTTTGAAAAAAAAAAATCCGCAAATTTTTCCTGAAGATGTTTTGCCATTGCAGCCTTCTACTTAGATATAGTACCCACCCCTAAAATATGGTGTGGGTCCCATACCTCCTTACGGACATACGAGCATGTCAAATTTCACCGGCCGCCACTGGTTTGTGAATGGGATTTTGAGGCTATTTTTTACTCTTGCAGCCCACCAAGAATAGCTTTGCTCGCGAATTGCGCACAACGAACGTACTACGAGGTAGAACAACGATACCCGAGAGATCAGATCAATAACAGACTGTACTTCTCGAAGCTTCACGTCTACAGCTACAAAATAAATGAGTACAATTTCAGTTTTCAACTACTATTTTCAAGGCCAGACCTACTGTTGGTGCACTGTATATTTTGTACACTCATTTGTCCGTTTAATTTGCTATACCTCTGGAATAGACCGAATATTATTTTTAAAGTAATTCCATTTATTTATAACAGGTTTGTTGGGAGCTGACGAATTGGCCTTCATAGATTGTATCACACAAGCACTACCTTTTTCTGTTATGCAGAATCCGCTAAAGCTCCCCAAGCAGTCTTGGATTTCTACGTGTTTAAAAAAATGTTCGGAATGATTCTGAATTAACTTTGGATTAAAATATTAAGGGCAGTTGATGTTAAGTTTTGTTTTTTGGATAGGATGACCTACATATAGGTGGCACAAAGAATAATAATAGAAGGTTGGATATATATCGATTTATAACATACAATTCCATACTGAATTAATTCTCGATACCAAAGATTAATTTAAAGAACAAAAATTGAACTTTCAGTGATTTGGGTCCAAGATGCCCGTTCAGTAGATCACTTTGAGTCCAACAATACTTTGGTACTAACAATATCTTCAGTATGCTAAACGCTTACTTAGACTTTGACGAATCTGTTAACATCATATAGATTAGTACATTACCACAACATTGCCAACCATTGCTTGCAACCAATTTGTCCAAAAACTTACCTGAAACAAAAAAAACATTAGCTATAAATTAAAACCAATTAATAACATATCAATTTAATATTGTCAGTAATACCTATTGCTTTCACTACCGCAGTCAGAAATCTGAATTCTTCAGGTACTTATGTTTTTTTTTTTATTTCTCAAAATAACAGTTTTCGTTATATCCCACCTTTTTGTGACTTTTGGCGTACCCTGTATGCACCCCCCCCCCCCATATTATCAAAAACACATAATTCATAATTGAAATAAAATTTCAATAGGTAGGTACTATAAGAGATTTGTTGAAGTATTGAAATTATACAGAAGTAAATGTAAGTAACCGCCATGAAATTTTTAGCGAAAATTCGTGGAAAAGGTTACGTTGCGAAATTAGGGTTGACATGGCTTAATTCGTTTTTACATTTACATCGGCCTGTGGAACAAACTAGTTCTGACACAACGAACTCCATACTCTAACGACTTCACGAAGGAGTGGGAACATACGACGAAAAATATTAATACTATTTTTAACGTTTAAAGTGGAAACAGCAGTAGCGTGAACCAAAGGCAGGCAAGAGTAAGTACACATCATTAAAGGCACACCTGAAAACAGACTGCATTTGTAACAGACAACCAACACAAACTTTAAAAGCTATTCGACATCTTACGTGCTTCATATTTTTATTTAAGATAATAAACAACTTGCTGAGAATCACAGACAGAATATAAAAAAATAATAACTGTTGTTGCCGCCTGATTCAAAACCAGTGATTGGCATTCTTTTTAGGCAAAAACATTAATATACAATAAGATAATGACACGATAATCAGGCATTGACAGAAGTTATATTGGTTTGCCTGTAACTTACGTCTTTGAACAATTATTTGAGTAAGACTTCGGTTTAGAAAGATGGATAAATTTAGGGGTCGTATATATTTTTCGATAAAGGATTTTTCGACGGTCCCCTGAGTATAGAGGAATATTATTTCTCTTTAGAAAACGACTCATAACGACAAGTTATGAATTTTTTTTATATCTCATGTTAAGTCTATGGGAAATTTTACTTTTACTAGCAATATATGTCATAGATGGCGCCAAGAAACTACAATATTGACATAAACCAACCTAACCTAGCAAGATATACATATAGGAGATATGCATGACTTAGAATAACATAATATAACCTAACTAACCTAGCCTATTAAAAAAGTTATGAATTTTTTTATATCCCATGTTAAGTGTGTTGGAAATTTTACTTGGCAATATATATCATAGATGGCGTCAAGAAACTACAATATTGACCGAACCCTATAAATCTAATAAATGAGATACTACTGAAATATATCAAATATCATTATTTGGTCCAAGACAGACGCTATCTTTCGCCTTCCTAATCTGCGCATGCGCAGGAATTTCTAGTATCGCCATCTATGATTACTATTGCTAAATAAAAGTTCTTATTGACTATAACATGGGATATAAAAAAATTCATAACTTTTTAAGGGTCATTTCCTAAAAGAATTTTTGTGCCGCTATACTCAGTAGACCCTCCTATATCGAAAAATATATACGACCCCTAAATTTATCCATCTTTCTAAACCGAAGTTGAGTCATTATTTGTAATGTTTATTAAAACTTTCCCCTTATTATTATATTTAGAATGACTTGAAATATTTTCGACCATTCGTTAATCAAAATTATGATAAATTTACGTAGTCAAATGCAAACAAAATTAAAATTCAACATTTCAGAGATTTCAACTTTTCAGAAAACTTTCAACTTATGAGAAAACTCAAACAGTCTGGAACCCATACCATACTTTATCCATTCACCGCATTTATAACAAGAGGACCCAGTAAGTTATTTAAAATTATTCAAATAATAATTTCGACAACGTGCATTCGTTATCCGGAGCTTTATATGCGTTATAAAATCCCGTCACGCCAAATACATTATGAAGTAATTTAAAAGCACTGTTTTCATTCCCACCCACGCGAAGACAGTCAAATAGATACGTATTAGAACCGTGTCAGAAAAAGCTTATGGGAAGATACCGATATACTCTTTGCCAAATTTGAATTTAAAATATATAAATTTGAATATAATGGAAAACACACCGCTAACAGACTGCTAATATACAGTCTGTCCATAAAATACCCCCCCCCCTCCTTAATAGATGAGAAATTAGACTGTGCAAAGCTTTTTTATGAAGGTAAACTGAATTTCGGAAATTCAGGCAAATTCAGAGATTCAAAACAGGGGGCGTCACACGAGCCATTAAATCGATATTTTTTAAGTAGCAACATGGACCAGGTCACCCCTGATTCGAAAGGTATTTTTGTTTTTCACACAATAGTAAAAATATATTGAAAATCGGTCCACCTATTTTCAAGTTATGGGGTAAAAGATAATTTATTGACGTAATGACAACCCATACTGAATAAGAAACCATTTTATCTACCTACCTACCTACTACATATCTACCACTGACACGTCAGTAAAATCCCACAGAGTAATATAGTAGTTGTTTTAATTAACCTTGTTCTTATTTTTTTTTACTTTTATCGATTTAATTTTGTTGTGACAGTGACAGCTAACAAAGATGAAAACCTTGTTAACTCAAAGTAAAAAATATTGGAGACCCCGCTAACGACAACGCACAGTTCTGTAATTTTTATATGACATCATACAAACCTTTATTATTACTATGAATAGTTTTTAAAGCTGTTTCAGCGGACACACCATGAACTTTGGTCTGGCTCTCCTTAATAGCTGCAGCTTCGGCAGGATTGAATTGTAAAATAACAGCTTTTATTTGCTGGAAAGTCTCGTTAATACATAACCACAGCCGTGTATTTTCTAATTCACATTTAATCAACTACAGTAAGTCAGTGCGTACAGTCGGTATACGAGTATAGTTACGCGACGTACTTTTTTATATCTATCTATTTATATATTTTTCACAGTATTTATGTGTCGGCTACAATCGCGTGTGTCCCTACACATCAGGTTTTCCTTACAGACTCTACAGATTACGGTCACGCCATCATAAAATAAATCTTCGAAATCACTGATGAATTTATTCACTTTGCCAGAAAATGATAGTTTTTTAGGCGTTTGCACATGTGACACATAATTATTAATGTAATGTAATACCGACGCCGACCACATAAACACCTCGACCACAGTAATAATAATGCTAGAGTATGCCAGACAGTCGGATTAAAATCCGTTTCAAATGAGTTACCATCTTGCATTTATCCTTGATGCCACTTGCATCAAACTTGCTATTTAAAAATTTTAATAAAGAAAATTTGATGATGCTTGTGGTGCTCCCTGTGAATTTTCGAAAGTCAGTTTACTGTCATGAAAAGCTTTTTATGATAGTTTCACCTTGATTTTGTCTGAATTCGCTAACTCAACTGATTCAAAGTTCAAGGGTGGGGAGCTTTACGGACAGACTGTACGAGGTGCGTCAATTAAGTAATGAGACTGGCAACGTAGCGCCCTATCTAACAACACTGCGGAGACGGGACTTGGAAGATCGGTAGTAATAGTAGACATGTAATGCACCTTCAGTAGTTTGAACTTATCAGTCATTTGTTTATTCTTTGTGACTATTTTCGTAAACTAGTTTTTTTTCTAGTGCGTTTTAAAAATGAGTGACATTAATTGTGAGCAACGGTGTGCTATCAGGTTGTGCCTCAGAATTGGACACAGCGCAACGGATACTTTTGCAAAACTTCAAGACGCCTACGGAGACAGTGTTTTTTTTTCAAGATCCCAGGTTTTTCGGTGGTTTAAGGCATTCTCAGAACGAAGAGAGTCGATTGAAGTTGAACCACGCAGCGGAAGGCCTTCATCTTCAAGATAAAGATGAAACTGTCGATAGAATACGGGATCTGTTCATTCAGATCGTCAGTTGACGACGAGAATGATGGGGGAAGAGTTAATTAAATTTGAATCACACCACATCAGGAGAGAAAGGTGTCTTGACTTTTTGGAATCGGTTGTAAATGATCCCCATTTTATGGAATGTGTCATTACTGGTGATGAGACTTGGGTGTTTGAGTACGACCCGGAAGCCAAGCGCCAAAGCATGGAATGGCACACTTCAAGCTTTCCAAGACCCAAAAAAGCAAGAATGAGCAAGTAGAAGATCAAATGCATGCTGATTTGCTTTTTTGATAGCCAGGGAATTGTCCACAAAGAGTTTGTGCCAAGCCAAACAGTAAATTAATACTTTTACAGAGGATCTTGAAAAACTTCGAAAAAGGGTCATGCGTGTGAGACCAAAGAACAACTGGATGTTGCATCACGACAATGCGCCTTTTCACACAGCCATTTCATTAAACGAGTTTTTAGCCAATAAAAACATTCCTCAGTCTCCATATTCGCCTGACTTGAGTCCTTGTGACTTTTGTCTCTTCCCGAGATTGAAAAATCACCTCAAGGGACGTCATTTTGGGACCATAGAAAACATTCAAATGGCTGTAATCGACCAGCTGAAGGCTATTCCAGTATAAAAGTTGTTCCAGCACTACTATGAGGAATGGAAGAACCGTCTCCACCGCTGCGTGGCTTCCCAAGGAAGTTATTTTAAGGGAAACAATAATGAATTGTAATTCTATTCGAATAAAAAAATTTAAAAAAACAGTCTCATTACTTAATTTACACACCTCGTATGTGTAAGTTGTAAAAACTCTCCGGCAAATCTTCGAGAAAAATGCCCCTGCGCTATAAACGCCACCGAAGTTTCCTACTAAAACTTCTGGCTCGTTTGTGGAACACAATCGTACATGTGGATTCGACCAACACAATAAAATATCTTCATTCTAAACATATTTAGGTATACATACATCCGTGGCCGCATTGTAAGGTAAGAAATTTAAAGTTCTTTATAATGCCCCGACTCCCACGCGACCCCTGTTGCCCTGTCAGATTTTATTCGGCCATAAAAATAATTTACTTACCTACGAAAACCGTGTACGCGCATTGTTTTTGGCGCTGAACGTGTGGGTAAGCGAGCGGCGTATCGTATTTCATCGGACAAAAAGGACTCGTACGATTTTATAATTGGACATCACCTTCGTGGAGAATCTACGAAGCGCAAACTACGTTAGGATCTTCCGAAAGAGACACCTCCCTAGGTGCGACTGCCTACGCGGAACATTATCTTTTTGTTTTGCCATTCTCTGTCATATTATTAAAGTTCGGAAAGGCTATAGCCGGGTAAGAGGTCAAATCGGCCCTTGAACCAATCGAGCTTCTGGTTTGGCAGGTCAGAAGTATAAATAAAAAGACTCGTTTAGCTAGATTTTCAGACCTCCAGGTCGTCTCTAGAAGCTCCTAACCTCAAAAGTGTGCTTTTCGTTTTTTCTCGATTCTGGGCGCAATTTTCAACCAAATGTTTTGAGAAAAATCACAGAGTTGCATGTTTCTGTTACAAATAAGTTCAATTTTTTTTAAATTTTTTTTGTTCCAAATGCCGCTCAGAAAAAATTATTGAATATTTCAATCAATATTTACTTTAGGACGCTTTACATTGGCCAACTTTTAAGGCCATGTTTTGTTTTTGTATTTTTTGACGCTCTTTCACGTGGTGCTGCTTAAATTTAATTTTAGGTGGTGGAACGTCGTGAAAAATCCAAAAAACCGTTTTTAGGCAGTTTTTTGCATTTATTTGTCTTGGATTACATTTTATCAGTTACTATTTTTTTTTTCCGTTGAATCCGAAAAAAATTTAGGAGCGTTACAACTGGGGGGTAGTTCAGTTAACGGGGTTAAAATACACGATATACTGCGCAAAATCTTCTTATTCAAAATGCCTTCTACAATAAACTCACTGTGTTTATTGTGGTAATTAAAAATATACGAATCTTACTGCCTGTGAACACTACAAACTTATTCAGAGAGTGTACTAGATATAATAGTAAGTGTAGATATAAAAATAAGTGTTCAGATGTGGTACTAGATATAATAATAATAATAATATATTATAATATTTAATCCCCAAAACAGAAGCAGCCAAAATAATATCGAGCCATCCAACAAAAAAAGTCATCAAAGTTGGCCGAGTAAAAAAAGATCTCAAAACTATTATTATTATTAATTAAATTATTAATTAAATTATTAAAAATAAAAAAAAATATCTTAAAATTATAACCTTATTTAATTGTCAAAGCTGTCACATCATATGACAGTCATTATTTATTTTACAATTGTGACAGTCACTTGTCAAAAGTTTGAGATAACCGACAAGCTTTGTCATGACTATTATTTCCATCTCTCTCGTTCATAGCCAGATTTGATGACGTTTTTTTTTTTTTGGATGGCTCTATATACAGTGTCCGCCATTAAGTTGGAACATTTGGGAATTTTTTTTAATCTTAGAGTATTAAAGTGATTTATTTATTGTGTGTTATTTTTAAGTAGTAGTTTCGTATCAAGATTGTAATTGTAATTGAAACCATTTTTGTAGGCTAACAAAATAAAGTTTAATCATTAACAGTTGAGAAACAATGGGTGATTATTTTTTTTTTTTTGGAAATTGGAAAATAATCCAGTCAGTACTTCTTTTTTCGACTGCGAATATCAATAATCTTCAAAATCAACGATACCTACGAATGTTATTAGCACAGTCCGGTTGCAATTATTTATTACTATTGGTTTCGAAATATTACTTAGGTGGCAACATTTGTCTGAAAATAATTGGCGCTTAATAATTATTTCGGAGCTCATATAAAATAAAAAAATTAAAATAAAAGTTCAAAAACATCCTCCATCATCCTCCATCATCCTCCATCATACAAGATATCACAATTTTGAAAAATACATCTGGGGATACGGTAGGAAGCTCCAATATCCATGTTCAGATGTTGTAGATCCACTATGACATAAATATTGTCATTAGTAAAAATGTTTTGCATCGGTTGCTTGTTCACCCTGTATGTCATGTACCTTTTAATATTCTCTAAATCATTTTAGTAGCACTAATTGGAACAAAATGATCTTTCCATTGTTGCCAATCCATTCAAAATCGATCAGTTATTCTTTGGATTACAGCGGTTCATAATTGGGTCTAAAAATTGCATGAATCGAACCTATTGAGCAGTTTAGAAGACAATTATAAACGCCTCTGGTCTACTGTTCCGGTCCACTTTTATTTCTACAAGCTCCAGGAATGAAATAAAACGAATGAAACAGAAATAGATAAAGACGTAATTCAAAACGCGAAATCCTAGATATCAATCTGAAATCTACGAGCAAATATGTAGATTTAACCCGCGGGGTGTGTATCCAATTACAATAAAGAACGCAAACGGTGGATCAGACGTTTCAGATTACTTTGCCTCATGTAAGAATTATATCACCACATTAACTACTACGATCACGTAAATGCGGGTAATCGAAAAAATAAACGCATTATCGGTATATACAGTATATCCCACGTAAGTTAGCAACGTCCCTATATATTAGTGATGTAACGAATGTTAAGTTTCTCACATTCGCGAATGCGAATATTCATATTCAATATTCGCGAATGCGAATGTTGACTTTCAAATAAAGCGCGCGCAAACTGTCATACAGGTTTGACATTTCGTGTCAGCCATGTTTAAACCGAACATAGTCGAGCCGTTACAGGTTGAATGAACGAAGCTAGTCACATTAAAGGCGTTTTTTCTTGTTAATCGTATTCAACGTACGTTTCAAACCGTATTTAAAGGTTGCCGTCAAAATTTGGGTTTTCAAGAACGAATATTTTTTAACCGTCGAGTTAACCTCAAACGGACAAACGTCAAGGGAACAAGGTTTTGATTCCAATGGATCGTTCATCAAGTTTACAGTTCTATGTGCTTAACCAAAGACTGGAATACTCGTTATTCCAGTCTTTTATTAACATATCTTTTATTAACAGATCCTCTATTTGTATTTCTACAATACCGGCACAATCGGGGTCCATTTTCAATGCTTATGGTAAAAATTACCATAAAATAACAAAACATTTGACAAAAACTGGAAACTGATGAATTATATACCTAACCTTACAATTTGTGGCATCTTTACATTTTTCCCTGTCCAACAAAGATCTTGCAAGAAAAAGACAGAACAAACGGTTCAAACACAAGTCCCGGATGTTTTTAAATGTGGTTCAACACGCTGGAAGAATAACGTCACCGGTTAACAAGAAAATGCAGTGTTTTGGAAAGTGTTTGAACTGTATTAACAAGAAAAAAAAATGTTGTTCAAGACTGTTCCATAATCATTTTTTTATTCAAATATTATAAGTAAATAAAAAACTATAAATCATATCAGTTGTATTATCATTCCATATCCATCCAATCCATATATAATTTCCTTTTTGTTTGTCAAATACATTCGCCAAATATTCGCATCGTTTCTTTCGTTCTTTTCTTAAGTCTTTCTTAAGTCTTCAGAGTGAGAAGATTAAAACTGAGTTTCAATTTTCTCCTGAAGATGCCAACTTAGTTGGCGAAATGCGCGTCGAGAGAAGTATAGTAGTTCGGTGTTTCGTGGAAAACGTCCAGTTTTTTGGTAAAAATGTGCTTTTCTTTAGGTGTTTACATTGGAATACTCCCTTAAATGATATACTGCTGTCTTGCAATTTTAAGTGGGTCGCACTGTATACGATATGGCACGTATCAGACGTGTTTAAGCAGCCGTGTATTAGTGTCATCGGCTGACTCAACTATCTCCACATAAACTATAAATTACAAAATTCTATATAGTACAAAGGCACACAGACACTAAAATTGCCATTGTTTACATTCTGAATAGCCACTAAATTAACAAAAAGACACGAGAGCATCCTTTATGGTCAGGCCTATTATTTTACGACTATATAACTATATAATTTCGTGTAAGGCACGACGTGACGTCACACGAATTCCCGACTAATAATAATCCCGCTACGGTTGACACCAGAAAGATGCAGCACCAAATATACGAGTGCTAACTATTAATTAGTTGCAGTACGCCGATGTTTTATAGTGTCATAGTAGGTCATTACAGCGACGGTCAGATGTTTGCGACGTGTAAATAAGCGGTGGTAGAAGAGCGGGGAAAATATAGCCGGCCGTGGAAGCGTAATTTTGAAAAAAAAAAAAACAACATTGATGGCTTCTATTCGTTTAAAGCGCATCAAGCATGAAGTCGTTAGTCGTGGATTTTTTTAACAAAAAAAATAGTCATAATAGTGGACAAACTACGAGCATAATACAAATGGGTATAAAGAAAGGAAAAAAATATAGTTCATAACAAAACATGGCAAAATAAATGTTCATAATTACAAGCAATATGGTTAATATTCACTTGGGGTCAATGTAGGAACTGTCAACAGTTAATTATTGGGATTGAAAAGGTTTGCCCTTATCCTCGGTATATTATTCAGGTTATTGATTTTGCGACAGTTTATTTTAGATTCTACAAAGTTATTTTACCACACTTATCTACACATTTATTGATAACCACATATATAGTGATTTTTTCTTTGGTGATACAAGTTTTAAAACATTTTTAAAACGTTACTTTATCTTCGTATCACTCTAGCAAGATGCTTTTTTTAATACAGGTATACCGATTAGAAATGGAAATTAAAGTTAATGACATCAATAATAGTGAATTATTGATGAATTAATTGAATTTTTGTGTCATCTTCTAATCATACAATTAATGCAATATTTTAGCCTCGGCTTTGCCACGATTTTCACATAATGTTGTATTATTTTCTACCAACTCCACCCCGTAGGATGCCGACAGGCTAGAGCATTTACACGCTACAATGTGGAGATATCACCAAACCGGGCACCAAATTTTGAAAAATTCAATGCAAACAACGGTCTTGTGAGTACTTAATACTTAAATACTCATTAGAGTACATAAATACGAATTTCGAGCTCGAAAATAACTCGAAATTCGTGTACCTTTTATTTTCTTCTGCAAGGCATAGTTTTCAAATTGAGGTGTAATTCTAGCACGAAAAATCAGTTTTCCTGGTTTTTCTGGAAAATGGTAAGAGCTAGAGGAAGCTCTAAAATCGCATTCAAGAGCTCGAAAATACCTCGAAATTTCTGTGCCTTCCGTTTTTTTTTTTATAGAGAATCAATTTCACAACGTCAGATGTAATGTTAGCATGACAAAAAATAATTTTCCAATTTTCTGAAAAGCGGTGCATGCTACATACAGCTCGAAAATCGCATTGAAGAGCTCGAAAATAGCTCGAAATTCCTGTGGCTTTCGTTTTCCAAAACAGCCATTTTTTAAAAATCTGTCATGCTTAAATTTTGGACCTCACTGACACTCATCCAGCAACGGAAAAGTCGTATGGAGCGGTGTAGAGATCGCCAAGTGAAGTAGATTGAAGGCGAACAAGTTGCTACTGTAATTGGTAACGAATAAAAAGTGTTGTGACAGCAGTTCGGTTATTTAATAGCCACACCTCGTAGATACCATGTATGGATACGTAGTTGGGCTTGGTTTTCTTCATCAATTAGTGTATGAGTATTTCTATAATCGATTTCTTAATTAAGGACATAAATGTTTCAATAATAAGGCAGTAAAATGATTGTGCATATAAAAGTACTTTTATTTATCCAGCGACTTTAATCGACACCAGTCAGTGCACACGAAACCGAAAAAAAGTCGAATACTTAAAACTGCAAGTTGATATCGCATGATGCGGAGACAAGAATACCACGAATATACGCGTTGAGGAGTCGTCCTTGAGACAGATTCACGTGCAAATATTCCTGGCAAATGAACGGTGTAACATTAGCCGTTTTAACAACTTCATTCGAGATTATCGCAATCCCTGTTCGTGTTGGTTGCCTGAGCAGCCAACGTTATCACCAGAGACATGCACTTTTGCCGATCTTCGAGAGCGCCACAACAGGAGATATACTTGCTAACAGGATTACAAGAATTACACAATTACACATCGTGTTCAAACTTATGTCGACACTGGTGTTAACTTTGTTGTTATGAGAGATTAGATTTCGGTTATCAATTATATCAATCGAAGAAAACAACTAATCGATGGTCACGTGACATCTACAGAAATATATAAAACATTAGGTTCAGATTTTCGTCATGGTATGTTAAAATCAGAAGCAATAGTAAACAGGACCAATGTTTGATGCCGGTTTCACAATCAGTGTAACTACTCAAAATTAGGTGATCTTTCCAAAGGATTTTGCGCTCGCCGAATATTCGGAGGCACCATTCGTCAACAGCTATTTACCCGTTACGACGTTTGGCAAACCGGATAAATTGTACGTCTCTAGTTATAACAGCGGAATTATTCAAGCAAACGTCACGTTGCTACAAGTCGACTTATTTCAAAAAACCATCGCAAAACCATGGCAATGAAAAGCGCAGACAACAAATCGGGTGAATATCGTGGAGGTAACAAGTTTCTTAGTTAATTACGTGGTACGGGACGAAGAACCGAGCTGAAAACGAGTCGTAACCTACATTATGTTGATGGATTTTCTGGCGACATATCTGTTTTCGTTAGAGAGAAACAAGAGAAGTTACTTTAGTGGAAAGATTAGCGAAAATAGGGTATTCTTATAATCTACTAGTGTTACTCAGCACACTTGATTTGTTACAGGTTAAGTGAAAGCAGAAACCCGACCTTGGTACGGTTCTGAAAACATTGCTATCGTTTTATAGCGAATACGATATGACGAATGCATTGTAGTAGTGATGAAAACGACATTTAACATCCTAATAACTATAAAAAGCTATTATTTTGTAAAGGAACATAATTAGTTTAATTCCAATATAAAAAACGAAAACTGAAATATACGAGTATTTTAATATCATCAATTAAAAGAAAACCAAGGCAAAGTGCATACAAAAACTACGTCTTTTAAAGAGTCGTAATTTTTACTAAGCTTTTCATATTTTTTTTTATCTTCCACTAAAAATCAGTGAAATGTCGGAGCAACAGCATCTGAAAATTGTTTTTAAAAAAAAATATTTCTTAAACTATTCTGAAAGGCCTGATGCCCTTGACAGCGTGAGGTATAGAATTTTTAATAAACTTTCTTTTTGTGCTAGATGATAGTTGAACGCTTTGAGATGTCGATTTCAGACCACTTACACGTCATAGCAAGATATGGAAGTGATTAGTTTAATCTCATGGGGATTGAGGGAGGGTGGAGAATGAATAGTGTTTAAATGAACCGACTGGAATTTTAAAGATGGTTTAATAAGTACAAATTAATAAAGAGGGTGTGTAAATTGTAATGAAGAATCTCTCCCAATGAAATGTGATTATGCACCACAAAAATGATTTAGTATTTTAGAAATTAGTATTATCTTCTCGTAGGAATTTCTACAAGGAAAATACATTAATAGTAATTTCGCTATTTCGTTATGAACACACAGGAAACAGTTGGTATTGTATTAACAGTATTGAATTTTAATAAATATTCTTATATTCTAATAAACTATTTCTTTATTAAAAAAAAATGTGTAAAATAAATACCTTCTACACTCTTCATACGGATGTGTTAGATTCAAACACACTGTGTTATCAATTACTGTCTTATCTATAACAAATAAAAAGTAGTACCTATAAAAATTCGCTAACTTATTTTTTGTATATTATTATGCTCGATAAGACTTTGTCAAAATCCCTAACTAAAATTTTCAGCACAGGGATACTTTTCAAAGTTTTTGATGGTGTGTAAATTAAGTAATGAGAAATATTTTTTTTTTATTCGAATAGAATTACAATTCAGTATTATCTCCTTCAAAATAACTTCCTTGGGAAGCCACACAGCGCTGGAGACTGTTCTTCCATCCCACATAGTAGGGCTGGAACTCATATACTGGAATAGCCTTCAGCTGGTCGGTTACAGCCGTTTGAATGTTTTCTATGGTCCGAAATTGACG
Source organism: Aromia moschata (assembly GCA_029963805.1). NCBI lineage: Eukaryota > Metazoa > Arthropoda > Insecta > Coleoptera > Cerambycidae > Aromia > Aromia moschata. Next base: position 4,505,637 of record JAPWTK010000017.1, read on the forward strand.
TTCCTTGACGTGATTTTTCAATCTAGGGAAGAGAAAAAGGTCACAAGGACTCAAGTCAGGCGAATAAGGAGGCTGATGGGCCATTGGAATGTTTTTACTGCCTAAAAACTCATCTATTGAAATGGCTGCGTGACAAGGCGCATTGTATGCAACATCTAGTTGTTCTTGATGTTTAATCTCAAACGCCTTTTTTCGAAAATTTTCAAGAACCTCTCTGTAAGTGTTGACTTACTATTTGGCCTGGAGGCACAAACTCTTCGTGAATAATTCGCTGGCTATCAAAAAAGCAAATCAGCATGCATTTTATCTTCTACTTGCTCATTCTTGCTTTTTTGGGTCTTGGAGAGCTTGAAGAGTGCCATTCCATGCTTTGGCGCTTGGTTTCCGGGTCGTACTCCCAAGTCTCATTACCAGTAATGACACGTTCCATAAAATGGAATCATTTTCAATCGATTCCAAAAAGCAAAACACATTTCTCTCCTGATGTCCTTTTGTTCGTGCGAAAGGTTTTTTTGGAAACATTTTTGCGCAGATTTTTCTCATCCTCATTTCGTTAGTCCAAATCTGATGCACAATGGTGTGATTCAAATTTAACTCTTCCCCTATCATTCTTGTCATCAACCGACGATCTGAACGCACAAGATCACGTATTCTATCGACATTTCCATCGGTTCTTGAACATGAAGGCCTTGCGCTGCGTAGGTCATCTTCAGTCGACTCTATTCCTTCTGAGAATGCCTTAAACCACTGAAAAAACTGGACTTTTGAAAAAACACTGTCTCCGTAGGCGTGTTGAAGTTTTGCAAGAGTATCCGTAGTGCTGTGTCCAAGTCTGAAGCAAAACCTGATAGCACACCGTCGCTCAAAATTAATGTCACTCATTTTTAAAACGCGCTAGAAAAAAAAAGGTTTACGAAAACAGTCACAAAGAACAAACAAATGACTGTACAAGTTCAAACTTGTACCGAAAGTGCATTATATGTTAATCTATCGCGCTTCCAAGTCCCGTCTGCGCAGTGTTCCTAGATTTTTTATGGGTTGTAGGACAATTTTTCGTATACTGACTGGAGCTTTTTAATTTTTGTTTTATTTCAGACGCCTCACTTGGAAGAAAGAAATCTGGACACTGAGCTTTGTTCATTTCATACATAAGTATTAGTAGTTATGTATCCTATTATTTTGTACTACAGGCTTAACGCAATATTCGTCTGATTGCTCATAATGTTCACAAAGCGCGAGTGAGTGAACAGAAATTACTCATATAAATTTTCGACCAGAACAATATTTAATTTTGATTTACCTACAGATATAAAGTCCTTGCATAGAATCAAAGATTTTTGTACCAAAAAAGTATTTACTAATTTCACACAAACAATGATTAGTTACAAATAAAATGTATCTACCTAAACAAATATGAATTACATGCAATAAACCCTGTTTTCTGTGCGAGTGGAACCTAATCGTTTGAAAGTTCTTGGAAATTTTACAAGAGATCACCATGTACAGTAGAAGGCATGGGCGTTCGAGGATTATCACTGAACGAAACAACGCGCAACGAGAATTTGTTTCTGTTATTTACGTGACGGTGCCCAGATGCCACGCCAGAAAGGGTGTAGGCATAATGCATAATGCCTTGAAGAAGACGAGAATCGTGTACATAAGACTGCAGCTAGATGTTACGTAATACGATTAAGTATGGCCTTTAAGGACCGAACGAAAAGTTCACCGCTGCGAACGCTCCCATCCGTCCTGAAATCCAGGCTCAAAAAATTCTAATTGCCAATAAACGGTTTTGTTATTTACTGCAAAAACTAATAACTACATAATTTGTACGCCGATGACATATAAAGATCAATCATTTCAACTATAATTTTGTTGGGTCACGGAAAATGAGATTGTTTGGCTTCAAGAAAAGTTCAGGGGAAAAATCAGTTTAATCTTTTTATTATGCATATTCATTAGGTGACCCTAATTTTTTTCGTTTTTCCAGGGGCGGGGAAAAAGTTCTGGTTCTAAAAACTTGCGCGGAAACCAAAACTGCCGCGATCGGACCTTTTCCGTCCGCAAAGCGCCGGAAGCATGGGATTTACTGTTAAAAATCACTGAAAACGTTCGATACGCTCAACTGAAAATTCAAATCTGATAGTCGCAAGGATTATTTCCATGTATTTTTTCCTCCTGAATCAGATGGAATCGTCAGATTTCGTTTATTCGTTGAGTGAAAAAAATTTGAGCAAATCGACAACTTAAATGACGATTTTCGTGATTGTCCTGACTCTGAGGTTTAAGCTTCCTGATTCAAAAGTAGAGGTAAAAACCAATTGACGTCCGGTTGAAGTCTGTAGGTGCCTCTAACCGGAGACGTCATTCAAGTTGTACGCAAAATTCAGGCGAAGGAGATTTTTCTGTTTTTTCAATCCTGATTCTCAAACGATAGATTCTCCTGCATCGACTTGCATAATTTAACGGTAGTATGAAATGACCTATACGAATAGTTATCATCTTAATATAATATTACCTTTAACTTGAAGTCTTTTACATTGATTATAAGAGAATTTCGGATTGGAACAACTATAGTGTCGACTTCTCACGTACTTGTAACGTTAGCTTATACTTTGGACTGTCGTGGTATAATCGGGTATAACTATGTTTGTGCTTGTTTCTCAACAATCGGTGTTTAAGGGTTATTCAAGCTTACAACGAAAAACGGAATGAATCTCGAAAAAAAATATGGTTTTTCTCTTAAAGTAGGTAGCTTTTCGCTCTGACTTAGCCGTGGAAATTTCTTCCTATTACTACCAACTGCAAGAGAAGCCAGAGAGAAGAAGTTTCGAAGAGAAGAATTGAAATTGGCGACGGTCGTAAAGTGGTCGTTTGAATAGATTCGTTCGGGAATACGCCTCGGAGCGATCCGAGCAATCTGAGCAGTTCACCCGATAAAACGGTTTAGATTAATTTAGTGTTTGTTTACATTCGTGTGTTTACGTCCACACTCGGTCCTGGAGCGCTCGAACCAAAAACGCGTGTTCGGGTGAACTGCTCAGATTGCTCGGATCGCTCCGAGGCGTTTCCCGAACGAATCTATTCAAACGGCCACTTTACGACCGTCGCCAATTTCAATTCTTCTCTTAGAAACTTCTTCTCTCTCGACTTCTTCTTGAAGTTGGTAGTAATAGGAAGACTTTTCCGCGGCTAATGTCAGAGCTAATGAAACTACCAACTTTAAGAGAAAAACCGTATTTTTTTTTTCGAGAATTCACTATTCCGTTCTTTCGTTTGCTCAACCTTGAATAACCCTTAAACTACTCGATTGTTGAGAAACAAGCGATAGGCATCAAGCAAGTTAAAGGTAATATTATATTAAGATGATGAATTATTCGTATGATTTGGAGCATTTCATACTACCGTTAAATTATGCAAGTCAATGCAGGAGAATCTATCGTTTGAGAATCAGTATTGAAAAAACAGAAAAATCGCCTTCCGCCATATACGCTCCTGAATTTTGCGTACAACTTGAGATGATCGTAACTCCGGTTCAGAGGCACCTACAGACTTCAACCGGACGTCAAATTATAGATTTTTACCTCTAATTTTGATTCATGATATGCTTAATACTCCTCAGAGTCAGGTACAATCACCATAATAAATTTTTCGTCTTTTTTCAATTTTTTTTAGTAGAATTTGGTGTTTTTTCGCAATTTTTCGCTCATAATTTTTTTCACTCAAAGAAAAAACAAAAATCTGACGATTTCATCCAATTCAGGAGGAAAAAATACATGGAAATATATCCTTGCGACTATCAGATTTGATGATTTTTATAGGTTTTGAGCGTATCGAACGTTTTCAGTGATTTTTAACATGTAAATCCCATAAGAAAACTTCCGACGCTTTGCGGCACGGGAAAAAAGGTTCCGATCGCGGCAGTTTTGGTTTCCGCACAAGTTTTTACGTACCCCAGAACTGATTTTCACCCGGCCCGCTAGAAAAAAGAAAAAAAAAATTAAGGTCCACCCTAATATTCATTGTCACTTTTCAGAAAACCTACTAAAAAAACCCTAACTCAAAAATTTATAATTGCTAATAAATGTTTTTTTTAAATTTACTGAAAAAAGTAGTACGTCGATAGTATTTAAACATCAAAAATTGCAAATATAATTTTGTTGTCATGGAAAATGAGATTGTTCTCTCTTATGAGAAGATCAGGATAAAAACCAGTTTAAGCATTTGATTTTTCATATTCACAACACTCGAAATTACGTAGCATGTTCCTTCAACTGTCTAAATAGCATGTAAACAAACGAAATATCTCCAATCCGGAAATTCGAAAACATATAAAACAGGTCACTTATCCGAAAACTTTCCGAATACAAAAACTTTTAAGTACCTATAAAATCATACAACGTAGGTAACATGAAAACATAAAATGAAGCTCCAAAAATTTGGTCCGAAGAGATTTTGTATTAATAATTTTTTGGGCCACCCTGTAAACAAATAATTTCGCTGTTAATTAATCACCATACAAATTACAAGCGTATTCATTTCACTATTTATATGAACTACAGAGTCCACAAATCATTTTAATTAATATGGTATGAATTTATGCGCATTGATATTTTTATTATTTACAGAAATATATGACATGCACGTTAACCAAATATACATATGAACCTGACAGTTTAATAAAAATATTTTACTAGATTAAAGGATAAGTATATTTTATAAAACTGTACAAATGTTAAAAAATCGTAACATTTAAAAAATATATGAAAAGGTAAACATATTTTTCCTTACATATTCGCTTCTGTTACATACAACCAAGAAAAATATTAAGTAATGTTTTTCTTGTATTTTAAACTTAAGGATTTACGATTTCCAAACTTGTTTTGTTGCAAACCGAAAAACTAGATAAAATTGGGACATTCCTAAAAACAATTAATAGTTCAAAAAAAAGATAAACCAATTTTATAAAATTAATCAATCGCGAATTTGAACCTTATATTTTTAAAAAAGTATTCTTTTAAAGTGTTTTAACATTTTTATTCTGACTTCTGAAAATCTGTATGCGATGATTTCAAAAGAAACTGCAAATAACATCACCCGCCAACAGATTTTGCACTCGTTCCTTAATCCGTACTGCATTTACACTCTAATGTCACCATATCGCTAGACTAAAGTTCCCCCCATTTACATATTTGGATTCTGAGATAAAGTTACAGAAGCAGTTAATAAAAATTATTGAAATATGGTGCATTTGAAAACAGACTCATAAAACATTTAAGGTGCTGTACGAGGTGTGGCTATCAAATAACCGAACTGATGCTGCTACCAGCGCTGCGAGCGTGTCGCGACAAGTTTGAACAGAACTGTGTCTGGTCACACTTTCCCCACCCTGAGCTCGTTGGACAAGCCAGTAGGTCGCTCAGTTTGACAGCAGCAGTCGTTTGAATTAGTCTACGCACCAGTGACGCGTCGAAAAAATGTTAAGTGTTCAGACGGAGCAACGGATTAATCTCAAGTTTCTTGTTAAACTGGGGAAAACTTTTACAGAAGCTTATGCAATGTTAAAAGAAGTGTACGGGAATCAATGTTTATCACGCACACAAGTTTTTGAATGGTTTAAATAGTTTAAAGTGGGACGTGAAACGACCGAAGACGATCCGCGCCCCGGACGGCCCTCAACGCCAAAAACGGACAAAAACATTGACAAAATTGGTAAATTAATCCGCGAAGATCGTCGTCTAAGCATCCGAGGGCTTCCTGAAATAACAGGAATCGACAAAGAATGTGTTCGCCAGATTTTTCATGGTGCCGAAACTCCTTACTCCCGAGCAAAACTAATGAAGAATGAACATTTCCGCTGAGATTCTAAACATAATTGAAACTGATCCAGGCTTGTTAGACACGGTGATTACTTGTGATTCACCAAGACAATGCACCGGCCCATTCTGCTTTGTCTGTAAAGGCGTTTTTTGCAAAATACGGCATTACTGTGTTGGAACATCCACCTTACTCGCCCGACCTTGCCCCCTTTGACTTTTTTTATTTCCCAAGGTCAAATCGGCGCTGAAGGGGACACAATTCGAAAGTGTGGAAGAGGTTAAAGCAAAACCGACGGATGTTCTGAACCAGCTGACAGAAGCGACTTCCAGCACTGCTTTCAACAATGGAAAAGTTGTATGGAGCGGTGTAGAGATCGCCAAGGGGAGTATATTGAAGTCAAAAAAATTTGCTACTGTAATTGGTAACGAATAAAGAGTGTTATAACATCAGTTCGGTTATTTAATAGCCACACCTCGTATATTGAATATTTTAAAATGAACCTGCGACAGTGCTAATATTTTTGCGACAAAAAAAATCTCTACCAGCCTTAATTTGCAAGATGTTCTCTAAAAAATCCATACCTAAGTACATAATTTGTTTTGCTTTTTTGTTTATTCGATTAGTAAACAATAGAGCAATATGATTTTGAATATATTATTATTTTTAAAAATTAATACATATATATTTTTTAATTTACTTCGCAATTTCTTCGAATGTCTTCAAGGTTTCCGTGGCTATTTCGAATACAGTGTTCGTCAATATGAATAATACGTCATCTGGAATAATTATTAGGTGTCAGAATAAATAAATGTGCGGTATATTTTTGTTTATACGCGAGGTCGAAAAAAGTTTCACAACACAATTAATCTGCGCAGACGATTCATAACGAATAGCGACCGTTAAAAATATTCGGACGGCATTTAAATATATTAATTCGCGTTGCAACTATTAACGATCGCGTGGGTGACGGTGGTTGTTACCCGATGCTGTGAGAGCTTTTATTTATAAAAGAAATTCGATGATTTCGAAACGCTCTTAACGTTACGACAGGGGCTCTATTTTTAAGTGTTACAAAATCTGACGGGCCTCTTCCATAATTCTAAAACGTAAAAAAACGCGCTCGATTACTTCAATTATAACAAGTATTACAACGAAGTTAATTGGCATGTGATGTTTAGATTAAGTGCGATCGCAATTAATTGCACACTGGTATAACCGCCTATGAAAAAGTGGGACAAAGCGGAACGAAATAATGGTCTGCTTGATATTAGTTGAATCCCAATAATAAACTGGAATTAATTTTCGATAAATAAAAGTTCGGTAGTATAAGAAACATACGGTCTATCTGTGTCTGAAGTTTTCTCAAAGGAGTGCTTTAAAAAGTATACGTATTCCTTCCAATTGCGGAAAATGGAACAGCTTTGGAATATTGTGGTACAGTAGCAAAAACAAAATATGGAAAATTATGTTATTCATGAATATTGAGTAATTACGAAAATTTCTCAAAATAACCACTAATTAATAGATATTTTGTAGATTAATTGTACATGTATATTGTCCAGCCATATAACAAGATGGGCATATATGTATCTCCAATAAGATACAGTTAGTGACCCCATTATATACGGTATACAGTCTGTGTTAAACCGACATCGGCCAGTTATAAAAAAGGACAAACAGAAGTGAGACGACAAATATGAAGCAACCGCATACGCATCGAAAGTAGTGAGGGAATAAGACCGACCCTCTCACCACGTTAGAAAGAGAAGTGTAGAGTGTCCTTTTTCACAACCGGCCGATGTCGGTTTTACACATCCTGTATATTAAGTATTATCCATATACGAGGGGTGTAAATTTGTGTAATGAGACTTAATTTGTGATATGAGACTGTAAATTTGTGTAATGTGTTTTTTTTTTTAATTTTATTATTGGAATAGAATTACACTTAGAATTGTCTCCTTCAAAATAACATCCTTAAGAAGCCACACAGCGCTGGAGACGGTTCTACCATTCCTCATAGCAGTGCTAGTTTTTCGGTGGTTTAGGCATTCTCAGAAGGAAGAGAGTCAATTGAACATGAACCACGCAGCGGAAGGCCTTCATCTTCAAGAACCGATGAAAATGTCGATAGAATATGGGATCTTGTGCGTTCAGATCATCGGTTGACGAAATGAATGATCGGGTAGGGTAAGAGTTTAATTTGAATCACACCACTGTTCATGAGATTTTGGCTAACGAATTGGGGATGAGAAAAATCTGCGCAAAAATGGTTCCAAAAAACCTTACGCATGAACAAAAGGACATTAGGAAAGAAAGGTGTATTGACTTTTTGGAATCGACTGAAAATGATCCACATTTTATGGAACGTGTCACATTACTGGTGATGAGACTTGGGTGTTTTAGTAGGTATGACCCAGAAACCAAGCGCCAAAGCATGGAATGGCACACTTCAAGCTCTCCAAGGCCCAAAAAAGCAAGAATGAGCAAGTCGAAGATCAAATGCATGCAGATTTGCTTTTTTGATAGTTAGGGAATTGTCCACAAAGAGTTTGTGCCTCCAGGCCAAACAGTAAATCAACACTTTTACAGAGAGGTTCTTGATAAAGTTCAAAAAAGGGTCATGCGTGTGAAATCAAACATCAATAGTTGCATCACGACAGTGCGCCTTGTTACACAGCCATTTCCGTAAACGAGTTTTTAGCCAGTAAAAACATTCCTGTGGCTCCTCGGCCTCCTTATTCGCCTAACTTGAGTCGTTGTGACTGTTTTCTCTTCCCGCGATTAAAAAATCACCTCCAGGACGTCATTTTGGGACCATAGAAAACATTCAAACGGCTGTAATCGACCTGCTGAAGGCTATTTCAGTATATGAGTTCCAGCACTGCTATGAGGAATGGAAGAACCGTCTCCAGCGCTGTGTGGCTTCACAAGGAAGTTATTTTGAAGGAGACAATACTGAATTGTAATTCTATTCGAATAAGAAAAAATTCAAAAATCAGTCTCATTATTTAATTTACACACCTCGTATGTTATACTATTTAGTGCATATAAAAGTTGGTACCTACATTTTTTTTAAATAGCGCATTTTTTTAAAGTTGTATTTTATATATTTTTGCCTGGCTCAAATTTACTAACGGTATATTAAACTACACTTGGATTTGTTATTTTCTCTAGGTATCATCAAAACGAGAAATAGGTATTTACATTTTACTTATCTTTCTCGTAATGGGTAAATATAAATTGCCTATCCTTAGAGTCCTTGACTCATAATTGTGTAAAACATCGGGAGTGTATAAACGGCAACGTACGATAGCAATTATAATCGTTCTTTGTTTTAGACAAACGCGATTCGTGTAAACGGTGGGTATCGAAACTGTTTTCCAGCGGCTAGTTTTTTTTTTTTTTTTTGGAGAATAAACGCTTCATCGACATCACAATAAATAATAACTAATAACTTTCGAACACGCCAATATTTTATTACCATCGACTGTGTCATATCATTACCGGCAAGCGATGGGGCTATTATGGCTTGCGCGTTGAATAATTAAATAAAAAGTTAACAGGAATTGCTTCGACTCAGTTCTGTCGCACAGGATTAAAAATTCATGATATTTTCTTTGTTACTTTAATGGGATTAATCTTTCGTTCTAAAAATGTTTTAAATTGGGGCATCGCATCGTGCTCTACTTTATTATTAACCATTAATTAAGTTTGTAGTTATACTTTTTTTTTATAACTGATTTTTGCCAGAACATGGCAAGTCTGAATTATAATTTATAATAGAAAATTGCACAAAGGAAATACGTCTTGGTCTTGAGGAGATAAGATAAAACAGCTTCAAATTTTCCTTTAGAATAGGAAATGTAAATAGAATAGCTATGAGAGTGCGAGGCCAAAAAAACCAGAAAACGGCAAGTCATCATGCCGCCATACAGTGGGGCAAAATGCTAATCTAGGAGTGCAAAAGTCGAAAAACGAAATATAGATAGAATTTTGCTACTATTTTTAATGTCAATATAAATGTCCAAAGGAGCTGAAACCTACATTTTTACTCTTGAAATTGATTGTTTTAAAGCAAGGCAAGCGATGGAAACTGTTAGGTTGAGCATAACGTCAAAATAGGGAATGATTTTTTTCGCTTCCTATCTGCCATTTAAAAGCTTAATATGAGATTCAATTTGTGATAACTGTATCCACATAACATAAAAATATAATAGTTATATTTTTCTGAAAATTTAAAATATTTTTTTTCAAGAGGGTTTGTGTAAATTAACTTTCTGTTTTTTTTTTTTAATGAAATTCGAAATTCGCACGTATTCACGTTAATTTTTACACAAATATTAAGAATGAGGTGTATAGTTTTTATTTTTACTAAATGTAAGTGCAGCCAAGTGCAGCTGAAAGAGTTCTTTAATTTTTTCTGGAACAGTTCGCTGCAGAGAATAATTGCGTTAAACTAAGAATGGCGGCGAAAATTTACTTCACAGTTTACTATTCACATTGGATCCATTAATTTCCATAATCATGTGTACAAAAAAAAGTTTCGGAAACATAACAATATCGATTTTCGAAGATGAAGACGTTGAAGAATAAATGAAAACTTCAGTTCAGCTCAGTTCACGACAGAGTCTACGTAAGATTCAGAAAATTAAAGTTAAAAATCAGCGTCTTCAAATTAACAATTTTTTTGGGAGCAAATTGCGTTTTTTCATATCTTTACATATGGGGCATTTCATGCCAACTTAGAGAGGTTAAAAAAAATTCTTACATATCACAATCGATAGTACTTGCTAAAAAACTAACTTACCTAAAATTTTAGATTTTTTGAGCCACAAGGAGAGGGATGGTGAGGGTGAGAAAATACTAATTTTCGTTTCGACTAAAATTTCAATCTTTCTCGGTAAGAAAATGAAAAAAATTAAAAAGAAGGTTGCAATGGTTTTCGATGTGTTTTTTTTGCGTAGAATACGATAAAAATATTTTCGAAATTATTGGGAATAGTTTTCACCCTTATTTTGAGGATTGAAAGTTTAAAATCGAAATTTCGAAAAGTATGACAGAATCGTAATCAGCGACCCCAAACCCTTAGAATATATTATTTACTTGCCATTTACTACCTCACAGGATGAGAAAATACGCTAAAACCACGTTTTTTCACCTTTGGGCCGTTTTTTGGGCAAGTTCCTGGTCGACGCCCATTATGGATTAAAAATTATTATTTTCTCACCCTCACCATCCCTCTCCTTGTGGCACAAAAAATCTAAAATTTTAGGGAAGTTAGTTTTTTAGCAAGTACTATCGATTGTGATATGTTTCAAACAGAATTTTTTTTTGACCTCACTTAGTTGTCGTGAAATGCCCCATATATATCCTGTAATTTAATTATATTTCTTTTAAACCGAATTTAATATAAAAATAATGGAAATAAATGTACATATTAAAAAACAGCTAAAGGAGATGCAAATTTTGTCTAAATTATATTAACTCCAGTTTTCCTAACTGAAACTATCTCTGTAATTTTAAACGACCCTTCTTTATACTTATTTACTACAAATACAACTCATGTAATACAAAATTATCTATCATTATGAACGGACATAATTTTGCACTCCTAAATAACCAGTTTGCCCCACTGTCCGCTAGCTCGATGACCTCTTTGGGTGCGGGTCATTATTACGGTTATTACCGATGACGCTTCAGGGGGGATGTGTGTTAGGGTTCGTGGGGCTAACTTCAGAGGGCTATACAAGGAGGAGTGGGGAGATGGAAGAGTTTTGGGTACGACTTTGCGCTTTTTAATTAACAATACAGATTTATCGAAGAATAGTCGTCGTTACCACAAAACAGGAAACGAAATAAGTGTATGGATGCTAGGCAGATCATCATTAAGTCTTGTAAAAGAAGGTGTGTTATTAATAGAGTCGAGAAATTCGCGGACAGAACCGTATTAAGGGGTAGCAGGTAGCAGTGCGTAATTGTCGTAATTAATATTTCTCGTATTTTCATAAGGAAACATGGGATATATATCATATTTTAGGGAGTGATTGTTAAATCTAAATAGAATGGTATAATAGCAAAAAAACTCCAATGAAACTTTCAGAAATGTCTGCTTCACCAGAAAATCTTCGAAACGGCTTGCAAAGAATTTGCGAAAACTTTTTTCTTAATCAAGTAAATACAAAGTATTTTTATTCTTGTTACTTTTTCGAAATTTCGCTATCTGCTACATTGCCTATTGGTAATGCTAATGAGGATTTCATACCATCATTTCCTTTCTGATATTCTATATCAAGTTATAATAACTTCTGACACTTCATTTGATAACTGTGAAAACAAAAATTCACAAACATTTTACAAGTCAACCGATTGAAAATGATCCCATGCTCCAGGCCAAACAATAAATCAACACTTTTACAGAGAGGTTCTTGAAAAAATTCGAAAAAGAGTCATGCGTGCGAGTCAAAACATCCAGAACAACTGGATGTTCATCACGACAATGCGCCTTGTCACACAGCCATTTCAGTAAACGAGTTTTTAGACAGTAAAAACATTCCTGTGGCTCCTCAGCCTCCTTATTCGCCTGATCTGAGTCCTTGTAACTTTTTTCTCTTCCCGAGATTGAAAAATCACCTCAAGGGACGTCGTTTTGGGACCATAGAAAACATTCAAACGGCTGTAACCGACCAGCTGAAGACTATTCCAGTATATGAGCTCCAGCACTGCTATGACGAATGGAAGAACAGTCTTCAGCGCTGTGTGGCTTCCCAAGGAAGTTATTTTGAAGGATACAAATACTAAATTGTAATTCTATTCGAATAAAACAATTTTAAAAAATCAGTTTCATTACTTAATTTACACACCTCGTATGTATGTATGTATGTATGTATGTACCTACTTACCGACAGGTCAAGTTAATCTAAGCATCTTAAATATTTCTACTAATTCCCAAGCGTATAAACCCATTTAAAAACCACTTCATTTTTCATCTCAGAAAAATTGTATTTTAAAAAATTAAAACGATCTGATTATCTGACTGAACAATGTACCCAAAAAGATCTCAAATGTGAGATATTGAAGGCATTATTTAATTTTAGGTAGATTATATAATAATGCTAACAATGATTAACAATGTACTTTGTAAATATATGGATACCTATATATTATAAAACTATGGACCAATTGAATTATATGTTTTTATTATACACTCTGCTATATATGGATGAATTAATATTATTATAATAATATGACTTTAGACACCAACGGCGCTTCCATTCTAATACTTGTTACGACACTACACTCCACCCACTTATTACATATCTATGACTATTTTTGCCACTGATTGTATTAGAGGCGTTAAAACATTTCTATACAGAAAATTATCATATAATGGCCGCTTATATATTTAATACCCACTGCTCGGAATTAATTCAAGAACTTTCCCACATTACGTCGGATTTTGTATATTTATCATGGTCCGTTAAAAGTAAAAACGAAAACGAGTCTTCAAGATACTTAAACAAGTGATCTGTTCATCTATACACAGCGCTATAAGCCAGGAAAAGCAAAACAAAAATGTTATACAGGGTTTAGAATAAGGTATATACATCTATTTTAACTAGGTATTTGTTTTACATATATGTAGCACTCTATGATTTTCAATTTTTTTTTAATCAGACCACTATTATGCATACGATTGTATAACATTTTCATGAGGTTACGTAACGAGTATTTCGAGGAAAATAACTTTTTTTCGCTATTTGCTTATTTAGTAAGACGCTCAAATACAACCAATAATTGAATATTTAATGACAGCCCATGATTTATACTAATTAGTCGTTACAATGACAACTACATTATCTCTATCATATGAATCATATCTAATGGTCAGAATGTCTACCATTATTTCTAATATGCATTTCTAATCTGTCAATAAAAAATTCTCATTATATTTACAAACAGCTCACACTGCCTCGCACTGGTCACATTATTTGGCCATTCCATCTTACTATACATGGTTTTTCAGGTATGTCCATAAAAATGTTAAACAGGTTAAATCTAACTATATAAATAAAAAGTAATTAGATGAAGAAAATAGTTAGCTTTTCGTTCAGCAAAAAAAGGAAATGTGAAGACAGCACAAAATTATATGTTGCAAAAACAAAATAATTTACAAGTCGAAAACATTAAATCATTAACAATGATTCAAAATGTTGACTTAACCAAAATGAATACAAAAATTGAGTCATTAATAATGAGACAAGAATGTTAACTTTTGGAGGAGATATAACATTTTATTATCAATATTGCTAACTGGTGGAAATATGTGAAATATTTCCAAAAAATATTACTTTTCAATTAGTCGATATTTCGAAATTGTTATTTGCATCCTCAGGATTAATCGAGGGAGTTTTTGGGTGTCCTTATAACACAGAAATGTAAATGAACCATTAATAATAACAATATACGAGTATATTGTTAATACAACTAACCTTACACCAGATGTTCATCAAGCAGCTATCTATCCATACAATGGGTATGGTATGAGTAAAGCAACGTGACGCACCACCGACATACCCAATGAAAAAGGCCTTATTAGCGAATAGTGTTAATTGCATTACCACATACACCTCAAGAGTGTCAATTTCGTAATATAGTTCAATTTCGTAATATAGTTCAATTTCGTCAATAGGTATCGCTAAAACTGTCTGTTAATTCCGCGTTACTATACACATACACATATATCCTTGCAACGTTTTGATTGTTTTCATCCATGTCAACAACAACACACACAATTCACAATAATTATACACATTACACACATTAGGTCAAGATTGTTTACTCTATAATAAATGAATGATTGTCTGTTTTTTTATTTTTTTTATTTATTGGGTTATATTTTATTTATTGGTTTATTTGAAAATTTCAAAAATTGTATTATCAGAACTGGTGTCACTTTTAAGAAATGTGTAATTGAAAAGTGTAATTTATCAATTTGCCGCGTCTATACCTCCACATTTATTTTTTCATGAAAGTCGTAAACATCCTGTATACAGTGTCCGCCATAAAGTTAGAACCAGATGAAATTTTTTTAATATTAGGGTTTGATAAAAACTTTTGGTGACAATCACTTATGCCTCCAAAATAACTTAAAGAGCACCAATTCAAAGTTGACAGCTAACATCTGACAACTGTCAAATTTGTGATTTTTCAATAAAAATTTTTTTAGTAAAAAGGCCTAAATTGTTTTGGATTCACTCCCGTAACTAACTGATCTGAAAACATTTAAAACGCTTCAAAGCAGTATAGAATCTGCTATTGGAAAATCACAAATTTGACAGTTGCCAGATGTCAGCTGTCAACTTTGAATTGGTGCATTTTAAGTTATGTTAGAAGCAGATTGTCACCAAAAGTTTTTATCAAACTCTATTATAACAAAATCCCATGTGGTTCCAACTTTATGGTGGACACTGATTATACATATGTATGTACGTACGTATAGCATTTTAATTTGAGGGTACGATCCAAACAATGGCGACTAAAGAAACGCCTCCGGGAATGCCCTATGGAGCGTAAAATTTTCGTCTACGTCGAAAAATAAACGGCGCAAAAACAAAGCCAGGTGGCAATTCGAGCGCCGGCTAGATTCGGGGCTAAGGACCTTTCGCATATATATAGGTATAGATATATATACGCCGGTCTTAGCCCCGGGAGTCGAGTGGGAGTAATGTCTCATTAGTAGACTAGTTCTTTTTTTCCTCCGGTCTTTTTGTCACCTAGATACTTAAAACCTCAAGTTTTAATCGATGCGCCGTGGCGCATTCAAAGCCTGGCCGTATCTCTCGACGCTCGCTCTAGCTCTCTTCTATTTTCTACGCTTTTTCAATGCGCGCCGCCCGGTTTTATTTTTCGCGGGGCTTCTAGTCCGGTACCACTAAGTGAATCTACGGCACCACACTTTGCAGGCAAAAGCATATCGGACAAACAAGAGGATCAATTTTAACAAGACATAGAGAACATACGAGGTGTGACTATTAAATAAACGAACTGCTGTCATAACACTTTTTATTCGTTACCAATTACAGTAGCAACTTTTTCGCCTTCAACCTCTACACCACTCAATACGACTTTTCCATTGTTGAAAGTAGTGCTGGAAGTCCGCTTCTGTCAGCTGGTTCAGAACCTCCGTCGCTTTTGCTTTAACCGCTTCCACACTTTCATCACAAGTAATCACCGTGTCTAACAAGCCTGGATCAGTGTCAATGTTGTTTAGAATGCCAGCGCAAAGGTTCATTCTTGATTTCTTTTGCTCGAGAGTGAAGAGTTTTGGCACCATTTGTGCGCAAACTTTGCGCATGTTGAACGATTCATGCAAAATCTGGCGAACACATTCTTTGTCGATTCCTCTTATTTCAGCAAGCCCTCGGATGCTTAGACGACGATCTTCGCGGATTAATTTACCAATGTTTTCAATGTTTTCGTCCGTTTTTGACGTTGAGGGCCGTCCGGGTCGCGGATCGTCTTCGGTCGTTTCACGTCCGTCTATAAACCGTTTAAACCATTCAGAAACTTGTGTGCGGGATGAACATTCATTCCCGTACACTTTTTTTAGCATTGCATAAGCTTATGTAAAAGTTGTCCCCAGTTTAACAAGAAACTTGAGATTAACCCGTTGCTCCATCTAAACACTTAACATTTTTTTTGACGCGTCACTGGTGCGTTCTAATTCAAACGACTGCTACAGTCAAACTGAGCGACCCACTGACTTGTCCAGCGACCTCAGGGTGGGGAAAGTATCACCTGACACAGTTTTGTTCAAACTTGTCGCGACACGCTCGCAGCGAGCTGGTAGCAGCATCAGGTCGGTTATTTAACAGCCTCACCTCGTATAATAACTTAGACACGGTAGAACAATCATCCTGTGGAGACTAAAAAATTCTGTATACGGTGCAAAAGTATTTTTGACAAAAAATAAATCAACTTTGAGGAGATTTAAAGAACATATATGGATGAGTTAGATACGGTAGAACAGAGGCATCTGGTGCAGGCTCTTGCGGGTAAAAGTATATTGGATAAACAAGATCAACTTTCACTGGATAAAGAACACACGGCTCACTTAGATATGGTAAAACGAAGCTTTCTCGTATAGCACATGGTTTGTTGGCAAAAGTATCTTGGACAAACAAGCAGATCAATTTTAACTAGATTTAAAGAACATATTGCTTACTTAGATATGGTACAACAGAGACATGACTTGTACAGCCTATCGGGCTTTATTGGCAAAAGTGTACTGGATATACACGAAGACAGAAGCACACAACTGTTGGTATCAACATATGAAATTCCTAGGAGCTATTTTAAAAATATGAAACATTGTTTCACGGCCTTAGTAAAGTTGTATACTGGTAACGCTAGATTCTATTAGACACGACACAACTTGAAAATTAAATTCCTACGTCAATTGATATAGTGTCAATGCCTTTTTATTACCTATACCTTTTTAATGCCTATTTATATAGACGGTATTTTTATAGAATGTTAAGATGTGTGATCTTGCAACACTGCTCCGTAGATAAAGCCCATTTAGACATAAAAATTCAGCATAACTATTCAAGGAATTCCTAGCATTACATAACGCAGTGGTGAATTTAACGATTCTTCGCCCAGAAACTTCACAAAAATTTTCAGGGCCAAAAATCGGCCTTAGGGACCCCATTTTACGCGCATCTGACTGGACTACGTTTGAAATTCGTCCGCTTGCATTTTATGGAGACGGCGTCGCGCTCCTTCTACCTCCGCGCCCGTTTTAATTTTACTTAGAACGTCACGTTCAGCGATGGCAAATATCGCCTAGTCTCACAAAAATTAATCTCAGGTGCACCGCTTTCAGTGCGGCGACTGAAAGAGAAGGCGCAGAAGAAACTATTCCTGAAATTTTTATAATGTATTTCGGCGGATCCTTTGTTGCGACGAAAATTGGAATCGTTCCTTAAAATTCGCTGTAAAAATGCATTCCCTGCAAAACTTGCAATGCATTAGAGCAGTGGTCCTCGAACTTTTCACGCGGAACATTTTATTGCAAAAGTTGTGTGGCACCCAATGTTAAAATGAATGCCTCGTATACGAGGTGTGGCTATTAAATAGCCGAACTGTTGTCATAACACTTTTTATTCGTTACCATTTACAGTAGCAACTTTTTCGCCTTCAATATACTCCTCTTTTCCATTGTTGAAAGCAGTGCTGGAAGTCCGCTTCTGTCAGCTGGTTCAGAACCTCCGTCTTTAACCGTTTCCACACTTTCGAATCTCGTCATCACAAGTAATCATCGTGTCTAACAAGTCGGGATCAGTGTCAATGTTGTTTAGAATGTCAGCACAAATGTTCATTCTTGATTTCTTTTGCTCGGGAGTGAGGAGTTTTGGCACCATTTTTGCGCAAACTTTGCGCATGTTGAACAATTCATGCAAAATCTGGCGAACATATTCTTTGACGATTCCTGTTATTTCAGGAAGCCCTCGGATGCTTAGACGACGATCTTTGCGGATTCATTTACCAATTTTTTCAATGTTTTCGTCCACTGTTGACGTTGAGGGCCGCCCGGGGCGGGATGCGTCTTTGATCGTTTCTCGTCCCTCTTTAAACCGTTTAAACTATTTAAAAACCTGCGTGCGGAATAAACATTCATTCCCGTACACTTCTTTTAACATTGCATAAGCTTCTGTAAAAGTCTTCCCCAGTTTAACAAGAAACTAGATATTAACCCGTTGCTCCATCTGAACACGTACCATTTTTTTCGACGCGTCACTGGTGCGTAGACTAATTCAAACGACTGCTACAGCCAAACTGAGCGACCAACTTGCTTGTCCAGCGAGCTCAGGGTGGGGAAAGTGTCACCAGACACAGTTCTGTTCAAACTAGTATTCAAGTGGTAGCAACATCAGTTCGGTTATTTAATAGCCACACCTCGTATGTTAAGCATTTTAAAACTAAAAACCTATATCTGCAAAATTAATAGAAAGAATAGAGAATAAAATAATAAAGGTTAAAATAATGTTATTTGGCCAAATTTACCATAATCTTTGTTTTGATTATCATCAAACAATTGTTAATGATAATCAAGATACGATCAAGAGGCTCAAAGTTTTAATTTAGTTTTGTTAGGTATTCTCTATAATTTCCGAATAAATTGAGATAATGGCACGAAATTAGAGATACGGAAGTTTTTTTAGGTGAGAAATTTAAATTCATCCATAGTTTTGATATCACGAATAGAGGTAGCCCTCTAAGGTTCACCACGTTTCTTTGGAATGGCATAAAAATAATAAATAAACTTTTACTATTAGACTTTTACTATTTTACACGTTACTATTAGAAAAATCGACTCTTACTTTTTTAACATAAAATACCTAATTGAAGTTGGTAACAATAATCGTTTACGATTATACGAGATAATCGCATTTGGAAGAATATTTCTATACACCTACATCCAAATATCTCGTTGCTCTCGAAAATTGACCTATTAGGATTCTTATTCTGCTTGATGAGTTGTGTGTTTTTAAAAATACACCAACTCGATAGGACACAATAAAGGCGCCAGAGGGCATCAATGGAATCAATATGAAAAATTCAAAGGCAAAATGCTTTTCCAACAGAAAATATATAGAACCATACACTAACTTGTTGTAAATGCATGATTATGGTTATTAGAACTAATTGTATAGTCCATCTATTGTGAATTGAAAATGATAAATACGCCTGGGGAACAAAAAAAGCGGTGCAACTTTATGAACACGTTTCTTTGTATACAGTCGGTCAAAGATAGCGTGGTTATAACCCGTGTTTTACCGCCAACGTAATCAACTGGGTCGACTCTATGTAGTCGACTGTCGAGTCTGGTAACATATTTCCCCTCTGCCAGAGTAGCGACAATGACCAATGAAGTGTAGATGCCGCCCACTTCTTACTTGACAGGTGCTCGTCAAAACAACGTTAACTAGGATACAGCCTATATGGGTAAATATCAGTATAGAAACGTGTATTTAGTTCCATACAAAGTGTTAGTAAACTTACAGGGTTTGTCCGGAAAGTAATGTCAGGGAGCTTTGAAAAGTGGTTTTTAATGGTTCTATGTGTACAAATATTTAGAAACTTTCAAAATACATTCCTCCTGCGTCCACACATCGGTTCCAGCGGGTCTTCCACGCATCAAAAGCCGCACGGTAGTCGTTTTCCGGAATCACCTTTAAGGCGTCGGTGCAAGCCTTCTGAATGTTTTTCACCGACCCAAAATGCTGTCCTTTCATTGGGGTTTGGAGACGCGGAAACAGAAAAAAGTCTGGGGGGGGGGCACATCAGGGCTGTAGGGAGGCTGAAGAACAACGGTGATGCCTGCCTTGAGGTGGTGAGGCGCATTGTCGTGGTGAAGCTTCCAGGATTTTGAGATGTCTGGCCGGACGCGATTCACCCTGCGTTTCAGCCGCTTCAGCACCTCGACGTAAAACTTTCCGGTTACGGTTGTCCCCTGCGGAACGAACTCATGATGGACCAATCCCCGGCAATCAAAAAAGACAATCAACATTGTCTTGTTCTTTGACCTGGACATCATGGCCTTCTTAGGGCGAGGGGAGTTCGACGTGTGCCATTCCGCACTTTGCCTCTTCGTCTCCGGATCGTATTCAAAGACCCAACTTTCGTCCCCGGTAATGACGTCATCAAGGGAAGCGGGGTTGTCTTCGCAGGTGTCCAAAAGTTCTTGGCAGGTTTCGACGCGCCTCGCTTTTTAGTCGTCCGTTAGCACTTTTGGCACGAACTTCGCGCACACCTTCCTCATTCCTAAAGACTCCGACACAATTTCGTGAACAACGGTTTTCGTAATGTCTAATGTTTCGGAAATTAAACGGACACTTAGACGACGGTCAGTGTTCAACAAGTCACGCACACGTTTCACATTGTCGTCGGAACTGGAGGTTGATGGCCGTCCAGCGCGGTTCTCGTCGTTGACATCTTCCCGACCTTCTGCGAAGGCCTTGTGCCACCGGAAAATTTGCCTGTCCGAAAGACAATCGACGCCGAAAGCCTTCTTCAACATTGGAATGGTTTCCGCAGCATTCTTCTCCAGTTTCACACAAAACTTGATCGCCATCCGTTGCTCAAGTGAACGTTGCATTTTTTCTTGCACCGGGTCACTGTAACGACTCTCAAAGAACGAATGATGTGACCATTACAACGACCGGTAGCCAACTGACGCTTGTTGGATCTTGTTGCCAGAGCCCCCCACCACAATCCCAACACGTAAAGCGCGGGCTGGCGCGTACAGTCTCGGGAAAAAAATTCACTAACATTACTTTCCGGACAAATCCTGTATATATCCTTATCCTACCTCGTATAAGTACCTGTTTTCAATTTAGAATGGAATGGAAGTGTTTTATTTATATTTTATCATTATGTTTAATTGCCACAAACGGCTTTCACCAGCCAATTTAATAGCAACAATAACTGGTATATCATAAGATAATGCCATATTTTGTAGTCCAACTAAATGTCCTCAGACATGCCAAAAACCAGAGACAGTTAGTTTCACACAGTACTTTTAACCATCTAAAAACAGAAATTCCCAGCTGTAAAGATATCTTATCGTTCCATGTGCCACACAACTCAGCGCAAAAATACGACCCACCTGACTCCTAATACTAATAATTATAATTTTTATTAATCGCCTAATAAAACGCCGGGTCGTTGCGAGCAACGCGGCGATCAACGAACGGCATTAATTTATCCACTAATTTATGCCAAAACCAAGCCTTCTCGTACGTACGAAACACATCAAGCAACGTTTTTATTTGGCGGTGCCTCGGATGGCAGCTTCTTAATTAATTAAAGATATTTGTGTGGTGAAAGCAAAATCGGCGCCCGATTCTAAGACGAATTATTGTTATGGCATCGCGAAGCGACAAAATTTAGGAATAAATTCAATAGTAATATAAGAGGTTTTTAAAATTATACAGGGTATTCGAAAATTACGTCTATTTGAAGGTTATGAGTCATAAATAGAGCCCGTAGATTAATAATAGATTCCAGGACCGGTCCTAATGCGACTGGAATACTGTTATAAAGTACATCGTCACCTCCTGTACATCAGACTGTATCAAAAAATCGACTTTTTTTTTTTTCAAAAATTACTCGAAAATATTGTTCAGGATGTCGAAAAAATGAGCCTGTGAAAATATCAGCTCTTAATTTTAATATTAAGAGGTGACTCATCGCGATTTTCCATTTCCCATTTAATTAACATGGGAAACATTTTTTTCAAGGTTTGGAATTTTGTAACTCTTCAACCGATTATCAAACTGATAAGACCAAAACATATTCTTGTAGGGAATTGAACGCACTACAAAAAATGTCTCTTATAATTTTTTGATAAATCAAGTCTTTCAAAAGTTATTTAAGATTAAAGTTGGACTCACCAGAATTTTTTGGAGTATTTTCACTTTTTTTCTGTGAATCTGTCGAACTAATTGCAGAATTTTTGCCTTAAATTGTCTTTTACAGAGTCTTTTGAAATTCTGAGAGTATCCTCAGTCCATTTGAAAAGTTTTGTCCAAAAGTCTTTGATTTAGACGCTTTTCTTTGATATGAACATTTTAAATATTAAGTTTTATTAGTAAACTTGATATTTCTTATCTATAATTTTCTTTTCTACATTAATTATATCTAAATCTAAGTTAAAATCATAATTATAAATTGTATTTGCTTAAAAATATTTGTTTAACCTATTTAATTATTGAAATACAATCTCACCAAAATTGATCATTCATAATATTCAGTATGGATACAAATTAACGAAATATTTAGGTTGCTTTTTA
The DNA here is from genome assembly GCA_029963805.1 of Aromia moschata. Classification (NCBI taxonomy): domain Eukaryota; kingdom Metazoa; phylum Arthropoda; class Insecta; order Coleoptera; family Cerambycidae; genus Aromia; species Aromia moschata. Next base: position 4,528,316 of record JAPWTK010000017.1, read on the forward strand.
CGTTGGTTTTATTAATAAATGCACATTAATTACACATACCTTGTAATTATCAAATTTTCTAAGCTTTCAAAATATCGCATAGACATGATCAAAAATATAAACATCTACGTCAAAAACAAACATTTAACAAGAAAACGATAATCAATTATCTCTCAATCAATTCTTATTTATAAGTTATTATATAACCATTGGTTTAATTAATTTGTTCATAAATTTAATTTTTAGCTAAATGTATTGTTTTGTATTAACATTTCCCATCTAGTACTATGTCTCATTGAGACATAGTACTAGTTATGGGGATTTATTACATAATTTATAATTATGATTTTAACTTAGATTTAGATATAATTAATGTAAAAAAGAAAATTATAGACAAGAAATATCAAGTTTGCTAATAAAAATTAATATTTAAAATGTTCATATCAAAGAAAAACGTCTAAATCAAGGATTTTTGGACAAAACTACCGATCAAATGGACTGAGGATACTCTCAGAATTTCAAAAAGACTCTGAAAAATATAATTTAAGGCAAACATTTTGCAATTAGTTTGATAGATTCACCAAAAAAGTGAACATGCCTCAAAAAAGTCTTCTTCCAGTCCAGAGTCCAACTTTAACCTTAGATAACTTTTGAAAGACTAGATTTATCAAAAAATTATAAGAGACGTTTTTTTGTAGTGCGTTCAATTCCCTACAAGAATATGTCTTGCTCTTATAAGTCTGATAATCGGTTGAAGAGTTACAAAATTCCAAAGCTTGAAAAAAAAAATTCCCATGTTAATTAAATGGGAAATGGAAAATCGCGATGCGTCACCTCTTAATATTAAAATTAAGAGCTGATATTTTCACAGGTTCATTTTTTGAAAAAAAAAGTCGATTTTTTTGTCGATACAGTCTAATATACATAGTACAATCGTAGTTCAATCAAACAACGTCATTATATTCCGGAATTCAACCCGTCTACGTGTTGTGCGCTCCACTCTTATCAAATTATGGCACGTGTCAACGCAAACTTAAATGACACTTCTTGTAAGTACTAGTTAAACTGCGCTGAACGATGCATCATTTGTGTGCACGAAACATCGATAATACTGTAAAAATGTCGGGACATAAACTGACCTTTAATGGCAGTGGGAAGGTGGGGGAATATCGCGCACCTAACGTAGATATTAAGTTTTTTCATTATTTTATTGTCGTTACACTCTACAAACTACAAATGATTTATCAAACAGTATACTGTAAAAGCACTAGACAAATATTATATAATATATCCTTAATTCTGTACAAGATGACATTATAGAAATAGTGTAATTGCGCGATTTACCCAACCTGGGGGGAATTCGCGCAGGGGATAGGGTCAAACTGTCACATTAGAAATATTTGTTTAAAAAAGAAAACTGAACAATACCTTTAGTAAATGAAAATTAAACATAACTGAAAATATACACATGTGGAAAATGGTTACAAAATTATTTTTGATAATACTATTACAAAAAAACTGACGTTTTCGAGAAGATTAAAAGAAAAACTTTTTTTTAGTTTTAATCTTCTCCCTGAAGATGCCAACTTAGTTGGCGAAACGCGGAGAAAATTAGTAGTTCGGTGTTTCGTGGAAAACGTCCAGTTTTTTGTTTCTACGCCGAAGGTTCCAGTAGCCACTCCTATAATATTATTATTTTCGTTAAATAACGTTCGTTAAATGGTAACTTCTCTTTTTTACATACACATCACAATGATAATTATCTGCGCTGTCCCATCCACTACACTCTGACTGTAATGTCCGAATTACATGTTCACATTCAATGCATACATCATCGTTACTACCGACTATATCAAGTTCGTCGTCATCACAGATATTGTCGTACTCAATATCTGATTCCTCAGTTTCTTCTGGACTTCTATTCTTTTGCTTTTCGACATATTTTATTTTTGTTATGTTTTTCCTTTTCTTCTAGAGTAATTTTTAATGGCGTTTTTGTTAATACTTGAGAATGCTCCGCTTATTCCCAGTTCTATTAGTACCTTTGGGTGCACGACGTTTTGAAATAGGTGCTAGTTCAGAAATCGGCACAAAGGGAGTTGTAACTGCATTATCTACTACCTTGTTTTGTAAACCTGGAACAGCTTGAGAATTGCCAACCTGGCGTTACAGGAATCACAATGCACTTCGACTTCAGCTTCAACAAATAGTGCTCGAAATTGTCTCCTGGTGCGAAATCTTGGGCAACGATTTCATTGGGTTTAGAAGAGGTATATATAATTGTAAATTTAATGAGGTAATATCGCGTAATTGTCTTGCGTGACTTTACCCCATCTCTAACGCGAAATAACCCCACTGCTACATCACAACACAAAATATGTTATAACCTGAAAAGTAAAGCAAGAAGGCAAATTGTATTTATACATGCTCTAAAGAGACCAATTCACAACTTACTCCACTGGGGATAACTGTTTAATATAATTTCAGTAAATGTAGCTTCACTTCTTAGCACTAAACAAATTAATAAGAAAATGGTACGTTTACCTACATCGACTTGACAAGAGACCACAGAAAGAATGGGTTTATAGATGTATTTTCCGCAGTTTGAGCTTAGTCCGCTAGACGACAACACTGCTTAAATGTGGTTAATATTTACAAGTTCTTTGCAACACCGATGCGCGATTTTACCTCTTCTGCGCGATATTCCCCCACCTTCCCCTAAACTTTGTTGTACCGTGTATGACAGCGTACTGACGTGGCACGAAAAATGAGCTGGTTTGCAGCACGTTGCTACAGACAAACACTAAGCTAGTGCAAGTTGTGGTGTGAGTGCAAGGCACGGAATGCAGAGTGCAGAGAGATAGTAGGGTGCAATATTCCATTTGCCAAATTAAATCACCCAAGTCCAGACAATTTGTCCAGAACGCTGTGAGTGGAAAGTACGGCGAAATTAGTCCGCCTGCAGAAACAACTCTTAGACGATTATACACAGCCCCACTGTGTGAGGACTTAAAAAGTTTCGTATCTTTAATTTATATGGCTTAGTATTATCGAAACGACGGATATTAAAGGCCATGGCTAACGTAGAGGTTGGGGGACTGCACGAGGCAAAAGCCATGGAAGGGTATTTGATAGTTTCAACGGTGCTGAAAAGCACAAATGCGGAAACAATTAGTGAGTGTATGAGTAGCAGTCTACACTCACTATAGGGCGAGGAGAACTTTGTCGTAAATAAATGCCGTGTATTGTTTAATATGCTAATCCGTGAAATAATATCTCAGAAATGTAAAAAAAATCTGTTTTTACGGTTTTTATAGCACATCATAGTCGTTATATTTAAAATTAATAACCATTTGATAAATAACATTTGTCAAAAATTGTTTGTACAAAAATTGTATATTTTTGATATACATTGTATATTATCAACACAATTATGTCGGCGATATTGCATTATAATGCCTACACGCGATTTCGAGACCAGAGATCTCAAAAGTCGTCAAAAACGTTCGACCATAAATAAAGGGGCCACGGAGTCATATAGAAAAATTCTCGAATTCGATACCGCAATAAATCCGCCGGATTTATAAAGTACCGGGTAGGCCGTAGGTACTCCCTCTTTAGAGGAACACCAACGAAGCCTTCCGTAAATTTATTCCGGCTCCCCCACTCTCCCCCCCTCCTCTATGAGGTCGTCTTCGAATCGGCCGGTCGGCCGTGCGGTTAGAATATTTTATTTATTTTTGTGTGTTCGCCGACGATAAAGACAAAAAAAATCCGAGGTCCGAAGGAAGCGTAATGGCGCGTATACGAGATTATAATAAAACAAAAGACGATTTTAAGGGCGTCTCGGATTGCTGACGATTTTATTATTTCGTTTCTTTTTCCAACCGGGACCGTTTTGGGTTTTTTATATACCAATGCGGCATTATAAAGCGTATATTCTTATGTAAATCGACTCTAAATAAGATCTTTGAAGTTACTTTGCAAAAAAAAAAGCAGTGTAAATGGAAAAAATCAATATATGTACAAATGTGTACACATTTTAAACATACCTAGCCAAATCGGAACAGTTTAGAATATCTCATAGCAAAAAGCGTATTTTTTCTCTTCTTATTAAATTATTAAATACTCCGATATTTCCATATTTTCCCAGAAATTCAGTTCAATTTCAGGATAAAAATAATCCTGAAATTCATTTATTGCTGAAGACGGTTAGCTTATATTTTAACTATTGTTCACATTTCATCAGCAAGCTATTTGTTTAATTGAAAATGAAAGAATATTTAAAATAGAATATTTTAAATATTTAAGCCTTCAACACTTTTCAGGACGATAAGAATCGTCCACTGGTAACAAAATTTGCAATGAATTTAATCGATTTTGAATATAAACGAGGATGACGATGTAGAATAACCTGACGATGTTAGTACAGTTTCGGAGAGTATCTACATATGTATGAAACAAACGAACATTTAATTTAATAATAATTTGAAACCAATACGGGCTTATACGAATATCTGTTGTATCAAAAAAGCTTTAAAAAATAAAAGCTCCTAATCATGACCATATCCACTTCCACACTTGGCATATTTTGTCGCATTGGCTGCTTCATCTCAATGTTTTCTGTCAAAATAAAAAGAAATTGGGTCATCAATTTCCTAGTTCCTAATATAATTATGCTTTAATAACGTCAGAGAAAACTGTTTTCGAAAGAATTAATTTTTCTACGTACATATTCTTAATTTAAAACAAGGCATAATAGTGCCTGCATATACGAGGTGTGGCTATTAAATAACCGAACTGATGCTGATACCAGCGCGCTGCGGGCGTGTCGCGACAAGTTTAAACAGAACAGTGTTTGATGATACTTTCCCCACCCTGAGCTCGCTAGACAAGCAAGTTGATTACTCCGATTGGCTGCAGCAGTTGTTTGAATTAGTCTACGCACCAGTGACAGGTCGAAAAAATGTTGTGTTCAGATGGAGCAACGGGTTAATCTCATGTTTCTTTTTAAATTGGGCAAAACTTTTACAGAAACGTGTGCAATGTTAAAAGAAGTGTACAGGAATGAATGTTTATCCCGCACACAAGTTTTTGAATGGTTTAAACGGTTTAAAGAAGGACGTGAAACGACCGAAGATGATCCGCGCCCCGGACGGCCCTCAACGTCAAAAACGGACGAAAACATTGAAAAAATAGGTAAGTTAATCCGCGAAGATCGTCGTCTAAGCGTCCGAGGGCTTGCTGAAATAAGAAGAATCGACAAAGAATGTGTTCGCCAGATTTTGCATGAATCGTTCAACATGCGCAAAGTTTGCGCAAAAATGGTGAAACAAAACTCCTTGCTCCCGAGCAAAAGGAATCAAGAAAGAACATTTGCGCTGAAATTCTAAACAACATTGACACTGATTCAGGCTTGTTAGACATGGTGATTACGTGTGATGAATCGTGTTTTTTTTAAATCGTGGTTGAAGCTAAAGCGACCGAGGTTCTGAACCAGCTGACAGAAGCGGACTTCCTGCACTGCTTTCAACAATGGAAAAGTCGTATGAAGCGGTGTAGAGATCGCCAAGGGAATACATTGAATTCGAAAAAGTTGCTATTGTAATTGGTAACGAATAAAAAGTGTTATGACAGCAGTTCGGTTATTTAATAGCCACACCTCGTATGTTCCCTACACGCTCTTGATAATGAATACTACATTAATTCTGAACTGTACAACTCCCTTCATTGGTAATTACCTAATTACTCTTTAATAAACTCATACTCAAACAAAAAAGTTTTTTCAACTGGATTTCATATTTTCACGTAAATTGATGATGCAAGAATAACACAGGATTGCGATGAAAAAGTTGTCTAATACAGTGATTAGCAACTGATTTCTATAGTTTTTCCGGTGTTCAATACTGGAAAGAAAAAATCTACTACGTACAATTATTTCACAATTCATTCAGTGGATTTGCACCTAAATAGAGAGCGTATAGATCAGAATCAAAATAATTTGTCCCCAAACTAGTTAATACCAGAATAATTACAATAAAACTTGTAAAAATCAGTTTAAACCAGTTCACTAGCCGGTTGGAGCCCGATTTCGGTATTATAAAACTTGATATGAAAATTCCAAAACAAAAATGGAAGAAAGCGTGAAAGAGGCCTGGAAAGCATTTAAATTTATTGTAACCAGTTTTTAAGCCAACAACGCGCGCGTTTGAACAACCATGGCATTATCAGGAGATGATTAAAACTGAACAATTTAGTTGTCTAACGTTTTGTTGCTAGTGAAAAGTTTCCAACTTTGTGTCTATTTTCACGACGAAGGTTCCAGTCCCACTCAAGTATTCGCAGATTAAAAACTCGAAAAACGATACTGTCCCTGATCTAGACACCTAATAAATTACGGGTTATCCTTATACAAAAGCGCGACGATGGGCGGGGCGGAAGGGGTCATGCAGACCGCCGCCAGACGTCAGTGAATGTGAGTTATTTAGGTTTTTTCTGCGGTAACGTTTCCCAATTTCTGCGGTTAAAAAGGCGTTGTTTTTCAGTGGAACTGTGTCAAATAAGAGGTGGGCGAGGATCGCCTGTGACCAGCAGAACCGACAAAAACTAATTCGATTCGTATAAACAGTCCCCGCGAGGAACGCGATACTCGGCCATAAATAATACAAGGTGTTATAAATAAAGGAACATTTTAAAACCGCACATTCGTCCATCTATATCTGTATATTATGTGGTTATATTAGTATCGGAAAAGATGTCATACCAGTTCACTAGCCTGTTGGAGCCCGATTTCGATGTTATAAAACTTGATGAAAATTCCAAAATAAAAATGGAATCCAAAAGAAAGCGTGAAAGAGGCCTGGAAAGCATTTAAATTTATTGTAACCAGTTTTTAAGCCAGCAATGCGCGCGTTTCAACAACCATGGCATTATTAAACTGACCATCGCCAAAAACACGATACTGTCCCTGATCCAGAAACCTAATAAATTACGTTTCTTAAACATGTAGTCTGGTAACGGTGAAAATAGCCCCCATTTTTGAAGTTTAAGACTCTTTTGGCGTAGATTATTTGCTGATGATTGATTGTTCGTTTGTTATTTTCGTTTGCTCGTAATTGTTTATGCGAAATGCGGAAAGGGGGTTGAAAATTTCCGCAATCTCCCATCATTTTTGAATTTTTCGACGGAAATCCTTACTCATGGCGCTCGTCATTACTCGCACGTAATTTTTGTTAATGATTGTGATGCATCGAAATTTATTGACATATTAAGATAAAACGTACATAAATAAAATCTTAATTTCGTGCTGGTGCATCAAGCGTCCGGCAAGGGTGCCACAATGCAGGGTCGAACTCGTAATCCATCATGGCATTGACGGAAGACCATATGAGAGACCAAAAAGACAGGAGTAAAAATGTGTTAATAATGTACATATTGTACATACATACTGTTTCTGTCGTTCAGAAACACCGACTATCTTCATTGCCTGAGCGTATGTTGCCACAACCAGGAGTCTTTCTGCATTTCTTCTCGTTAAACCTGAGCGATTTGGCCTATAACATTTGTATCTTAACGACCTTATTACAGCAAAAGTTTGTTGTTTCGTTCATAGTCAGCCACAGAAAATTGCGCATGTCTTCTTTGATATTTCCCATGACACTCTGATATTTCTTCTGTAAAATGTTTTACGCACTGTATGGCTACTAGACAATGGAAAATCGGATACATATTTGGCAAAAAAAAAACGTCTAAAGTAAATATTGTCGACCATTATGCACAACATTATGCACAAATCCAAAAATCCAAAATTGTTCTTTTGTAACAGTAACAGTAATAGTTTGTTGATGGTCTAAAAGATGTTGATTGATCTAAACGTATTTCATGTAATTTTTATCATTGCCAATAACAGGCTTATACCTATTAGTTTTATTGTTATTAAGTTGGTAATTTCCTTAGTCTTGATTTTAACTCTCTCTTGTTTGTTTATCAATGTATTATTTTTCACACTTTCACGCTTTTTTTTTGTGTGAAAGATTTTGAGGTATTTTTTTGTATACCAGCACTAGTAATTGTACATATGTTTAGATTATCAGGTTTGCTGTTACAAGGCTCCACTATTTCCTTGACCTGTGATTTATTTTGTACAACAGATTGTTTCCGCAAAATTATTAATTCTTTTTGCTCACTAACTCGTTTTTGTAATTGCACTGTCGACTGTCTTATTTCACTATGGATTTTTCCATACTCATAACCTCCTGACTGTCACGGTAAACTTCCCAATTATTTTTACTCTCTTCTGCTTTATTAACAAAGAGCCTCTTAACAAATTTCTGTAACACGTCACAGTTAGTACTTGAAGGAAATTTTTGTTTTACTAATATATTTATTATGCCATCTTTTCTCAACTTGTTTCATTCTCTTACTATAACACGTCAACACCAGGCACCATCTTCAAGTATGCTCAAGAACAGAGAACTCACACCAACCGACACAAAATCCTGACATTTTTCCCCGCTAGCGAATGCACGAATATTGACAAACCTATACCGACTCTTTTATAGAAACCAAAAGGAATGGTCATTTTTTGAGTCACCGTATACAGACCGCTGATTAATGTGTAATACGAATTCCGTGAATTCGACCCATAAATCAGAATTAGTCACAATATTAAAGTTATGTGTATCACGTGAAGGCCCTAGCATTTACTTAATTATTTATTTAGACTAAATAATATCGTTTTTATGCAAATTAGGGCGAGGTAAAAAATTAATTATGCTGAACCCCCGCGGCTTTTCAAAGTCGGCTCGCCGACAGCGGATACGGCCCTCGTACGATTTTTTCGGAGGTATAAAAACATAGATTCGCAGGCAGGCACAAGTATACTGAACAAGATACATAGCGACACACTTAACTGTAGAGATTTAAAAAGTATTTGTAATCTCGTACTAGGTATAAGCAGGTAAAAATTACACAGAGTTAAATTCTAAAAATTGAAATAAATGAGGACTTGTTTACGTCAGAATATTGTGGAAAATATCAGCTTTTCGAATATATCAGCTTTTATATATTCTATAAAAAAAATAAAGAACAACATATATTTTATTATCAACAAAGGATAGGTATACATAGAACAGAATGCAACTTGTTTATATACCTACTGAATTTCAAGAGGTGAGGAATCCGTTTAAGTGTTTTATTGATGTACTTAATGTGACTTCTAGCGCTTTATACATATAAGCGCTAAGTATAAAATAAGTAAGTATTTTTAACTACATATTTCAGTTTTACGAATTCTACTGATTTTTAAATGACTTATCTAAACATCTGAAATGTTTTAAAAGCATTGAAATACTGAAAAAACATTTAACATATATAAAATATTTTAATAATTGTTCGCCATTCAAGGATTTCTGTAAAATTCCTCGTGGTGATTAATTGTTTGTAAAGTGATTTTACTCCAATTGTGCTGATTCAAATTGGTATTGAAATGTTCTGCAAAATGGTTTTTAAGTATTAAAAAGATTTACATCTCGAAATACTATACAGTGTGGAAAACGCAGTTTGGAACACCTGAATATCTCGCAAAATATTTATTTCTTGCAATGCTCGAAGGGGTCAAAATGTATTTTAAATTTGCTGTTTTCTATGTACAGTGGCATACATTTGTAGGGTTAAAAGTGTACATTTTTTAAAATGGCAACCCCTATTTTTTGTTCTATAAAGTGAACGAGCATACTTTTTTTGACTATTCTACAAACAATGCAGGTTAAAAGTTACAAAACTAATACCCACAGTTTGCCTCTTTACAGTTCCATTAAAGGAAATGTGGAGTTCCGAGATCCCAGAAAATAATATTTTTCACACAAGTATTCTTAGTATTACAACGCAATTGCATTTCCTCGCAGAATTGCACTCGACGATCAAAATCACCTTCTGACAATTCCTAATTACCTAACTCATTAATGCAACTCAAATTCATAGCCAAGCCAATCGGACAGGAAGCGGTCCATATTCTCTGTATTTTCTTACAATTTCACTAAAAGTAGATAGTGGTATTATCTGACCATCTTGATAAACCTTAAGTAAAGATCAAGAAAGCGCAGATATCCACTGTAATTCTTTTATCTCAGTAACTTAAGAAATTCATTGAAATATTTTTCCGCAAGAGACATTTGTTACCAAGACTTCTTGACTTGAAAGCTACAAGCATCAAGTTAATGACATGGCTGACGTAATAAACATTTTTATCTCATTATCAACCTGTTAGGCAACATATTTGATAACTGATTTGTATTTTTCTCGAAACTTTCTTTATGTAACTACTAAGATTTTACTTGTACGCAATACTTAAAAAAATGATCTTTCACTTTATCGAACAAAAAATAAGCGTTGCCTTTAAAAATAAATGCGGCCCCATTGACCCTGCAAATGTACGCCCCTATATACCTATAGAACGAAACTATTTCAAGTCAGTAGTTGAACAAACTAGTTCAAGACAGTAGACTTAAAATACCCATTGAATCGTTTGAGCATTTTTTGTAAGAAACAAATATTTAGTGAGATTTTCCAGGTTTTCCAGACTTCTTCTCCACACTGTATAATTATTTATTTGATAACTATACAGGGTGAGTCAGAAAGAATAGGACAAGACTAAACCGGAGATACTAGACACCAAAATATTAGGATTTCTAAGTAGGCTTGTGTCAACATTTGTCAAATTTACATATCATTAAATAATTTTGATTGAGCTGAATATGCTTTATACCAATGTCGCTGGTTTAAGAGATTCAGTTTGTTCAAAGTTTAAATCAACAAAAATATATTGAACCTTTTAAATTCAAATAACTTAAAACCGATAGATTTAGACAACCTAAACAAGAGTACCTTTTCTCTGTAGAATTGAGTGTCCTTTTAGATTCTCGACTTGTTTTACGCATGATTCAACATATAAAAAAATGTGTTTTAATTTACCAAAATAATACGGGGAAACTAGCGACCTCAAGGAGCAACGTCAAAATAAGCTTAAAATTCGTAATTCTCACACCAAAAAAAAAAACATAAAACCGCCAATTTTCAGATTTATACTATCAAAACTTAATATGTATCTCTTAACTGTATCTCTTAAACCAGCGACCCAATGTCACCATGCCAAGCATAAGGCATGTTGAGCTCAACCACAATATTTTGGTGTCTAGTAGGTATATCCAGTTTAGTCTTGTCCCATTCTTTCTGACCCTGTAGAAGGATTTTTTAAATCTAATCATTTAACAAAAGATAACTAGCCTCGAATATGCATTAAAATAGTTTCCAGAATATTTCGTAACAGCTCCTGCGCTATACTTAAATACAGCACGTATTTGTATAATACCTACAATGATACTACACAGTTACACTGTATATGAGACTACACAGTTACACTGTGCCTACCTTTTGAGAACCCCTACAGACGACACCTCGCAAACAACGCTAAAATACTTCTATTATACGCCCCGTCACAATGACACCAATATTTCATTTCCACAATGACATAATCCCGGTGCCGACAAATATGTCACACTCTCACACCAGAATTTAGTTTAAATTTCGTAATGCCTTTCTTAAGGATTTACTTTTCCATTGAATTATATTTTTCTTTCAGGACCGACCATTGTATATGGGGATCTGTTTCCTCCGGCTCAACTTAGGTATGAAATAGGACCAACGCTGTACCCACAAAATCTGCCGTTATGATCGCCACAGGTAGCTTTTAAAATTACGTTATTTACGGTTCTGCAGATATTGTAAATCTTAAGCAAAATAGATTGACAAATTAAGTAAAATATTTTCTAAACCAGACACACGTTTTAAACATTTATCACGTTTAAAAGAAAATACTAGTACATTGCTAAACTTTCAAAATACACTTTTATATTTGGTTAAACAGTTCCTATACCAAGTATTTTATAAGCACAAAAGGATAAATATTTTACAAAAAAAAAAATACATACTACGATAATTTTAAAATAATGTTAAAAAATATACCTACTAATATCAATTGATCACCGTGAATGGTTAGTTAAAATATGAAACAGTTTTTAGAGTGAGTGAACTAAGTGCTAATGAAGATTTAGTTCGTTTAATTCGTTTAATAAAGCAAATAATACAAAAAAATTTTGAATTTTTTATTCAAATTAATAATACTATAAATAAACCAAATAAGGATATAAGAATTTTAAAAGATATTATATGAAAATCATATCTTCAAACCGAATTTATTTACGAAAAATGGTACTTTCATTAACCTTTTAATGGCGGGAGTATAGATTTGACCGTAGATATATCGACCAGCTGTCATATTGGCCACTCCACATTGAAAATTCATTAAAATTGTGGTTAGAATTATTAAAATGGTGGATACGCCAAGTGATCTATCATCCAAAATGAAAGTTTATTTCTCTCGAAAACCATTGACTATATGGAAATCAAATAAGAATGCATGTTTCCAAGGAAAACGGAAAACAGTTCATAAAAATTGCTTTTATGAATTACAGGGAGAAAAACCGCTCACACAAAAAATTAGGTAAAATGTAGTTTAAATGAATATATGAAAAAGAAATTGGCGTGGCACCCATTACATAAAAAAATATGATTTTTTGATGAATGATAATTTTTTTTAACATTTTTTTTAAAAATCGGGTACAAGACACGATGAGCCTGTTTTTTTTTTTGGTATAATAGAAGGTGGTTAAAATAATTCTTAACTAAAATACCACAAAAACACGTATTTTCAGTGGTGAGGGTGAGAGGGAGGAAGTTAGAAGATTGTGTACCAACTCTAAACCTTTCTTTTAGCACCACTAACATTTATGTATATAACTATAAAAAATTATAAAGAGTTCTGTGCAAGACACAAGGATTAAAAAGCCTTAATTGGGAAAAAGCCCCTAGTTTTTTAAAAAAAAAAAAATTTTTTAAAAAAATTTTTCTAAAAAAAAACCCCCCCCTTTCCTTTTTCCCCCCCCCCCTTTTTTGTTTGGGGGTTTGAAAGGGGGTGAGATTAAGTAATGAAACTGGCAACGTAGCATAATGTAATGCACCTTCAGTACAGTTCAGTTTGAATTTGTTAGAGACATTTGTTTGTTCTTTGTGACTGTTTTCGTAAGTCATATTTTTCTAGTCCGTTTCAAAAATGAGTGGCACTAATTTTGAGCAACGGTGTGCTATCAGGTTTTGCTTCAGACTTTTGCAAAACTTCAACATGCCTACAGAGACAGTGTTTTTTCGAGAGCCCAGGTTTTCCGGTGGTTCAAGGCATTCTCAGAAGGAAGATCAGAGTCGATTGAAGATGCACCTTGAAGATAATGGCTTTTTCGCCAGGGAATTGTCCACAAAGAGTTTGTACCTCCAGGCCAAACAGTAAATCAACACTTTTACAGAGAGGTTATTGAAAAACTTCATACGTGTACATCAAGAACAACTGGATGTTGCATCACGACAATGCGCCTTGTCACACAGAGATTTCAGTAAACGAGTTTTTAATCAGCAAAAACATTTCTGTGGCTCCTCAGCCTCTTTATTCGCATGACTTGAATCCTTGTGACTTTTTTTCTCTTCCCGAGATTGAAAAATCATCTCAAGAGACGTCATTTTGGGATCATAGAAAACATTCAAACGGCTGTACCCGCCAGCTGAAGGCTATTCCAGTATATGAGTTCCAGCACTGCTATGAGGAATGGAAGAACCGTCTCCAGTGCTGTGTGGCTACACGAGGAAGTTATTTTGAAACAGATAATACTGAATTGTAATTCTATTCGAATAAAAAAAAAGATTAAAAAAATCAGTCTCATTACTTAATTTACACACCTCGTATAACGAAAATTCGAAACCTTTCTGGGGTCGATTCGACTCCCTTATCCTGGGATACCCTCTGGTAATCTTTATAAATTTCTGACCCAAATCTGTACATCGTGTAGAAGTTTCAGTGAAATATAGTCTCGTAGCTTTAGAAAGCAAACGCTGGAACCGGTAATAATTATTTCACTTATACCGTACTTTCTTCGGACACAAACGGCTTCCTTTTTGACATGAATTAAAATCGGTGATTTGCTTGTTTAGCAATTAAGTGCTGTGCACTATTCACGACTTGCCTATAGGTGAAAGCATCCTAGCATAACGCCTGACGGTACTTTCTTCTACCGATTCGTAAAATAGATCGCTATTGTCAAGACATAAATAATATATGTATGCAGTTAGTGTATAGGAAACCGGCAGTCGGATACCGTTCCCATGAATTCCCATTAAAATAGAAATAATGTATTGCATAGCTATATATATTTCAAATCCGGAAGCTTTTAAAAGCGTTTTTATAAGCGTATTTGGAGCTTTTATTCGAGTATTAGACCTTTTAAAATGATATTCTGATATTATGATATGTGCTACGGGCAATAAATAAAGCTGGTATAAAATAGGTTTTCTAAATCTATTGTTAGACACAGTTCATTGTATTAATGTCAGCTTCTTAATTTCTAAGCCGGAAAAAAAATGCATATGAAAGAATGCTTTGCAAAATATAAAAGACTTAAGGGGGCTTTCCCGCTTTTCGGTTTCAAAAAATCGTTTTTTTTTACGCGTTATACATTCAAATTTATTGTCCTGAAATTTTAAAGTGATCCGTGTATTAGATTTCGAGTTACAGCCGGATTAGTGACGACGGTCCCGGCGCTTGAAAAGAGTCACGCAGGGAAAATAGAGGTGGACAGTGTAAAGGAAGTGTTTCAACGATCCGAAGAAAAACATAATGTAAAATATGCTCAGTATATTGGCGACGGGGACAATAAGACCTCCAAGGCGACTTTGGATTTGGACCCGTACAACAACGATCCGAAAGTAATGAAAAAGGAACGCGTCGGTCACGTGGAGAAAAACGCATGGGAACCAGGCTCCGTAATGCGAAGAAAACAAACAAGGGACTCGGGGGAAGAGGTACAGGAACACTGACAATCAAGGTAATAGGCGAATTACGGTAACTTATTACGGCCTGTTACTTAAACAACGTTTTTGAAATTGGAATGAAATTTTTCTCGGACACTAATTAACCGATTTTAATGATTTTTCTTTTAAAATGTTCACAAATGATGCCATTAGTGATCAACATAGGATTTTTTTGGTATTGCAAAAATTCGATTTTTAATAACAATTTAAAGGTAGAAATTTAAGGTGAAAATCGAACTTTTTTTTTTCAAAGTTGCACCAAATCTCGTAAAATTTGAATTTCCAAAAACCCCTATGATAAACACTAACAACAACTCTATGTTTTATAAAAATGTTTCATATTTTGATTTCAGATGAATAGCGTCGTAGAAAAATCTCATTAACACGAGACATGTCCGCCTGAAGTAGCTGCATTGGAACAAGGATCGACGGCCGCCATTTTGGTTTAAAAAATAAATATAAAACCAAATGTAACCTACATACCTGTATCTTTTAATTAAAAAAATTGTCTCAATCCGTTTTATACTTTCCTCAAAAAAAAAAAACCCAAAAAAAACCTTTTTTTCCAGCGAAAAAGCGGGAAAGCCCCCTTAAAAATTTTAAACGTTTCAGTAGAGACCTCAAAAGAGACTTCGATTAAGACGTCTATTTTTTAACGTACCTAACATTTTTTAAAGATTAATATGAAAAATAGATTAGAATAAAGCAAATAGATTTTTTATAGAAATATTACAAAGGCACACAAAATAAAAAAAAAAGATTCAAACCCCGGATCCAAACCACTTATTCTATACGTATTTTGGGGTCACTGAAACTGAATCCGGAGTTAGTTTTGGTGGATTGGCTCGTTATCTCTGTCGAAATGCAAAAAAAATCGCCAAAATTGCACCATCATGAAGGCAAACAGAATTATCATTAAAAAATTCATTACAGGTCTTTTTGGTCGTCAAATCCGAATTAAGAATCTTGAACCATAGCATATCATTTTCTTAAGAGTGCTAAAAAATGCAAAAAAAGTGGCCAAAACCGCAAAAGTGTCGCTTTTTGTGGGAAAAACCTGGGAGTCGGAATTTTTTTGACGCCAATATTCCATTTTTTATGTGTTTTTGCCAAATTCGAATTCAGCACCGTTTCCGGCCATGGTACGCACAGTATTTTATAAAAATGCGAAAAATATGCAAATAAGAAAGATGCAAAACAGTGAAGAAAAACGTTAAAATGTGGCTTTTTGTAAGAATAGCCTGAGAATAGGATTTTTTTTCCTGAAATAGCTCATTTTGTATGTTTCTTGGATTATTCGGTCTAAATCTGTTTTTTTTTAAGTATTTTTTTTTGAAGTATTGAAAATATATCTTATATTCAGTCACCAAATGTTTAAATTTTATTATTTCAACTTCATTTTAGTTCACACGATAGCCACATTTATACATTTTAATTTAAAAAAAAAGGTATCAGAGAATTACAAACGTTGGAATAATAATCCAGTCTTGTGGCGCCTTGTTAATAAATAAATGAGATACCTAAAAATGTGTAGAATTTACTAGAAACATTGACTAATCTTGTGTTTTTTGTTTCGGTTTAACAAAAAAAAAAAAAAAACAGAAATAGGTTCCTTAAAAAAGGGTACTTAAAATGTGTAGGTTATACGTATGCTAAAAAAAATAAAACGAATCTCGAAACTGCTTATACGTTTTCAGCAAAAAATATACTGTACAAAAAGTGATTGAACTTTTGCCATACCTACTTAGGTATTTAAAAACCCTTTGTAATTTTGATACGAAACTGTAAAAAAGGGAGTCTATCATTATAAATATACACTATATATCACTCTATTATACATGACCCGCCATACATTTAAATTTAGGCATACAGTCGGTTCATCAACGCTAATCAAGTTCATCATTTCAAAGCGCAGATGTTAATTACACACTTCACAAGTACAGGATTAGTAGAACGCACGCTGCATACACCTCCACCAATTAGCTTAATTTTAACTCACCGATACGTCGGGAAAAATCAACAATTACCTAGTCATTATAACGGGGAATAGCCTGAAAACAAAAAGCCATTGTTAGAAAAAATAAAATGCACATTTATGAATCAGTATGTAAATAAGCGATAATACAAGTTCTTAAAAATCTTATTAGTTCTGAAATGGCACTGCACGCGTTTAAAATAGAACAATCACTCGCTTGTACGTGTTTTGAAACGTTTAATTTGTAACAAGGATACGGCAAGTGGCAATGAATCATTAATTATTGTTATATCAAAAGAACATAATGTTTAATGACACACATTTTATGTTACTCTCACAATAAGCATTGTCTTACCAACACATTTAGACATTATCACACAAATTTATTTGTTACGAACGTTTTTTTTTTTGCCTGATCTAGAATACCTTTTTGGGAAGTTTTCAGCGGTTTTGAAAACGAATTATTCAATTTCAGAGTTAGTTTTGCGATTATAAAACACAGAAACAAAATATGCACGTAAATAATAACCAATAACAAAAACATGTCATCAAAGTTGGTTATTATCAAAACTGGGAATTGTCAAGGCTATCACATTAAGTGACAGCATATTTGACATAATGTAACAGCCACATGTCAAAAGTTTCAAGACAACAAAGTTTCGCTTCGAGTTTCGATATACATAACTGCTATTTTTATATATCTCGTTCATAACCAGAGTTGATGGCATTTTTTGTTCGAAGGGCATTATGACAGTAAAAGTAAACAATAAGAGTACATAATATATCGCGTGTTTCGAGAGGAATATAGTAGACTATTTAATTTTTCTCAACAAATGGCCCATATCATCTGTTGCCGAAGTTACTGACATTCTTCCTGAAACACCCGGTAGACGATCATTCCTATTTTTTTTAATACTAAGGTACCATTGTGTTTTATTAAAAAAAAACCCTTACCATGGTCCTTTATACACATATCTACAAATAAAAATAACCAATTAAATGAAAAACTATTCACATTTTCTGATTAAATAAATAAATGGTTATGATAGTCGCTACAAAAATCCTCTCTGTAGCAATTCTAATTTAAATATTTCTAGATTGAATATTCTGTCAAATTATTCTGCACTTACTACTATTAACTACTAATATTAAAGCAAGTTCATAGCTGACCTCGATAAATAGAAATCTTTCGAAGAATTCGTTATAACAGAAAAAATTAACGGAATTAAGTCAGCGATAAAGCAAACATGTAGTTCTCAAAAGCAATTGCAAAATACAAACAAGCGCGTTTGTACAGTATAAGGTACACTCCATATACTTGCATCAATTAACATAAAGGCATGGCACATAGTTTCATAGATAACTGTATAGTAATAACTAGTCAATAATACGCGTAACTAAAGATAAATCATATCTTGGGAATATTTACAGCTCAATGTGAAAAAAAAAATGTTTAATAAACTTGCATACGTTAATGGGATAATAACATAATATGGGACAATTTTAAAATACTAGAAGGGATATAGGCATTTAAGGATATCTACCATTTTTTTCGCCTGCAAATAATAAGGAATTTTTTGATTTTACCTTTAGAGGAATACGAGTATAAACATTAGTAAATATTTTTAATCGCCTTCATTCAATCAACTAACAAAATTAGAGTTTCGTTCACTCTGTCATATTTCAAAATAAACAATGTAGGTATACCTTTGGTATTTAAAAAAAATTGTTTTTTTAATTTTGCGGTGGATGTCAAGAGATTTTTCCTGGAATGGGTACTGGAACCTGCGGCGTAGAAACAAAAAACTGGACGTTTTCCACGAAACACCGAACTACTACACTTTTCTCGACGCGCGTTTCGCCAACCAAGTTGGCATCTTCAAGAGAAGATTAACACTTAAAGACATTTTTTGTTAAAAAAAAAACGTAATGATGCTCTAACCACAATTTTTTTTAAATATTGTCATCAGTTTCCCCATTTCAACATTAAACAGGACTCCCCCACCAAAGCACTTTAATATACAGTCCCGAACACATACAGTAGACTCTCGATTATCGAAAATCCGATTATCCGTAATGGAATCTGATTTGTCATCCTCCCTTTTATCCGAAATGAATTTTCTCAAACCTCACGATTATTTGAAAAGTATAAAGTATAAAGTATATAGCCCACGCCCATTTTCGAGAATATCCATGAGAATATTCACTCACGTTTACAATTACAGAAGCACACAAAATAAAAAAAAAAATAATTAAAACGTCTTTTTGATCGTCGAATCCGAATTAAGTTATTTTGAGCCATAGAAAGTATATTCTTTCATGGAAGTTCGAAAAAATGCAAAAAAGTGACCAAAATGAGATATTTCAGTAAAAAAATCCTATTCCCAGGTTATTCTTACAAAAAAGCCACATTTTAGCGTTTTTCTTCACTGTTTTGCATTGTTCCCCATTTTTATAAAATAATGTGCATACCATGGCTAGAAACGATGTTGAATTCGAATTTGGAAACCCAAAAACATAAAAAATGAACTATTGGAGTCAAAAAATCCCCTCTCCCAGATTTTTCCCACAAAAAGCGACACTTTCGCGGTTTTGGCCACTTTTTTGCATTTTTTTCGCACTATTATGAAAAAAATATGCTTTCTATGGTTCAAAATAACTCTTAATTCGGATTCGACAACCAAAAAGACATGTGAAATTAATTTTGAATGATGCGATAATTCTGTTTGCCTTCATGATGGTGCGATTTTGGCATTTTTTTTGCATTTGAACAGAGATAACAAGCTAACCCACCAAAACTAATTCCGTATTCGGATTCAGCGACCCAAAATACGTATATAATGTATGGTTTGGACCGGGGGTTTGATATTTTTTTTTATTTTGTGCCTGTGTTTTATTATTGTTACGTTTATCGGAACATCGGGAGTTTATTTACGTATTTTGATTCATTTAAAATGAATCAAAATTACAACATTACTATAATTACAAAACAGTACAATTCTCTAGACTGATTGTTCTCGAAAAATATAGGATACAGTCTCCAGTTTTTTGGAGACAAACTACAAAATATTCAAGGGATTTTCTTAATTAGCTTACTTCATATTTTTGGAAGATCTAAAATACATATTGTCCTTATTGGATATTAAATAGAACATACCTACATAGTTTTATAAAGACGACAAGAGTTGTGGACAGGTCCACCAACAATGATCAAATTCAGTAACACAACAATAAGAAAGTAAGATCTGACTAAAGTGGAAAACACAATAAACCCTTGTGCTTATCAGAAAGGGGTTAATACGTCATTGTTTATAGACAACAAAAAGGCAATTTTACACAAAAAAAAAGTTTCTTTGAGACAGAAAGACAAGTTTGAATACAGTAAACAAATTTTCCAACATTTGTTGGTGACATTTCCTAATCAACGTTTGAAACATGAAAAAAAAACACAAAATTAAGCAAAAATCTCAGCGGAAACGCACCATTGACGAAGACCACCGCGGCATCCCAACGAAAAAAAAAAAAAAACTCATCCTTCTGGTCTAAGATCAGGTTCCTCTTATGTTAAACAATTATGCAAATTTTTCCATTCTGCTTAACTGGCCACACATTATAAGGTTCGATTATTGATCCCCCGAGAAAAAAGTACATTAAATTTCGACAGTGACAAGTGGTTTCATTTGTCATATACGGTACGATGGTTGCCAGATATAAACTATTTCCGACGGCACGTTACACACGTGACGGTTACGAGCCGAGACGTCGGCGGGCATTAACATTTTCTGGGGATATTCTTCGAACGAAGGTAACGTCTTCTACGAATTTACAATGAAAGTAATGTTTTCTACGAATATAGACCGAAGGTAACGTTTTCTACGAATTTAGGACTTAATAAGCACACGAATTGACTCAAAGTCTCGTACATGATCAAGATGTGCAAGATCGGGAGAATTTGTAGGCCATTCCAAAGAGCGGGGTAATTTTAAAAATGAAGTAATTTGATAAAAATTTCTCTCCTGAAGTTACTTACTAAGTTCTCTTCTACAGTTGTTTTACCTATATGTTTTCTGTTTTAATGTGCTACCTTGAAGCTTATTAAAGCCAAATATACCAGTAAAAATTCGAAAAACTGTTAAAATCTAGCTGCCTTCAGCCTCGATACACGTATACAAAATTATCATAAGCAAGATATATACCTACATATTTCAACTTTAACAAATTAAGGAGGTTGGTGTGGAATTGCAAAAATAATTAAAAGTTGATGAAATTGTTGATATATATTCTTCAAGTAATAAAATTATCTTCAGAATTGTTTGGGATTTTTTCACCATCTAGTTTGCGAGAAAAAAATCATCAATAAAAGAAATTTAACATGGGCTCTTATGGACGTAGCTATTGAATTTGATAAAAACTACGTTTTGAATAATTAGAAAAATCTGAAACTTTGTACACGCATAGCAATAACGTCTAGGAAGAACATAGATTTACATGGACATGATTGACCAGCTGTGTTGCACGCAATTATTAATTTAATGTTGAGTGTTTCACGCAATCGGGCTGGCGCTCTGTCGACACAGCAACGTCGCGTCTCCTAATTGTTTCTTTTTGCGTTTCTTCCCTGTTTCAACGCCACGTTGTACTGTCCGTAATTGTTTTGCCGAAATAAAACGACCTTTTCTACGTAATCTATCTATTTGACATTTGATTTATCAAAATTTCCGCTTGGCCGAACCATTACCGACAAACTTTTTGAGGTTAGAATTACTTTGTGTCAACAATTTTCGCCGAGTAGCCCAGCCAACTGGCGAAAGCAAACGTTTCAAACCGTTCAGCGTTGCCGTACTTTCCGATTATAAATCGACTTTTAAAAGCGCGGTCAATAAAATATATCACTGTCCAAACTTTGATCGCTTATACATGGAAGAAATAGGAGTTTCCCCCCTTGCCCCGCACCTAGGTGGCCAACCTCCTTAAGGCAACAACAAAATTCGATAGAAACTGAATCCCTTGAATAAATGGATTTCTTATGTCCAACACTGGTTACCGTAACTGTTCACTATGACCTCCATTTTGGAGGTGTAAAAGCACAAACCTTTCCTCTAAATTATATAACGTTTCTGGTTCAATTGTATCAGCTTCCTCCCTAATACTGTCGTTTAATTCTTCCAGCGTTGTAGGTCGTATTCTAAACACTATTTTTTAAATAATCCCGAACTAAAAAATCCAATGGGTTCAGATCGGGTCATCTTGGTGGCCATTCATTTTCAAAATGTCTGGTTATAGCACGACTTTGAAAAACAGCAGTCAAAAATCTTTCACTGGTCGGTAAATGTGCGGGGGTGTTTGATTGTGTATTAAAATTATGTTTTTAATTACGTCCTCGTTTTTCAACGGTGGTATTGCATTATCTCTTAACATCTGCAGGTATCGTTCACCACTAACAGTTACAGTTACATTTGGTATTGCCTCGAAAATATATGGACCAATGATGAAATTAGCTATGAAAAGCGACACACAGTGACCTTTCTGAATTATTGCATGTGGATTTGCTATTAACCATATTTGGCAGTTTCGAGTACTGACTCCACCAATACGAGAAAAATTTGCTGTTGCTTGGATGCTGTTTTAACACCACTGACTGCTAGCGGATTAGTTTTGATTTTTCTGAGGAATTTTTACGACTTGGACATCTTGGTCTTCCTGATCTCGGGAGGGCGATTACAGATCCTGTTCTTCCAAATCTGTCCCATTAATGTATTCAGAATTAGTAATCTGTTAAAAAAAAAAACTGGTACCCAATTATATGAAAAGTGAAAAAAGTGGGCGTACTTCCGGCCCACTTTATTATTCAATTTTCTGACTACTAAGAATTTAATTTTGCTGAAGAGTAAACCAATTCCTTTTGGTATTTTAAAAGTGACGTATGTCCCCTTTAAAAATTAGTATAAAACAAAATTCGAATTCTTAAAACACGACAAACTATTAAGGAATATTACCTTAAAGTACCTGCTTTACACGAGAAGGCACTATCTCATGAATATCAGTCAAGAATGTCAGCGTTCTCTAATAATAGTAATTTACCTTAGCTGACGCCATCAAAACGTATACATAAACGAAAAACACAACCTCTGAGGAAACGTAAGAACGGGTACGCTTACACATAAAGTCTTGTTTATGTTTCTGTTTTATAAGCGGCGTTATGGAACAGATCCGTTTAACTATTTGTTTTTAGTACGCGTATCGGATGTCTTAACAATATAAACATGTCGGTGTTAAACTGCAATATAAAGTCGAATCTGAATTTATAGAGCGGCTTTCGATAATCTTTAATGATCGCATTCCCAAAAAAGAACACGTTGCTTAATTTAATAAAACGTTATTTAATACAAATAAATAAATAAATAAATAAATACAGTGTAGTTAAAAGTTAAAATTCTTGTATTTATCGGCAGTTTAAGAGTTAAAACTCATTAACTAATATAAATAATTATTTAAAAACAAAAACAAGTTTTTACTTTAGTAGCTAGTAAGTTTAGTATGTACTTTTTACTAGCCTTTGACCGATATTAGTAACTTTTTTCGTCTCTTTTAGACAATTGTAGGTTTATTAAAATTGGTTTGGTGTTACTTAATGGTTTTACCAATCCGACGATGTTATACCCCAAAAACTAAATTCTAGTATGCTGCTATAACATTAGATCGCCCAACGAAAAGACTGTGGACTGCTTGTTCTACCGGACGTCTCGATGCAAGAATGGGCCATGCTGCAGGTATCGTCACGGGCCAGTAGATGAGTACAATTCGGGACGAAATATCTTTAAAGAGGGGGCAGTGCAACGAGACGTCAGAGAGTGACTCAGTGACACCTCACCGTGTTGCGAAAGCCCCTCGAGCCTTCCGCATAGCGGTAGCATTGAGTTTTTTCTAGCCGGCCCATCTAGAAGATGCCCGAATATACGCGTACCGGCTAACAGGGTATTATAGGGCAGTTGGGCAGTTTTTAAAATAATATATGCCGTGTCAAAATATAATATATTTAAAATAAATATATAAAGTGTCACTTTGACCACAATTGTTTCTTGATATCGCCTATAGTTTCTGAGTTATTAATGCAAATAGCGAAAGGTGGGGTTGAATTCAGGGCGCTCCACGCCCCGAAAACGAACAACTGGGCCGTTAAAAAAGTACCACTATTCTTACATTGAATCTCGTGAGGATGAAAGGAAGTTACCGGTAAAGAAAAGAAAATTCAACAAATTCACTTAATGAAATTATTAATCCACATTTTCTAAACACCTATAACATATATCACGTACAAAGTTGCTAAAAATGGAAGTGCCGAGAATATGGATGTTGCATCACGACAGTGCGCCTTGTCACACACCCATTTCAGTAAACGAGTTTTTAGCCAGTAAAAGCATTTCTGTGGCTCCTCAGCCTCCTTATTCGCCTGACTTGAGTCCTTGTGACTTTTTTCTCTTCCCGAGATTGAAAAATCACCTTAAGGGACGTCATTTTTTATGAGCAATCGAAGAACCGTCTCCAGCGCTGTGTGGCTTCCCAAGGAAGTCATTTTGAAGAAGACAATACTGAATTATAATTCTATTCGAATAAAAAAAATAAAAAATCTTAAGAGTCATTACTTAATTTACACCAGTGGCGGTGCGGGATATTTCAGTTAGCCATATATATATATATAGATATCTTGAAAACGACGCATGGGACCCACTTCACTTTTTAGGTGATGACTATACACCTCTTACAGAAAGGATTTATAGTGAAAAAATCGTCAGCAAAGTTTGCGAAAAAATTTTCAAAAACACTGGAGCACTCCCTGGGTTCTCAGTAACGCTCTGTGGGATATTTGCAGTATATTTTTTTTCATAATCTAGAAACAAATATAAGGAGACGTTTTTCGATTTGTTGCAAAATATTTTTTTTCAAAAGTTATGGCCATCTTAATTTTAATTTTATAGGAACATTTTGTTTCCCAAAATTAAAATGGCCAAAATTTTTTGAAACAAATATTTTTCTTCCAAAACAAAAAATCTGCCCCTCATTTTTTTTGTTGTGCTAGAAAAAAAAAAAAAAACCCAAACCCCCCCCCCCGGGCCCCCCCCCGGGGGGCCCCCTTTTTTTTTTTTTTTTTTTTTTTGCCCCCCTTTCCCCCTTTTTCCCCCTACACCCCCCCCCCTTTGAGGTGTCATCACCTAAAAAAGTGAAGTGGGTCCCATGCGTCGTTTTCAAGATATGGCTAACTGAAATATCACGCACCGCCACTGATTTACACACCTCGTATATACGTAATAGAAGTAATATACTAGAAAATAACTACAACAGAACATAAAACTTATGCAATTGCTAGAGATTTTTTTGCTAGAGAGTTCTATACTGAACGGCAGTATCGAAATCTACTCAGTATTAACTCAGTGATATACTTTTTTTAAACAAAAAGGGACGACAGCTCCTGTTGTACGCCACTGGTTATTGCGACTGAGCTAAACCTTTCAAGTAAATGGCCATTCCTCGTGTATACGCTATACTGAATTTTATTTCACATTACTTACTATTTTATTTAAATATTTAACGCCCTGTATTTAGAAAACGAAGACTCAGGAGAAAAAAATATTTATACCAAAATACTTTCTTCGTAAATGGATATGATTGGTTAGAATTTCACATAAAGTGAACTCACTTTGTATAGGAATTAAAAATATATTCTGTGAATTGACGACGCGAGTTATTTATAAATTTTCAATGATCGCGTCGGATCGCTTCATCTCTTTCAAAACCTGTCTACTGATCGCCCGGTATCTCAAAGAGCACCTATATAATAATATAGTTCGAAGACAAACCGGGGCATTAGCATAACCAGACCCCAGAACGAAATCTAGATTGGAAAACGATTAGGGAGGGCTCTCCGCGGCCGGAAAAAAAGGCAACACTTTTACTCCGGTGCGTTTATCGCACCGTAAACGAACATTTAAAATGGACGGATCCTCCTTTTTTTCGCCTTTCTTTAGGACGGTCCGAATGCGCATAATTAGTCTTCCGCGCCGCATAATCGAGTCTTTGATGTTCGGGTCGGTTTTTCGGTCCCATCGCTTTTTTGTTTGTTATTACCGAATCGAGTATAGTCTAACAAACAAATGGTAAAAGGTACTGAGTGTAAAAGGTACTGAACAAAAAAGGCACCGGCGCGATGGGTCCAACGACCGATTTTCTTGGTCAAAACTCAAAAAAAATAAAAGATATTAAATGGCAATATCGATGTTATATTTTGAATGCTGAATGTCCAGGGCATTTAAATTCGTCTGTACCAGAGCCTTTATACGTGTTTATACCTTAAGAATTAATGACGGACCAGCGAAAACGTGAATTTTAACGAAAACGAGTTAAATTTACGTCAATGTTTGAAGACGTGGGCACATTTGAGGAGCTTGCGTTCAAAACCGGCTATATCCATATTTGACCGAAAATTATTTTTTGTACAATATCTCATAACTGCTCATAGAGCTCTATCGATTCCCGCAATCATTTTAGTCCAAAACCAACTATTTCAGTATTAAAATTCCACTTAAAAGTGATGTTTTGAAGCATAACCGGCTATATCCCAATTTTGAAGCAAAACTGGCTATATTCAATGATACGTTTTAAAACGTATGTTATATGTGAAACGATTGGAACATGACTGGAATCTATACAATATTAAGGATCTAGAAAAAAAATACAAAAAAATAAAAGGAATTTCGGATGCCAAGAGAATTACTATTAAGAAAAAACACATAAAAACAAACAGCAGGCCCAAATAACAGTGTCTTTACACAAATACTACAGAAATAATAAACAGTTTCATGTACATAGCTCAAACTCTAATAAAAAAGAGAAAATACAGTGAATGTATGGAGTTAAAACAAGTCGAATTTAGAAACCGTATACCGGAAAAAAGAAGTCGAGTTTATCTCATCTAATGAAAGAACATTTCGGAGAGAATTGGGAATCCCGTGTTGACTTTGAATGGTACAAGAAACTTTTGTTTCAAACAGAAGAAGCAGCTGCAGAGGAAAGCGGACCTGGTGCTTCAGAAGATGATGGTATAGGATGTGATTGCCTTCATGAAGAAACCGCAGTAAAAATTTAATAAAAACATTAGTTTTCGAATTTTATATGTTCCATAACCTTAGAAGTTAGGATATTTGTTTTGTTTTTTTTTTTATTATTATTATTATTAATAATGTAATATCAGTTTTAAGTTTTGCTTCGTTTTACGTTAGATTTTAAAGCATATTTTGTTTTTTTAATTAGCTTTATCCGGGGTTTTCATTTCTTTTAACAAGATTTCGAAGCAAAACCGACTATATCCAAAGCTTTTTTTCAAAATTTTGAGGAAACTATAAGGTATAAGTTAATTTATCTTAATCAAGCCAAATCAGTATACTGGATAGAGAAGGTGTGTTTTTGTTTCTTTTTTCTAACTTTAAGGGTCTGAAATGAAAGGAGAGAAATGAGAAGGTAATGAAATGAGTTTTTGCCTTCTCCGTAAAAAAAATCAAAAATGGATATAGCCGGTTTTGCACGCAAGCTCCTCATTTATGGTACAACGACTTCATCCTGTTAACCAGCCTATATTGGTGTCTTCAGAAGCTATTTAGTCCGCATACACAGTCTAAGCAATGTGTTTGAAGTAACACGTGACGTACATAATATGTATATATACGGAAAATCATACCAAATTTGTAGAAATGTTTTACACAGGTGGATTTATTAAAATGATAGGAAGGTTCATTTATTAAAATGATAGTTTAAGGTTCTGACTAACAAGTAACACTACCCAAGTGGTAATCGCCGAGTTTCTTTAAACTTTCCAAAAACTTTCATTAGGTACATATATGTAGAAATCACTTTCAACCATTTTTTGCTGCCTGTTTTGATTTTTGTTCATAACCTTGTAACACAAAGACTTGGGGTATTCAACCATGCACAACCAAAAAATTATGTCGTTTTTCGGGTCTGTAAGATCTTAAGCAGCAATTCAAGAAACGAAACCACTACATCTTTACGTCTTTGGGGTCGTTGTATTCGTTTGACCCAATCAGGATTGGGTCAAACGAATACACGTCAATCTCAATCAATGTCATTCCAAGGTCAAACGTATGAAAAACAGTTCCCAACACAGTAAACCACCACATCTTATACGTTTTCAGACCCGAAAAACCCTTGTTGCTATCCAAGCAACAAGGATATCACTGTCTGTAATAGGACATGGCAATAGGACAGTGATATCCTTGTTGCTTGGATAGCAACAAGAATGACAGCTCGGATGACAGCGATGTAATGATACGTAAGACACGACAGTGACAAGGATTTCTAATGATACGTTGAATAAACAGACAGGCTTGATAAAATCATGTTAAAAAAGTTTTTTTTATTATTTTTTTCAATGCATTAAATTGGAAATATTCAATAAACTAAACATTCTTTATATAAATCAGCTTTTCTTCCTTCTTTTTGCTAATAAGCGCATTTTAGATAACCAATCTTACTTAAAACAAACTTTTACCCGTTTTGTGCGGCATGCCACAAAAGAAAATAATTACCCGTACTTACTTAAATGAGCATAATATTGGCCCCTTAAAGGTTGGCAATAAGCTTA
Source organism: Aromia moschata (assembly GCA_029963805.1). NCBI lineage: Eukaryota > Metazoa > Arthropoda > Insecta > Coleoptera > Cerambycidae > Aromia > Aromia moschata. The sequence goes on from JAPWTK010000017.1 coordinate 4,556,893, forward strand.
AAAGGATGGGTAATACCTCCTTTTGTACTAATTTACTCCTTTTGTACTAATTTTTTTTTGAGGTTACATTTAGTCATTTCATAGAGTCTTCTGGCACTTCACATACATATTTATCCACACAAAGATATAGGTACTTCCAAAGGCTTTCAGTGCACTTAGAATGACCCATACCGACAATGCTTGGGCGGCTACCTAAGTTCTATGAGTTAACTCCATTAGCTTCAGAATCTAGAAATCCAGAATAGCCATACATTTATATCGTTAGCCATATGATGTTTTGTTACTAATACATACGTAATTATGCTATGCTACACTGTTATCCCATAAAAACAGTGTTATCGTTATACAAACAATTAGACACGATAAAAAAAATAAATTCCTGCATAGTAATGGCAGAAGGTGAAAAGAAAAACTACTCATTGGACAAACTGGACTTTTCTTGGGCAAACAATTGCCATAAAGAAAACAGGATAATTCGAATTTGGTACTGCCAACTTCACTGACTTCAATTGACTATGTAACTCTTAAACCTTGGTCCACAAAAAAAATAATATCAAGATAAATACATAGGAAACTTTAAATCAACTTTACATATCCTTCCAGGTATTTTTTAACTTTCCTTAGAACAGCTATCAGACTTCCGTTCTACCTCACGAATTTCCAAGACGAAAAAAATAAATAACGCGATTATAACCATTCCGACGTATCTTCTTTCGTTCCTCCTTATTATTTATTTCGAACTGTCACGAAAACGAGACCTAGTCTCTCACAAGACCTCCGTGCATACCCATCGTAAAAATTATACCTGTCCCTGCTAAATCCCCATGCCAAAATTATTTGTGGTTTTCTATTACGTCCGAAAACAACGTTTTTCCTACACGGTAGCTCGTTAAAAGCCAATTTGGCAGATACGTTACGCAAAGAACCCGCATAGATAATTATATTCGTCCTCAGGAAGTTTAGAAAGGAAGTGCACTTTGCGATTTGTGGTTATAGAACTACATCACCATACTTACATCCGAACGAATAATTTTTTGAACTGTCTTTCAATTAATTTGCATGTCTAATAATATTGACTTGGACTTGAAAAAAAAACTATTGAGTCAGAAAAGAGAAAAATATTGTGAGGTTGGTTACTAGGAGACAAACTATTACAGGCCAGGACCGTATTTCAGTTCGGTAACGTCAGTGTCACGAAAAATAACACTCAAAAGAACGTAAAGAGCTTAAAACGCGAAGAAGCTTGATTACACTGTACACTATAAGCTTACAATTACTTAATTACACTTTTAATTCCCGATTATAAAATTGGGCCATATACCAGATGTCCCATTTTAAAACATCTACATACATGAATACCTCTGTAGAAAAGCCGCCAATCCAAAAGTGACTAACTTTTTTATGCATAAAATTGGGTCGGCCTCAGGGCCGTATCAGGATAACGGATAAAGTCCTGGATCACATGGTCAGATGGCCCCCTCCAAACCAAACAACTTTTGTTAAAGTCATTTTTGGATTGGCGGCTTTTCAGAGAGTTTTTCATATGGATGTTTTAAAATTGAACACCTGGTACCTATATTCTTACACAGGTCACATGACTGTGGCCGTATTATACTAGAAATTAGCTGGAATGTCTTTATAGTTACACAAACCAAATTTGGGTCCCATAGTACATACACAACATACTCAGTGTGTGTATTATTCAAGTTATATGTAAAGGGTGGGCCATCTATCGGTTTCTTTTTAAACTGAGTGTTATTTCTACATTGCCGACACTGACGCGCTTGACATTTGACATATATGTGGTGTCTAACCTTCGCGTCGTAAGAAATGGATCGTTTTACTCTTGAACAACGTTGGGAAATATTGAAAAATTATTTCCAAAGTGAATGCTGTGTTGCAGAAAGTGAGAAAATTGAGAACAAATGAAAAACAAATTTTGGTCGAAATGAAGCTCCGTCAGCGCCTAGTGTAAGAAGGAAAGTTCGTGAAATGCTTATGGACAACAGAAGTCATCCACGTGCTCGTCCGGTGCGCACAGCTGAAAGAATTGCTTGCTGCGGTTGCCCAAAGTGTGCGTGAAAACCCTAGAACCCCAACTCGTCACAGAGCACAACTTAATGTCAGTCGCACTTCTCTGAGGAGAATATTGCATAAAGACCTTGGATTATTTACTTACAAGTTGCAACTTACTCAAGAGGTAAAGGAAAATGACCATCCACTTCGTTATAGCATCTGCGTGTGGACTTTAAATGACTTTGAAAATGACGCCGATTTCAATCGAAAAATCATTTTTTCGGGCGAAGCTCATTTTCATCTTGGAGGACATGTTAATAAACAGAACTGTAGGATTTGGGGTTCCAAAAATCCACACGTAGTCACAGAGAAGCCAATGCATCCTGCAAGAGTGACTGTTTGGTGTGGGTTTTGGAGTGATGGCATCATTGGTACAGTAAATGGAATGCGTTGCAGAGACACGTTAACTGATTTTTGTGGCTGCGATTGGATGGAGCGCAATGGTTGCAGGATGGAGCAAAGTGTCACACAAGCCGTGAAACAATCGATCTTTTGCGCACTAAATTCGGTAACTGTGTTATCAGCCGTTTTGGAGACATTAATTGGCCATCGCGCAGCTGCGATTTAACACCGTTGGACTATTTTTTATGGGGACATATTAAGGACCGTTGTTACTCCAACGATCCACAAACAATTAACGCACTGAAGGAAAACACCAGTCGAGTTATTCGTACAATAGAGCCACATATAATCGAAAATGTACTGCACAATTGGGTGAAAAGAACTACTGCCAAGCCAGCGGCGGCGGCCACTTAACTGAAATTGTTTTCATAAATAATGGGAAGGCATACTTTCTTGAATAAAGCAATAATGCGACTCTGTCTTACTTAAAAAGTTTGAATCAGTATTTAACTAGTACCCACACTGTTCACTTAAAGATACCAAATAAAATATCACTCAACGAGAGGAGGACGCAATGTATTGATATACTCGTAAGTACATATGTATATGTATGTACGTATAAATCCCCAATAATTGACGACCAGGTTCGTTCTTTGCACAACCCTTTATTTAACCAATTATGTTGAATGTTTCTCGTGCATTTTATTTCAGTGCCTGGTTTGTTTTTATTTCTTGAGGACCAGTTTTTTGTACCCGTCACGCTATGCCGAAACTGCAGTAATAATATACATATTATGAGGGTAAATAAAACAAAAATTATTAAATTTTTGTTTTTGTGTTATCAAAGAGGTCCAATGTATAGAATTTCTATTAATTATATTATTAGTAAGATATACGATTTGAGATCGTTTGGGATCATCAGCAAATGGTTCCCTTCCGTTACCTTGTGTTGCCCCTTCTATTTTATTCCAAATAAAGAAATTCGATCTAGCACGGTATACTTAAATAAGTTTTATAGCTATTTTATCTATTTTAGCTTTTTACCGTCAACACCTACTTTTTTTAACCGGATAGTCAACAACGTCTAGTTTTCAGTCAAAAGCATTAAGGGGCCTTTCCCGCTTTTCGGTTTCAAAAAATTGTTTTTTTTTTTGTTTTTACGGAAATCGATGCGTTATACATTCAAATTTATTGTCCTGAAATTTTAGTGGTTCGCATATTAGATTTCGAGTTACAACGAAAGCATAATGTAAAATATGCTCAGTATATTGGCAACGGGGACAGTAAGACCTTCAAGGCGATTTTGGATTTGGACCCGTACAACAACGATCCGAAAGTAATGAAAAAAGCGTCGGTCACGTGGAGAAAAACGCATGGGAACCAGGCTCCGTAATGCGAAGAACACAAACTAGGGACTCAGGGGAAGAGGTCCAGGAAAACTGACAATCAAAGTAATAGGCGAATTGACAACTTATTACGATCTGGCCATTCAGCGAAATGGGGATTCAGTGGAGAAATTGCGTGATGCTATCTGACGTGAAGCCAAAATGAGGTCTAGGAGGGTGTCCTGTGCAGGTGTCCCGGGATTGATGACGACACGTAAGTTAAAAAATTTCAATAGTTATATGAAAAAAAAAAACGTAAAAAAAACTTTATTCGCGTTATTCTCAAAAAACGTTTTTGAAATTGGAATGAGAATTTTCTCGAGCATTAATTAACCGATTTTTATGATTTTGCTTTTAAAATGTTCACAAATGATGCCATTAGTGATCAACATAGGATTTTTTTGGTATTGTAAAAATTCGATTTTTTATAACAATTTAAAGGTAGAAATTTAAGGTAAAAATCGTACTTTCTTTCACAGTTGCACCAAATCGCGTAAAATTTGAATTTCAAAAAAAACCCTATGATAAACACTAACAACAACCCTATATTTTATAAAAATGTTTCATTTTTTGATTTCAGATGAATAGAGTCGTAGAAAATTCTCATTTACATGAGACATGTCCGCCTGAAGCAGCTGCATTGAAACAAGGATCGACGGCCGCCATTTTGGTTAAAAAAAATAAATAAACAAATAAATGTAACCTCCATAGCTCTATCTTTCAATTAATAAAAAAATTGTTTCAATCCGTTTTATACTTTCTGAAAAAAAATCCCAAAAAAAAAACCTTTTTTTTTCAGCGAAAAACCGGGAAAGCCCCCCTTAAACAGTAAAAGGATATAATCTGAGTCATAACAAATTTTTACAGTTGAAATTGAAGTTTTAGTAATAAAATCAATACATTTACTCATACTTTATAATCGTGTGTGAATAATTATGTAGTTTTGTTCCCACCACAGGAAATATCAGGGGAGAAACTGAATCCCTGTTCAGTGTCCACTCCTATTGTTTCTGACCTGTGAAGGGGAAACAGACTCCTCCCTCAATTCTAACTAGGAGGGCGGAGCCAAACGCAATACTAATTTTAAACACTACAGTTCACTTATTTAAAAACGGAGAACGGAATGATTTCGAGCTTTTCGTTCTAGGTATGTATTTTTGACCTACTCCACGAGCTGAATCGATTGACACTGGTCTTGAGTGGGGCAGACCACATATATACAGTATGGATATTGAAAATTGAAACATTAAAAAAATCTAATATCTATTTTTTCCAAATGATTTCCCCACTTCTCGCAGTGTATACGTGGCCTGCTGGCGATCCCCTATTTTTGGTGTTAGTTTTGGTAAATCCAGTATTATTTAAAACATTTTACCGCCTTGCATTAAAAAAATTTGGAAGAAATTTGAAATGAAAATAATGAGACAAATTTCAATATGACTATAAATATTAACTGTGACTAAAAAACAAAATACAAGATCGGGCCAACGGATTGTCAAATTGCTACCATTGCCTTCTTGACAATAGGCAAGTCTATATACAAATTCACTGAGTACTGAGGTATGGCTATTAAATAACCGAACTGATGTCACAACACTTTTTATTCGTTACCAATTACAAGGTCGGGCAAGTATGGTGGATGTTCCAACACAGTAATGCCGTATTTTGCAAAAAACGCCACAAACAGAAGCACAAACAAAGCGGAATGGGCCGGTGCATTGTCTTGGTGAATCTTCCATGATTTGGTCTTCCACAACTCGGGTCTTCGTCTTCTCACACGCTCACGAAGGGCCGTCAAAAAATTGATGTAACAATGATTTCGTCCGTTTTTGACGTTGAGGGCCCTCCAGGGCGTGGATCGTCTTTGGTCGTTTCACGTCCCTCTTTAAACCGTTTAAACCATTCAAAAACTTGTGTGAGGGATAAACATTCGTTCCAGTACACTTCTTTTAAACATTGCATAAACTTCTGTAAAAGTTTTCCCCAGTTTAACAATAAACTTGAGATTAACCCGTTGCTCCATCTGAACACTTAACATTTTTTCAACGCGTCACTGATGCGTAGACTAATTCAAACGACTGATACAGTCAAATCGAGCGAACCACTGGCTTGTCCAGCGAGCTCAAGTTGAGGAAAGTATCACCAGACCCAGTTCTGTTCAAATTTGCAGCGACAGGTAGCAGCATCAGTTCGGTTATTTAATCTCCACACCTCGAAGATGGGGTAGATTTTGCTTTGAAATATCCCCAAAGAAAATAGTCCAGGCTCATAAAATCTGGAAATCTCGGCGGCCATTCTATTCGCCATCTTCTACCAATCCAGCGCCCAGGAAACTTTAGTGATTTTTTTCTGAGCCCTGATTTTCACTTCTACAATTTGGAAGGAAATGAACTTTCTCTATTATTGCCAATCACATCAAAATGGATCAATGTATCTTTGAGTTACAGGGGTACAAAACTGTGTATATATTTCATGTCGAACCTAGTGATGACCAATTTATATAATGATAGTATAAATATTTTTTAATTAAATCAATTAAAAGTGAATTCTAATGTTTCCGCATTCGGTGTGATTTTATTATTGAATAATGTTAGATATTCCGCACCGATAACAGTGGTGTGGAATATCTAAAATATTTCGGATGCGCGGACTCCATTAAATTTTAATCACCTGTTGAAATATCGACAACTATTTCAGATATGCGGTATTATTTACAGTTCTTTTATTATCTAAATTGTACATCTGCTAATGTTAAGATCTCTGATCTTTTTTTTTCTGCCAATATAACGACGGCGAAGACGGGACATAAAAAGCGGATAATTTCGAGTTTCATTCAGAGAAATCGAATATTTATAAAGAATTTATGGTCAGAATGGAACGTTTAATAATTTAGCCTGAACTGGCGATAAAAAATCACCTGAGCATTAACGGATTTTTTGTCTCGTCTGAGATCTATAGCTTAATTACAATGGCTAGAAATCCCACAATAAAAGTCGTTTTGTGTATTTTACATTCTTTTCGTCTGCCTGCGTAAAAGTTTATAGCTGACATTCATAGTGTTCCTTAGAATATTATGTATTCACTGCAACTCCATAAATTTTGTTGTTTTTTTTTTTTGTTAACCGCTTGGAAATATGTAATACGAAATTTTAAGAAGTTGCCAAATCATCTCATTTACAAATTATAAAACATATGTATATGAGATACCCACTAACAAACAATACCATACTGTACGTCTCGAAGCGTTCACGACTGCAGCTACAAAAGAAATGAGCAGAATTTCAAGTTTTGTCTACTTTTCAAGAACTTCATGTTTTGTCTATGCGGCCAAGGGCAAAGTCTTTTTAGTGCACTATATTAAATATAATAAATAAAACCTTTCCCAGTTTTTTCAAGTTCTCCGTTTTGAGTTTTTTTTATTATTGTCATTATTAAATATAATCATGGAATTATGCGTTAGATTATAACATTATTAGCCTTCGTCCTGGTGTTTGCTTAAAAATTACTCGTTGCAAATAAAAAAAGTACATAAAGTCCATTAAGGCGCCTCTAATTACATCAATTTGCGAGGTTAATTAAATTTTCGATTACATAATGAACAAACATATAAATAGATGTACCCGCGACCAGTATTTTAACGCGTATATTAGATGGTCCATTTATTTTTTTCGCGACACGTACCTCATTTAATCTAGAACGAAAAAAAATTAATAGCGTACCATGGCGTTTAATAATTATATTAGGCGAAGTATGCGGACGTCTTTTTTCCCGTTCGGTTGGATTTTTTTCCGCGCTTAAGTGTGCTCTTAATTCCTCCTGTCCCAATATTTGCTAGATCTAGAAACGCGGTAGGCGTGATTTTTCAAGGATAATAATTAATTCATAACGGTAACCTTTCGATTAAGAACACTTGAGCGAAACCAGCGTCCACCTATAAATAATCAATTAATCTTGTATCGGCAAAAAAATATTCAGAAAAGAATTATACCTACTGTGCCAGACGAATATTCGATGGGAAACTTCTGGCAGTTAAGTACACCGTAATTCGTCTTATTTTTTGCGGATGTTTGCAACGGCAAAAGTTTTAAAAAAAGTATCATTTCGATTTATCAATTAAATAATAGTCTTGTAAACCTCAACCTCTTTTATTGAGACTAGTTTTGAAACTATTAAAATTCCTGATGTGCCTACTCTTGAATTTTTATTCTAATATTGTACCTTTTGACCGAAAATAGATTCTTTTTGAATGAAAATATTGTGGATTCGATGGAAAAAATGACCACGCATCAACCTTATGGAATTTTGGAGATTTGGCCTGGTACTTGTGATATGTATAACCTCCTGAATGAAAGTCCTAGGTCCAACAGTGCCTTGCACAGAGGCAAGGAAATAAATTAGTAGTAAATACCAATGTACCGATGTCTCATTTTAACAAATATCTTGTCAGAATGATAAGATAACCTATTCGAAAATGACCTCTATAAAATTGTAGGATCGAGCGAATGATCATGGATTATACCTTAAAGTCAACATTCGATGGCCCTTAAGTCCACTACAGTGTGGGCGAGCATTATCTTGTAGAAAAATGGTTGAATCAACCTCCGAAGATATGACACTGTAACAGGTTGTAAAACATCAGTTATGCAACTGGCTACATTGAAATTGCCCTGACTAAAAAAAAAAAAAACTAAAGTTGACCTACTACCAAAATATATTGCACCCCAAACCATCAGTCCACGTGTAAGGGTAGTATGGCGTTCAGCAGCTAGTAAATTCTTCGGTTCCACACAGAAACCTCTCACCCTTCTATGTCCATCATGAACCCACAAACAGAACTAGGACTGCCTGTGAGCACGGTAAAATGGAGTAAGGGATAGGCATAGAAACGCTTGGTAAGCACGAAGTCCATAGGGTTATATTCATCGACATACGGACGCCATATAGACACTCTCCCTTCTAAAAATTTCCCCTCCAAAAATTTCACAGTTCTTGTTGTGAAAAATATGTCTTACTGCCAATATTCTCACATGACGTTATTCACGATCTGTAGTCCTCCTAGGACGTCCTGATCCTTGGCGACGTCCATGAACACCTCAGACCACCTGACCCAACATTTTAAATTGAACATCATATTACAGTATCAGTTATTGGTTTATCAAAAGCATATTCAAAACCTGCACTTTTTTTAAATTAAAATCACAATAAATACCAAGATGACATTGCATTTTTTTTGTTTAATTCTTTCTTATATTGAAGTACATCTTATGTGAAAATTTCAAATAAATTGCTTGACTATCCGGTTGATTTATTAGTATTGAACCATTCCCTCGACGTGCTTGGAATTTTCTACACAAGTCTGAAGAGTGGTGTGGTAATATATAGACATCCAAAAAAAAACGTCATCAACTCTGGCTATGAACGAGAGAGATGGAAATAGCGGTCATGTCTAAGCATTTCGGTTATGTCAAACTTTTGACAAGTGACTGTCACAATTTGTAAAATAAACGATGGCTGTCATATGATGTGACAATCTTGACAAGTAGATGAGGTTATAAATTCGATTAAGAATAGAAACACGTTTTTTTTCTGGGCCAACTTTGATGACGTTTTTTTTTTTGGATTGTCCAAGTAAACCGTTATGGAACCACACGAAAGATGGTACAAGAGCTCAGCTATAGCCAGGCCAAAATCCAAAAGTTGGGCACGTGGATACCACGTTTAAAGGCTCCTGTACACGTTTGGCCAACTAGTTGGGCCAATGAGTTGGGCCAAAACTAAGGACTCTGTTTACACATTGGCGTTCCTCATTCTGCATTGGCCATTTGACGAGGATGGATGTGGAAACTATCGCAGCCGCGGCCATTTACTTGTACAGCACTTTAAATTATTATAGAAATGTGCACCAAAGAAGAGTGATTAAAAAAAAATGGCGCAAAAGAAAATGGTGCAAGCTGAGTATTCATCGAAACAGAACAAGGCGAATTAAAAAGTACATGATAAGGTGATTACATAATTATGTAAGTAATTAGTAGACTGAATACCCAACAAGCTGCCAGTTTAATTATATATATTTCCGCTTTAACGGCAACCCACGAACTGAAGAAGCCAATGTGTAAATGCTTTTGCCGGATTGCGCCAAGATCCTTTGATGTGTGCACGAAAAACCGACAACTTTCGGCTGGCCGGCCAACGCTGGCCGCCAACGACCAAGTTACGCCATGTAGACTTGTACACATTGACCCAACTCATTGGCCAAACGTGTACAGGGGCCTTTTTAAGCGAAGCAAGCCGATCGCCAGCATCGGAGTAACATTTGCACAGAACTTCTTTCCCGCAGTCGTCGTTTTAACTGGTTGAACAATCTTGTTATTGGAGATGAAAAGTGAGTGCTTTATGTAAATCCCAGCCGAAAGCGCCAGTGAATAAACGCAGATGCTCCAGCACAATCGGGAACTCGGAGGACAATCCGACAGTCCGTCACCGCCGTTTTCTATTGTGCTCAACTCCGCAATATGAATCTTCTGCGGCCACGGCTGGACAGTTATATTACTGCACGATAATGCACGTCCTCATGTAACAAAACAGGCACACCTTGGACTCTTGCAGTTAGGTTTTGAAGTTCTGCCCATCCACCGTATTCACCAGATCTTTCCCCCATTGACTATATAATAGTCTGCTGGTGCTTACGTTCTAAATTAAATTACTCCTGTTTATAAAATAAATAATCGTATTTGAACGTATCAACAAGGCTCAATACTTTTGAATCAACCGGATAACACTGGGGGGTTGCGGTTTTTATTCAAATTAGTATACATATGTAGTCTAGCGTTCGCATTCGTGAGTCTATAATTGTTCGCATAACTGCGCGACAGGATCTCCCCCGGTGGGACAAATTTTCCGAATCTCGCCATACGCAACGAACGTTCCTCCAGAAATAATTAATTATTCACTATTTTTTTGTACCGTCTCCGCGCGACCGTATTTCATTATTTATATACGTTTCACGCAGTAGGCGGGACGCGCTGCGTTTGTTTTGAGGCGAGCGGTTTTTCCCTGCGTACACGTTAAGAGGAGAAAGAGAGAGTATTTCAATTAGAAAAATGTTACCGGGAACCCCTCAAAAACGGCCGGCCGCTCTCGCGGTGTTCTTCGCGTGCGTTTTAATTTGAATTTATGGGCGCTGGTGTGCTAGATAATAATTTAATAAAGATTTATAGTAATTGCACCCCGTACGGTAGTAGGCCGGGCAGCTGTACCCCAGTGTCTTTTTGTGAAATTAAAATATATTAATACAGCGGCGGACGGTGGAATTGTCCCGTTTTCATAACGGAGCATGGGACCCACACCAGATTGTAGGAACTACTTACTGTTCGACTTAAGGGGTAACACCACTCTAGGATTTTGAAAAAATCGATTTTTTTTTGGCTTAAATTGTACTTTAGGGTCTTAAAAATGATATATGTACAATTGGTCCCATAGTTAAAAAAAAAATTAACAGGTGTTATTTTCAATTTTGCCACACTCACTCTGAGCGCGTCATTTTCGAAATTTCGCGCTCTCGGATTTTTTTTCTGAGCGCTCTCATGCAGCAAAAAAGGCCCGATTGTCTTTAAAATCATCCAGAAAGGAAGAGGAGGAGGCGAACATCAATATAGATGGTCAAATGTATGGAGCAGGTATCGCAGATTAAAGGTAAGAGATTTTGAGAATTTAAGTGCTCATAAAACTTTAAACGCGTTTTTCTCGAAACCACTTTTTTCGAATTGGCCGGAAATATTATTAAGACCGTTCAATGGATCGATCTGAAATTTTAACTGTAGCTTCCCAATTACATTTTCCGTAGAAGTACGTAGCCGTTTTTTGATTCGATGAAGATATTTTTTATAAACAATTTACTGCCGATTTTTGGCCGAAAATCGAGTTTTTTTTCATAAGTGCGCCAATTTGCACAAAAAATCGATTTAAAAACAAACCCCTACGTACGTTCTATCCCAAACAATGTGGTGTTAAAAAAAATATTTTGGTTTTTTTGTCTTCGGTTTTCTTTTCCTTGGAAAAACGTCCCCGGCCCCGGAAACTTTAAAAAGGCGCGGCCGAAATATCCCCCCCCCCCCCCCTTTTTTTTATTAAAAAAAAATAAAAAATTTTTTTTTTTTTTTTCCATCCTTTTATAAAAACCCCCCCCCAAATTACCCCCCCCCCCCCCCTTTTCCCCCACATTTTTTTTTTCATTTTCCCCTTTTTTTTTCCCCCCCCCCCTTTTTCTCCCCCCCCATAGTCCCCCAAAAAAAAAAAAAAAAAACAACCCACAACATTCTCTCCCCTTCCCACCCCACCCCATAATAAAATTTTATATTTATATTACTACCACCCATTTTTTATTAAATTTTAAAAAACCACACCTTTTTTATCCCCATTTTAACACTTTTTTTTTTTTTTTTTCCCACATTTGGTTTTTTTTGTTGTTGTGTTTTTTATTTTTTTTTTTTTTTCTTTCTTTTTTTTTTTTTTTTTTTTCCCTTTTTTTTTTTTTTTTTTTTTTTTTCTTATTATATATTTTTGTGAAATTTTTCCCATTTGATGCAAATTTAATTGACACACTGTATATAGATCAATATATAATATTTTATCAAGACGTATTTTTTTGAAGTTTTTAATATAACACAAAAAAAAGTGATTGAAAAATGGAAACTGCTTCTAATTTCGCTCTATAAAAATATATTTACAATCAAAATGGGTCAGAATTTTCTAAAATACCCGACTCCTAGCTATTTCAAAATTTCTTAGTTGTCTATTGGTAGTAGTTGTAATTATTAATTAATTATAATTAATTAATTCTCGTGAAAGGGGAATAAATACCACCCTATTAGATCCGCCATTTCGATTCTAAGATTGTGACATCAGATTCATAATCAGCGACCTTGAGGATAAAGTTTTGGAACAATTCCAAAGTTTTTTTCAGATCGTTTGCATGTTCCAGAATTGAATTTTGTCACATAATGCAAGTCATTTTCCGTCTACGTCATTTTCCGTCTGTCTGTCGATCTGTCTATCTATTAAATAATATGGAGGGTATCTGAATACAACAGAAAACGATAGAAAAAAGTTTAAATGTATAAAACTGCATAACAAATAAACAAATAATTCCGTATATAGAGAATTTTTAATTTTGAAAATATACCTGTACTTTATTTTGACCATACTAGAGAGAATAGTACCCACTCGCTCACAAATAAACAGGATGTTCAGAAATTATTGCCACACGAATGGGTTATCTGCAATTGTTTTTAAATCTACTTTTTTCCCAGATAAAGTCTACCAGACAACGGACATTACGTCATTTTTATCGATACTAATCGATGTGACACTTTCGTCACATTTATTAATTTCTAATTAATATTAATTAGGCAAAGGACGAAGGAAAACCGCATTATCACTTAAGAATGAATCGCCGACACCTAAGGTCGAGGAAGTAACCTTCCTATCAACGCCTTATCTCATTTATAACTTATAACGAATATGAAATAAAGTCAATCGATATCAAAACACAAAACCCACACAACAATGCAATGGCTACCTGCAAATTCCTTCGAGAACAGTAGACTCGATAAAACACAATTACGTAACCCACCTAGATATCAATAAAATAATAAGTTGTAATTAACATACCGTAATTATTACAATCAGGGCGACATTGAATGCTAAAGTGTTTGTAAAACAGAGGTACCTACCGTTTACAGACACGCATTAGGTGTTAATACCTAAGGATACAATTTACATAGCTATTAATTACACATTTCCTTAAAAGGACCTGCTTAAATGCACCATTAAAAACGATTATAATGATTCGGTTTCTTTGATTATGCGGGTATTAACTAGATTCCTGTTATGGAAATATAAGGTAAAAATGAAAACGATACCGCGACTTCTTGTTATCTATTATTTCTCCACAAAAATTGTCAAAAACAGCCCATTTTTTAAACATTTCTGACGTCTGTATCAAATACAACGGAAACATTTTCTGGGAGATGACAAGTATTAATTAAGTATTAGTATCGGGAGGATAAGGAGTGTTAATTGCAATTTATGTTTTCCAAAATTATTTCTTGAAGTCGATCAAGTATGAACTTGAAGAGTTGTTTTTTTTTTATGTACGGCCAGAAAAAGAAATCACATAGTGTTATATTATAGGAATCTTTTATATCTTGTGGAAGTTATATCTTGGTGGAAAGAGCGACCCCAATTCTCGCCTGTTTAGCCACCCTCGAAATCTAACCTCAAATGTATGCCAAATGATAGTTTATAATAAGATTCTTTGAAGACTTATAATAAGACTTTAATCTCCCGAAGTTTCAGATTGAGGCTGCATTGGGTTCTTGAGATACTAGAGGTCAAAGTTGGCATTTTTGCATGGACTCGCAATCCATTACTGTTGAACTTATCATTACAAAGTCGATTAGTTTTTAATTCAAATTCAGTCTTATATCATAAACTTAATTTTTTACATTTTCGAGATCTTAGATTCGGCAGTTTTTTGACTATTCTCATTTTTTGTCATTTTTTCAAATTAGCGGCATTTCTCTTAGCATTTGTTAAAACTATTAAATCATTTATTTAGATATAGCATTAATTGGGAGTTATTTAATGAACAACCCAGATCACCCGTTCCGGGTATCTCATATAATTTTTATTTTTCATTCAAATAATACCCTGGCTAAGATGTGGTTGGGGGTGGTCTCGTTTGTAGTGGAATCGATTAGTAATAACATGTAGATAACAAAAAAAAAATGGCTAAAATTAAGGGGGATCGAGAACGGCCTTATTGACCCTCCCCCTTTTCGGTTCTTCAGCATAGTGCTAAAGACTGAAGAGCTATGGCGAAATTCTAATGATGGATTCGTGTTCAGGAGGCTAAAAAACATATGATGAGACGTATCTTTCATCTAATACGGACTTTGTTACACTACTCGTCGCTTTAATCTTCCCGAACCTACAATGATCCGCAATCCTTCAGATTTCTGAAGGTTCTTTAGCGGTTTACTGAAGAGTAAAGGGTAATGGCCAAATTGTGACGATGAATCCTTATTCAGAAAATGAGGAAATATTAGTTCTCAAATAAATACTGAATTTTAGTCAGAAAATTAATCGACATTGTAATGAAAATTTAAACTGTAACGGATTGCGAGTCCATGTAAAAAAGACAACTTTGACCTCCAGAATCTGAAGAACCAAATGCAGCCTCAATCTGAAATTTCGGGAAGATTAAAGTCTTATCATAAACTATCATTTGGCATATAGTTGGCCAAACAGGCGAAAAATAGTTTATTTTTTGGGGTCGCTGTTTATGGTTCGGAATTCAGGCTCACTAAGCGATTACGGAAAATATTTTGTAACATTGACACTGTCGAAAGTAAATTGTAGTAATTTCGTCATTATACAACTTATTCAATGTACAAGTGTAATAATTTCTTGCCTATACAGATCGGCGGCCAAAGTTCCGTTTAAAAAAATGGGTCAATTATTTCCCTTGGAGTGATAGCACAGCAGACACCAAACAAATTGTCTGATTTCTCAGAACTCCACTTTTTTGTTGTATGAACACCATTTTAAGGAGTTGTTCGTAGGATCTGCACAAACTGTTTTGGTTTAGAACTTTAACATTGACAGTTTGAAAGCTGTCAATCGCCAGATCACAAAACAACTTTAGTCCTGAACCTATTCAATTGTCTTTTAAATTTAGCTGATTATTCTGAAATCAATTTTTGTTAAACGCATGTTATATTTAGAATTCTATTTTTTTTTTTTAGAATTTTATTCTTCCAACAAAAAATAATTACGGTATGATATAAACTTGGCTTGAATTCTTTGCCTATATAACTTCAACGCCCCTATGTTACGCCTACGGGTTTTAACGGGAATGTTACAAACCCCAACGACTGGGACAAAGTAAAAGTTTCCGGCAAATGGAAGACGCTTAAAAGGCAGGAAACGGAGGACCCGACTGGCGTTTTGCGTCAGTTTGAGGGCAATAATTGATTTATTAACAGACAAATATGTGTTGTGTTTCGTTCGTCGTTCGTCGACGACTTCCCTTTCTGTTGTCACGTGAATTATTTAGGGGATTTGCGTTCAGGAAGGAGGCATTTTCAGGGCGGGCGAAAATGTCGAAAGACGAAAAGCGAAATCTCTTTAAAAGCGAAAACATTTAATTTGTTAGAAAAGTTGAGGTCGACAAGGAGCGTGTTTCAGGAAAGCAGGTGGTGCTTCTATCAGATTCACATCGTATGGGTGAAAAGTTGTTGTTACCATATGAGGTTGTGTTGTCAAGCGCGCGTTAAATATTCATTTGTTAACTATGTACAAACACGTCATTGACATACATTTTTGACTACAAAAAAAAAGAGGACTCGAGAAATTTGTCATCTTTCGTCATAAGATGCGTTGGTTACCACAATTACACATTATTATTTTTTAATTAAGGGGGTTATATACTAACCAGCAAAATTTTTCCCATTTTTTTTATTATTTTCTGATTTATAAACTATATAAGAATGATATTCAAAAATGAGTTTTGGGGGGCAAGCTTTAAAAAAAAATTACAGTTTATTTTCCAAACACGTCTCATCGGTCCAGAACGTTCGAAAAAGACACTGCTGTACTATTTATTAGTTCTATTGGTACAAATCGTTTCGTCGGTACAAATGAGTTCGAAATATATAAGGATGGCGTTATTCAATCTTAGGGAAGCTAATAGGACGCTGCAATAACCGTATTATTTATATGATTAAATACGTTATCAAACTTTAAACGCGTTTTTCTCGAAACTGTGTTTTTCAAATTGGCGTACAATGTAGCTAGCTCAGTTTTTATCCGATAGACTTTTTAATCGTTGCTTCTTATGTAGATTATCTCTCGAAGTACACACGATTTTTGCGATTGATAAATAATTAGATTTGCAATAAACAATTTAAGGTCGATTTTTTAAGAAAAAAATTAAAATCTTGGGTACTTCCAAAGAAAAACTAATGTAGATTAAGAAACATTTTTTTTACGTTTCTAAATGGTGTACCAAGAGTGCTATAGTTAGTGTACGTCGATTTCCTCCTCCAGAAAAATTTTGTCTCATGTTACCTGGAGCTACGACGCCGTTTTGTAACTTAAATGAAAATAAAAAAATACTTTTGTATACATTAATACACATAGAATCACGTGTCAAAATTCCATTTTAATCCATTACAACATTAGGTATCGAAAAAAATATTCCCAAAAAAAAAACGTTTTTCTTTGCTGCTGGGTAGTATAACTCCATAAGCGGGACTTGATCCCAAAAAGTTCAGCTTCAACTCGAAAATTATGTGTCTTTTACGCATCTTTCTTAATTTATAGTGAGACACGCAGTATATGTAGGTAACCAAAATTAATATAAAATATATTGTACGTTGAAAATATCCTGTTCTATAGCACACTAAGTACATATATTTTTATATTTTGTGTAAAACATTACTCGAAAAGAAAGTTAGCATTTATCATTTTTTGTCAAATATTATTGGTAAGAAATTCTTAACTAAGGTGGAAAAACACAAATTGGCAAGTAGAATTCATCTAGCTCATTTAAAATTTGAGACACATTTTTGAATCTTGAATACGCATTAACAAAGCTGTAAATTTTTGGACGAATATTCTGCATGAACCAAGTGGTCAAAACCGTTTAAAAATATAAAGGCATTTCTCTCATTCAAATGCAATCCAAACTCGAAAACCTGCTTGCTTTGAGTGACAGTTAAACCTGACATGTGATATTCGAAGATATTTTTTGCCACAAAACATTACAAAAAAATCATGTACATTAACTGTAACAATATGTACAAAACAAGACAATGAATCACCTTCAAGCGGACCTGACCCAAAAAAAAACTGTCCTTACAGTGTCAACTAACAATGAGAAAAAAAGCGAATTATTAATATTCGTATCCTTAAACTGCAGAAGGAAAAAATAGCGACAAAAGAGACGCGGGACATATTTAAAATACATATTTAACGGTTGTAATTATAATGGTTTGGTGTACGAGCCACGATTTTTTTTCTAATCGACGAGGTGGCCTAGCCGAGTAAAAAAAACGTATTCTATTGTGCGCTTTTAATTGGCAATTAAATGACAAAAATAACTAGGAAGTAATTACGTGGATTAGAATGCCCTTAGAAAGGCGTGTGAATGCGTATTTAAGATATACGCAGAAAAAGCTCATACAGTGTACGGTTTTTCATAAATCATTGTAAAAGGACCGAAGCAACGCTCAAGAACCATATTAGTTTTATAAATAAAATTGTTACATGGTAAAGAAATATTTCTGTTAACTTTTTTTTGTTAAATAGGCTTATTTGTGCCAAATATTAGAATTTTAATTTTGTATTTCTGTTTCAGAAATATAACTGAAACATTTATTTACATAAGCACACTGAAAAAATATATTGTTCGCATTTTTAATAAACGCTGTTCATTCTGTTCAAATATATTATTGTCACAATGTATATTTCATTATTATAATGAAGAAAATACGTAATCTCTACGTTAAAATTATTCCAGTTGTTTCTTACAATTACGAATATTTATTCATTAAATGAAAGGTCTCATTTCGTTTTTTCATTTAGGATTACCCCCAGTTAGATTGGTCCAAAAAATCGATTTTTGTTTTATTGGACTTTTTAAAATACACCATCTCAATATATCTCCATAAATATCTCCTCCAAATTTTATAAGAATCGGAGCATTATTGAGAGTCATGCGCGTTTAAAGTACACCATCTCGAGTGTACGAAGTGTGTAAATTAAATTCAGTATTGTCTCCTTCAAAATTTGTTTTCCGTGGTCCCAAAATGACATCCCTTGAGGTGATTTTTCCTTTTTTACATTTACAGAACTTCTCTGTAAATGTGTTGATCTTCGACTTGGTCATTCTTGCTTTTTGGGTCTTGGAAAGCTTAAAGTGTGCCGTTGCATGCCTTGGCGCTTGGTTTCCGGGTCGTATAACACCCAAGTTTCACCACCAATAATGACACGTTCTGTAAAATAGGGATCATCTTCAAGTGTTTCCAAAAAGTCAAGACACTTTTCTCTTCTGATGTCCTTTTGTTCCTGCGAAAGGTTTTTTGGAACCATTTTTGTGCAGACTTTTTCATCTCAATTCATTAGTCAGAATCTGATGAACAGTGGTGTGATTCAAATTTAACTCTTCCCCGATCATTCTTGTCGTCAACCGACAACCGACGATCTGAACGCACAAGATCCCGTATTATATCGACATTTTCATCGGTTCTTGAAGATGAAGGCCTTCCGCTGCATAGTTCATCTTCAATCGACTCTCTTCTTTTTGAGAATGCCTTAAACCACCGAAAAATTGGGCTCTTGAAAAAAACACTGGCTTCGTAAGCGTGTTGAAGTTTTGCAAAAGTATCCGTTGCGCTGTGTCCAAGTCTGAAGCAAAATCTGATAGCACACCGTTGCTCAAAATCATTTCACTCATTTTTATAACGCACTAGATGAAACCGCTTTACGAAAACAGTCACAAAGAACAAGCAAATGACTCTAACAAATTCAAACTTGTACTGAAGGTACATTACTCTAATGTACTGAAGGTGCATTACATGTTAACCTACCGCCCTTTCAAGTCCCGTCTCCACAGTGTTGCTAGATCGGGCGCTACGTTGCTACTCTCATTACTTAATTTACACACCTCGTAAACAACTGAACTCATTCATCAGTTTATAATTTAAAAAATAAAAAGCAGATTAGGAGATTAAAAATTTTTAGTCCATATTCTTGGAAAAAAAAAACATCCTTGTCACAAAATTGTATTTTTCGTCGCACTACAAAATCAATCTATAAACTGAAACAATAAGCACACACAGTCGTCACGCTGTATTATTTGACAATTTTAGAACCACTGAACCATAGCAATTTGCAAATTTTGGCATATTTAACAACGATAATTAATTAACACAAAAAAATTATTGTGAAAGAACAAAGCGCAATCGACAAATTTTCTTTCTATCGGAATTTACGTACCTATACACCGAATCACACCCAACCACATTTCAGAATATTATATCCTCGCGTTAGGACAATGCCTAGACTATACACTTTATATACAATTAATGTTTTTGCTCCACTAAATTATGAATTATAAACCCGGTACGGTTTTCTTGTAGCAATTTTTTCCCCTGACAGTCGTTTCAAAACAATTTCGGGCCCGATCTCTTGTATCAGATCTCCTAAAATTGTCGCAAATTCCGTATCTAATACGTTAGAAATTGAAATGGAACAAGGTGAAGGTAAATTTCAAAACGGCTATGCGCTGCGGAAAAAAATATATCGCGCCAAGCTAACGACAATATTTCTCAAGGGCGCCAAGACGCCGAAAAAATTCTACATGGGGGTCATGTAAGAAATAATACACGGAAATTGAATTTTCGGCCGGCTGTCCAAAGTAATAACTTTGCCCGACGACGATGAGTTGTTTAAAGTGATAATTCCCGCTGATGAATAGGAAAGGAAAGCTCTCATTTCTTGAGAAGTGATAGATGTTTAGGTACCCCCCGAAGATTATGACGATTTTTCTTGTTGAGGACTGTTTCCAAAATGATGATTATACCCCGCGGATTTTCCATTGATTCTAAAGTTGTACTTGACTATTTAACACTGGTAATCTGCTGATTCGACGAACACAAGTATCGTAAGGCAGAAAGAACGTCATCAAGGTATGCCGTGGAACTGATTCCGCTTGGGTTGAATGATTACTCTTAGAACCGTGTGTTTTTATTGAAAGAAAATTAAATATGGTAATCAGTAATCACGGCATAACAAAAAGCTCTTATGACACTAAGTTATTTTAGAAATGGTGGAAGGGTTAATGGCCAGTGGGTTTGTTCAACAATCTCAAAAGGGACGCCTTTTGGGATTCCCAGAACAGAATTTCCACACACAGTCATTGATTTTGACCAGTTTCGCCAAGTTTTGACGAGAGCTGTGGCTTTGTTTAGAGAAACAGGAAGTGTGAATAAAGAGGTTTGTTAATATTTGTTAATATGTATGCCGTATATCATACGAAACCTGCAATACAACCCTGTGAAGTTAGCACCACTTTTTGGAAAATTGGAGTAAATATTTAGAGTTCTGAGTAGAAAAAGCATAATTCTAGAGTTCCTGGCCGAAAAGAACAATAGTTCTGCAAAAATAAGGCCAGATATCGAAAAAAATTAAATAAGGGTGCTAACTTCACGCAGCACCACTTTTTTTTATCAAAAATGACTTCTGATGACATTTTTCGGTAGTGAAAAAAAGAGAATAGCAATAGAAATTGCAATTTTTGCGATAGAAAATGTTTTCTTTCGCCATTCGTCAGAACTCTTCGGGTGCTATTCAGAACTCCGATCAGAACTCGTCAGAACTCATTTGAACTTTTTTAGTAAAAAAAAAGTCGATTTTTCGAAGTTAAAATTTGCAATAAGAATCGCAATTTTTACGAGAGAAAATGTTTTCTTTCGCCATTCGTCAGAACTCTTCGGGTGCTATTCAGAACGTCGATGAGAACTCGTCAGGACTCATTTGCACTTTTTTTATAACAAAATGTCGAGTTTTCGAAGTTCAATTTTGCAATAAAAATCGCCATTTTGCGATAGAAAATTTTTTCTTTCGCCAAAAATCGAATTTTTTAATAACTTCAACAAATTGATAGAACTATTGTTAAAAGTGGAACTCCGGAACTCTTTTTTCTCAACCGAAAAGTGTCATCAGAACTCATTTTTGATAAAAAAAAAAGTGGTGCTGCGTGAAGTTAGCACCCTTATTTCATTTTTGTCAATTTCTGGCCTTATTTTTGCAGAATTATTGCTCTTTTCGGCCAGGAACTCTAGAACTGTGCTTTTTCTACTCAGAACTCTAAAGATTTACTCAATTTTCCAAAAAAGTGGTGCTAACTTCACAGGGGTTGCAATACAGTCCTGAAAAATAACCTGTGTATATACACGATCAATCAATTGTTAACTCAAGCCAAGCTCAATCCAAGAATTGTTAACAGACGATCAGCCGCAGCGAATGCAGTTTTCAGAGTAATGTATGGATCAATTGCATATAACAATGAAAACATCTTTGAAAAAAATTTCTTAAAACTCTCTGTTTAATTGAACAAATGAGATTATGGAATTTTAGGTGTTCCACTTGAATTTAGGCGTTTAGTAAATTAAAACAGGATTGACCCTATATCATTATAAATTCAACATACGTATTATTAATTATCTCTTGGTTCATGAAAATGTAGCTGTGAAATTATTTATGTTTTTCTATTATATGTTTTTATTTAATATAAAGGGTGTCCCATAATTCACGCCAGAATTGACGCCGCCATTTGTCCGTAAAGTGTTGTCAACAAAAAAAAAACAATTTGAAAGCTGAGAGTTTAGGCTTAGTAAAAATGGAGCATTATACGTAAGAACAACGCGTTTTCATTGTTGAACAACATTTAAAAAAGAAAGAAAGTTTGGCTGCTACAGTTCGCAAATTTCGTACAAAATATGGTCGGAATATTGAGATTCATAACTTTGTCAACTGTGAAGAGAGTAACTGAAAATTTCTGAGAGACTGGATCAATTGCGAACGCTAAACACACTGGCCGTCCAAAAATAAGCCGTTCAAATTATAATATCGTGGACAAGAATTGCAAATTTCAAGAAGCTCTCTACAGCGTATACTCACTAAAGATCTGCGTCTCCATGCTTACAAAGTTCAATTTACACATGACCTGCAGCCTAATCACCATGCAAAACGAAGAAGAATGAAGAAAGTTCGTTGAATGAATTATTGAACAAGTGAATACTGATTTTTAATGCAAAATCATCCTAAGCGATGAGGCTCATTTCCACCTTGCTGGCTTCGTTAATCGTCAAAATTGCCACATTTGGGGTTCGGAGAACCCACATGTGATGAAAGTAATGACGAAAAACAAATGTATCCACAACGTGTCACTAGTTGGTGCGGATTTTGGGCTGGAGGCGTCAATGATAAATACTTATTCGAAAATGAGGCTGGCCGAGCAATTACTGTTACTGGTGCTTGATATCGCGACATGATAACCGAGTTATTTCTGCCTAAATTGGATGATATTGATGTGGACGACATGTGGTTTCAACAAGACGGTGCGACATGCGATGCATCCCGTGAAACAATCCAATATATGTGACATTTCCTGGTCATGTACTCTCTCGTTTTGGTGTTCAGAATTAGTCCCCTAGATCATGTGATTTAACACCATTGGATTTCTTTCTATGGGGTTATTTGAAGTCAAAGGACTATGTCAACAAGCCCACACTCACCCGTGCATTGAAGGAGGAAATTCAATGTTGCATCAAAGAAATTCAGCCACATTTATGCAAAATGGTCATGGAAAATTTCGACAAAAGAGTGCCTATGTGCCAGCAAAAGCCGTGCAGTTCATTTGCCCGATGTGCTATTGCATGCATAACCCTATTCTATGTACTTTATGTTTAAATAAAAAAAAATACAATTGAAAAGAACTATGTTTTCCATTTAATTCAAATGTTGCGTAAATTTTGGGACACATTTTATATATTTTTAACAGTAACATATTAAAAAGGCTAGTACAACAAAAAATTTAAAAATGGTGGTCGTGCTATAAATGTAAACATTTATAGCACGACCACGAGAAAAGGACGATTAATACAAAAAGACGGAAGGAAAGCGCCAAGTAACTCCGAAAGTAACCGGAGTTCGGATGCCCAAATGTTGCCCTAGAGTGCTCTTAAACTTTTTAAAAGTATAGGCAGTCGGTTCATATATCACTATTAAAAGTTAACGTTACACAGAAGCTTTACGAAGTTTTAAGCGAGAGTAAGATAGTAAGTTATAAAGGAGCATGTATATAGGGTGCAATAAAATTATCTTTGCCATTATAAATTACGTCGGCAAAACAAAAGAGAAATGCGTCTGGGAAATTTGAATTATCTTGTTTGTAGTTTGCACTAGCAACGTTGTTTCAAATTGTTGCAACATGTCTAAAGCAGAATGCTGCAAATAAAACACAAAATTTCACACTTCTGTGCCACTTTTTACGCCAAACTTCTGAGGAAGCTGATAGCACGATCAGTGAAACGTCAAGACAAGTTAGACGACCGCGACAGAACCCGGAAGAAACTCCTTCAGCACAAATAAAAAAAAAATCAGTTCGAATTTACGTATTTTCCTATTTTACAGTTTATGTGCTCGAAAGCTAATTTAAAAAACCAATTGTTCTCAACTTATTTTTCACTTTTCACGTGATTGGACGATCGAAAACAACATCAACATATGGACGGTTTTCCACGTAAAACCACAAAGTAGAAAATTACGCCACTAGACCTCATTTAAAAAACGGCTCGCCTCCGGATTCGAACCCCCCTCCCCCTCCCCTTCACTCTTTACGTACGAATAATCCTCCGCGGATAATTTTAATTACTCGATCGCTTTGCATTCTGAAATGTCTCTATTAAAGCGAAATATTTGCCCTTGGGAAAGGCCAAACATTATTTCGTCTGCAATGAAATGATATTCGGTCTGTTTGAGAATGTCATTACGCTCAAAGTAAGTCGTTACAGAAAAATGTTAATTTAGATGAAATGTAGTTTTTCGTTTTGTTTTTTTCTTTGTGGGTCCGACGGTTTATTATTTAATATGTCTCCGTTGCCGCAGACGTTTTATTAACGTTCCTCTGTAGTTATGACAGTAGTTGCGAGCTTACGCTTGCGTAAACCATCCGGGAAACACTTATTGCAAATTCTTATTAAAAAAATATAAAACAGTTTTATACAGTATGAAAACTGTGATCTTAACAGATAGTAACAGAGTGAGTAGGAGTGAGAAGACATGCAAATAAAGACATTGCTTTCTTAGATATTATGATTAGCATAATCTTATTGGTTAGTGGCTTCTCCTTCTGCAACGAGTAAGGGTTGGGGTGTGTAGTTGGACAGTCGCAGATGTTACCGACGTTACACAAATCCCGGTAGAGATTCCTACGAGCCATCGACATCTTCCCTGTTTTTAAAATTTGGGAAAAGTGCATTTATCTGCAGATAATTGCGCGTGGCAACTCCTCAACAATAGTTTTTTTTCTCAATATCTCTAAACATAAATTGTAAAAAATGTATTTTGCAAAACTTAAAAAAATTGATAAAAAGTTGAAATTTGAACTAGATCTACTATTTGTACATCAAAGCATTGACTCTAGCGGAATACAACAGTATCACTCTGAAGTGAGTCAGAATACGCTAAGGTCACGAAGGGAACGAAAGAGCGGACTTTCTCGCAAAGAAAGAAGCTGAAGTTTCACTGATAGAGCCGGAGCCCACCTGTGGTCTGGCCTACTGGACAGCCAGGAAGGCCATAAATAACCTATTAAGACAAAAATATATCTCATTGGGCAGAAGTCCCCGGATTGAGACTATAGCGGATGTTCATTGAGGAACCATCCTGGAATAAGACAAAAAGATCTTATAAAACTGGGTAGAAACCAACTGAGATGGACACAGGGACTCTTCACAAGGCACTGCCCACTCATGCGACATCTCACCACAGTCGGGGTGAAAAATGATGCCGACTGTACGAGGTGTGGAAAGGAGGAAAAACCCTTCCATACATTACGCGAATGTCCAACATTCAGCAAAGCATTTTGCTGAATGCCTAACAGCAGCAAGCTGTTAGACATTAGAACTTTGGGGGCTACAACAATAGAAGGGCTAAGCTTCCAGGATTTTGAGATGACTGGGCGGACGCGATTCACCCTGCGTTTCAGCCGCTTCAGCACCTCGACGTAAAACTTTCCGGTTACGGTTGTCCCCTGCGGAACGAACTCATGATGGACCAATCCCCGGCAATCAAAAAGACAATCAGCATTGTCTTGATCTTTGACCTGGACATCCTGGCCTTCTTGGGGCGAGGGGAGTTCGACGTGTGTCATTCCGCACTTTGCCTCTTCGTCTCCGGATCGTATTCAAAGACCCAACTTTCGTCCCCGTCAATGTCAACGTCATCAAGGAAAGCGGGGTTGTCTTCGCAGGTGTCCAAAAGTTCTTGGCAGGTTTCGACGCGCCTCGCTTTTTGATCGTCCGTTAGCACTTTTGGCACGAGCTTCGCGCACACCTTCCTCATTCCCAAAGACTCCGACATAATTTCGTGAATAATGGTTTTCGTAATGTCTAATGTTTCGGAAACTAAACGGACACTTCGACGACGGTCAGTGTTCAACAAGTCACGCACACGTTTCACATTGTCGTTGGAACTGGAGGTTGATGGCCGTCCAGCGCGGTTCTCGTCGTTGACATCTTCCCGACCTTCTGCGAAGGCCTTGTGCCACCGGAAAATTTGCCAACATTGGAATGGTTTCCGCAGCACTCTTCTCCAGTATCACACAAAACTTGATCGCCATCCGTTGCTCAAGCGAACGTTGCATTTTTTCTTGCACCGGGTCACTGTAATGACTCTCAAAGAACGAGTGATGCGACCGCTACAACGACCGGTAACCAACTGACGCTTGTTGGATCTTGTTGCCAGATCCCCCCACCACAATCCCAGCAAGTAAAGCGCGGGCTGGCGCGTACAGTCTCGGGAAAAAAATTCACTGACATTACTTTCCGGACAAACCCTGTATGTAATAATAAATAAATAATGCATTGACCATCGGTCTTAAAAATGCAAGCAGCAGCCCCCGTAGAGAAAAATAATGGTGGATGGAAGGTGATGCTCTGAATATCACTAGGATTTGTCTAACCTACGCAAAAATAATCATAAACAAAGTCACGAGTATTTCAGAGCATACCTTACTCTGTACTGCACAGGCTTTTGGCGTTCGTCGGGCCAGACCGTGAAATTGTGCGTTAAGGTGCGGATACACCATTCCGAAGTCCGCCATCTCCGTCCGACGGTTTTTTTCTCCGTCTCCATTCGAACGCGATCGAGCGTACGGCTCGTCTGTCTGTTGCCTTCCGACGAATAAAGAGCTGAGAGCACAATGGGCCGCGGTACGAATTCGTGAATTATTCGCTGACCGGAAAAGGGCCTAATAAGTAAATTAGCCGTGCGACCGGGCCCTTTTTGAGAACCCCGTTTCGTGCAGGTACAAAGTGATTCGACATGGACGCTAGGGGCTTTCACTGTTTTTCCATTGGGAAGGAAATAGTTAGAAATTATTCTGTTTAGCGAGAATGATTCCACGTTCATTGTCATTCAGCATCCAAATTGGCAGATCCTTATTTCGATCTTATTAGATATCATCAGTGTCGGTTTTTATTTTGATCAGCAGAGCTACGGTGTTGTTACCTCGATGAGCTTTTATCGAATTTACCGTTAGCGTGTACTCGGAAAATTCAAAACTATTACAATTCAAGGTTGTTCTACAGATTTTCCTTTCAAATTATATTATTGATAATGATAACAATGCAATTTTTCCTTAAAAGTTAAGCAGTATTGTGTATTAGCAACATGAAGATGTACTTCTGAACTCAAGTGAAATGCCAAACGAGCATAAAAAAAACCTTCAATGAAACTTCGTATTTACATGACGTTTTAAAGCGGATACAAACCATTTTTCTGCAAAATATTTTTATATACTTGATTATTTGATTCGACCCTTACCGTTTTTTTTTTCTGTTTTATTGCGGAGACGTTACGAGGCAATGAGAATTCAGATTTATAGTTTTTAATTTGTCGAATATTAAGACGCCGTTTCAATAGTGAACCTTCTAAGTAATTAATAATACTATTCCACTTGACAGATGGTATGAAGTAAACTAACTACTAACAGAAGTAATTTGTGCAACTGTGAAATTATTTTGTTCCCTATTTTGCCATATGGGCTCAATAAATACGTGCTGAGAAGTCAATTACGTTGCATAGAGCGTCCGCATTCTTGGGACAAGTCACAAGTCTTTGCTTGCATCAGGGGGAGGATCGCGACATCCTATCAGGGGACTATTTCAGAGGAATTATCTAATGACATCGTTACAAATACGTTCACAAATTAAATTTTTATTAACAGTTTAGTATGAAGTTAAAAACTATCACAGATTAAAAAAATCCTATATATAAATTTTTATAAAAAAAAAAAAACAAATCCTGATTGTTAATCAACTTGTTGACAAACTCTACTTTTTCCAGCACAAAATTTTATTTCAATGCGTCATACGTGGTTTTGTCTCTAGAGAGTACCTACTTTGGTTGATAAATATCAAAATAAAAAGTATTCAAGCGAGTGATTTCTGTGGCAAATTTTAATGATATTTTGGAATTATGAATTTTTCAATGATCATAGTTATTTCGGACTATATCTTTTCATACATTGCGGCATTGATTTACTTTATCCAGGGCAGCAAAAGGGAATGAGCCGATCCTGCATTTGAGACATACAGGTATGTAATGATCTAGCCATAAGTTATATCAACTTAAAAAACATTTTAAAGATTAACTGATCGGTTACTATTCACGTACTTATTTATTATCCGTTTCCGTAGGTAATACATCGACGTATACATACATATATTATATCCATAAAATTAATTTCAGATTATTCATATTTTATTAAGTAATAACGAGAAGATAATAATTTACATTAATAAAAAAATTATTATTTTATTAGGCAATGTTTATTTAATTAACGACATTAAAAATTGAAATTTTATTTTGAGTTACATGCTTTACGGTCAATTATACTTAGTTAAGTTGGTAATGACTAATTGTAAGAGGCGAGACATTCACGGACCATAACAGAATCAGATTAAATAGAAGTAGTTACCAGTGATTTTGGTGGAATGAATAATTCTCGTAATTTCGTAAAGGAACATGAGACCCACCTCATATTTCAGGAAGTGAGCATTAAATATAAATATAATGCTATACTTAATACCAAAAAAAAAAAGAAGAAATAAACTCAAAAAATGCCTGGCTCACCAGAATATCTTGGAAATAGCTTGCGAAATATTTTTTCTTAATCACCATCTAACTCTAAATCACACCCTCGTACTGTTTGTAAATAGTTTTGCCAACACGCTGTGTGGGGCAAAAAGTAGCTTCAACTACAACTACAAAACTACAGCTACTGCAGTTGGGACGTAGTTGCAACTACAGCTACACTAAGTAGCTTGAAGTTGTTCGTCGCAGCTACTTCTGTGGAAGCTACAGCAGCTGTAGCTTGAAATAACAGCTACAGTTAGTAGTTGTGAAAAATGTAGTTGCGGCGAACAGCGACAACTAGTAGCTGTAGCTGTAGCTATAAGCAGATAACTACAGCTACTTTTCTTTCGTACTGGAAAAATGTCAAATAAGAGACAAAAGTAGCTGTAGTTTAAATATAATAAAAATTGTAGAGATTAGACACAATTGATTCGACGAATTTTTAAAATTTCAACACAAAAATGGTTTCAGATTTTATTCACATGTTTTTAATTTTGTGACAAATTTGGAGCGATCTTTCGTTATGTTTATTGGTTAAAGAAACTTTTCTGGAAAAGCTTTTAACATTCGATACCCACTTAAGACATCCTCACAATGTGAAGATGATCTGACACACGAACCTACGAGTATGGTTGGTGGAATTAAAAATTCTCATATTTTCGTAAAAGAACATGAGACCCACTTCATATTTTAGGGAGTGATCATTAAACATAAATATAATGCTATACTTTATACCAAAAAAAAAAGAATAAATAAACTCAAAAAATGCCTGCCTCACCAGAATATCTTGGAAATGGCTTGCGAAATATTTTTTCTTAATTACCATCTAACTAATTCTAACTCGAAATCGACACTGATGACTGATGACACACCCTGTACATTCCTTAATTTCAAATTACTCTGTAATGCAAAATAGTTTTGCTATTACGTAAATACATAAATGCCGCTGTGAGAAAAAGAAAACTATTTTGCGGAAGACAAAAAGTTTCAGATAACAGATAACAGCGCTGCACAAACCAATACCATGACTGAATTAATGTAATAAAATCGAATCACGTATTGGTGTTTTTCGATCGATAACGATATTGACTGAATAAATAGTTTGTTTTTTCGAGAAGCGAATAATAATTCTGAATGAACCTGAATTATTTCACAGACTAATGTAATATTTCGCTGCAGTAAGAAAGTAATTGAAAATATTCCTTGTTGAAGTTATGTAGATGGTTTTATTATTTGTTTTATTTAATAAGCTGTTTCGGTTAGGGATATAATAACACTGTCGATTTCAATAGTCGATTTTTTTCTGTTACTATTTATTTATAATGGGTTAAAATATTTACTCACACAGAGAAAAGAGTTTCTTTGATTTTAATAAATATTTTTGTATGCTAAATAAAAACATTATACAAGCGAATAAAAGTAAGCAAATAAAAAAATCCATTATTGTCTAAAATATAACTAAGTACATATATAACAGATGTTTTCTGAATTACTTCTTCCAAGGTCTCTACATTCAACAATATTCTAAATAAGCCATGTGCTATTAAAAGCCAATCAGATCTGATATTTTCGTTTGCCCAATAAGTACACTTTTCTCCAAAATTATTCTTATTCTTATTTGACTTGTGAAATAAATAATTATCAACAGAAGTACATTAGGATTTAATAATTTTAATTTGTAAAACATCTTATTAAAGAGTTCCAACATCTTATTTACTTATTTTTCATCTGATAAAGTATGCCGAAACGGATCCTTCTTCGAACGTCTCTTTTCAACTGTCGACTGCAATCTTATAGCAAAAAAATTACCGTTTTCTTTAAATAACGCAAAAAAAGGCCGATCAAATCTCGCGACACGCAACCAGTTCACAGTTCGTTCCGAAGGACGTCACCACGGGTACGATCACCCGTGGAAAAAGAATCGATTAGGGTACGAACTATTCGTTGCACGACAGGGCCGTACTGAGGTTCGATTCGTGTCAAAAGAAAAATGACCCAATGAAATCAATATCCCCAAAAAAATTACATACACTGGTAGAAACTTTTGTAGCCTTGCGTGGCGTTACGTTTTCCAAAATTCGCGAATAGTTGGATTAGTTGGTAGAAATAGTTGATTGTCACTTAAATGAGAAAATAACTTACAAAAGTAAGTGTATCATACGTAAATAAAAAATAAGTACAATAGAAAAAAAATGTATGTGTTGGATCAGAAATATGGTAATCACTAGAGCGCGGCGGGAAATACACAAATATGGAAATGATCACTAAGTTGCGATCAATTGGATGCTAACACTTTATGTAGAAAGCAACTGTATAAAACACTTGTGTGCCGCTTTCTTTAATACTTGGAACGTAGTAGAATATACAGTAAGCAACGAATGTCATCATCAAATACACCCACTTTTTGAAGTTTGCTTAAATTCTGATAAATTATGTATTACAGCATCGATTTTTTTTGCTTCTGACAGGATTATAGCTGGTGATATTCTGCGTCTAATAAGCCGAAGTCGAAGGCGGTGTGTCGATTGTGTGAAAACATATCGCTAAAAAAAGTAAAATTTAAATGTTTTCAAAGAAACGTAAATAACTTCGAAAATAGTAAATCCCTTTCGAAGTTGTTGGACTCGTATTAAAGGGAAATCTTCAGTGTATCTATTTGACTGGGTTATTTTGAATAAAATTTTCCTAGACGAACAAAATCTAAAGTTGAACCAAAAATATCACGAAAATTCAAAAAAAGCCCTGTACGCCACACATTACTCCAACAAAAATTTAGGATTAATATCCCCTCAAGATCTCTGTTTTATTAAAATTTCGGAACAGTGATTTTTACGAAAACGATACTAAGGATGGTAGAATTTTGAATTTTCGTGATATTTTTGGTTCAACTTAGATTTTGTTCATGTCGAAATTTTGTTTCAAAATGACTGAGTTAGTCAAATAGATACACTGAAGATTTCCCTTTAATACGAGTCCAATAACTTCGAAAGGGATTTACTATTTTCGAAGTTATTTATGTTTCTTTGAAAACATTGAAATTTTACTTTTTTAGCGATATCTTTGCACACATTCGACATACCGCCTTCGACTTCGGCTTATTAGACGCAGAATATCACCAGCTATAATCCTGTCAGAAGTAAAAAAATCAGAATTTAAGCAAACTTCAAAAAGTGGGTGTACGGTGACATCCGTTGCTTACTGTATATACATATATCTACTTCTCTGTCTTAGTGACTCTTCGCAACCACAAAGTACAACGCCATTCGCTTGTCAATGGCATATCAAAAGAAGTGGCGGCATAAATTGACGACTTACGTCATTCAGAAATAAATATGTAGTCAGATGGTATTATCCAGAGCAGGTCAGTATTATTTTACCGCACACAAAACAACACAATTCTTAAAATATCACTCATTGTCATGGGTCATACTATCGTAATACGTGTTTCCAACATTTCTGACATAAAATATCTTTTAGACGACACACCTTTATTTAAGGAAGGAAAAAGAACGTTCCACTTACTTCGCAACTCATTACTGGGGCATATCGATAATGCTTTAATGTATCATCGGACGCACTATCTGTTTCTGACATTTACGTATATATTTTATATGATTTTTGATATCCAGGGTTCCGTACAAGTCTTCCTCTTTGGATGCTGTTGGATTTGCTAAAATATTTTTTTTTCGCCGAGATATCGCATTTTTAAATTTTTTGTCTTTGTGATTTTCAATATAACTGAAAACTCACTAAGAGACACTTGTATATCAAAAGACGTTTTTTGTTTATTAAGAAACGTAAAGAAAAATAAAAAGCAATAACAAATCATTATTTTCTTATGTCAAAAGATCTGCTCGTTCAGATTCTAAGGTCAGCTTTTCAAAATGTTTCAAAGAAAACACAATATGGCCGACCTGAGTTGACTAAAGTTACAATAGCGTCTATATGGAACTTTCTTGAACTTTTTTTAATGAAAAAAATGGCGTCTTTATTTAGATTCTTTTGTATACTAGAAATTATGTTACTATGGTAACATAAAAATAAAGATTAATAACAATTATATTCCTTATGATGGAAGCAATATGATGACAAAAATTAGAAATTACAATAAAATAAATGAGTATTCGATTGACCATTCATTTTCTATGTTTTCGAAGTAGCTGAAGTCAAATTTGATGTTATAATTTCATTTCTTTTAATGAAAAAATTCGCTATGGTGATCATGAAAATTCGGAAAATAAGTAGGACTTTGAGATATTGCAACCCAAAAGTGCAAAAACACTGTTTTTTTTTACATTTTTGAGTTTATGTAAAAAAAACAAGACAAAGTACCTTGATGGTACCGTAGTCCTACTCTGCCAAATGCTGTTGAGTTTGTGCAAATATCTTTGTTTTCGCCGAGATATCGCATTTTTGAATTTGCATGTTCGTGAATTTCTCGGTATATACGAAAATTTTCACTTTTTAACATAATACAATTTTGTAGTATCTAATAAACTGTGAATATAAATAAAAAGGTTTAATGGGTTTTCAGGTATAGGAAAAATCACAAACATGACAATTTCAAAATGCGATATCTCGGCGAAAAAAAGATATTTGAACAAACCCGACGGCATTTGAAAGAGTAAGACTTGTACTACAAGATCCCACACGTGTTTTTTGAGAAAAAAAACATCGCGGTGCTACATAACCTCAAATATGTCAAAATACAGTGTTTTTTGCACTTTTAGGTTAGAATATCACAAAAACCTGACGTGATAGAGAAATTCTGATGATTTGTTTTCAGCGGGAAAAATTACTTCGGAAACAACTATTCGTTGTCCGGGGACACAACATTTTCAAAATTTTGCAGAGTGGTCTAATTGATCGATGATAATTTACGAACGCAATTTTTTTCAGGTTTTTTTAGTTTCACATTATTTAGTTTATGTAACGGAATATTTGCCAAAACAAAAGCTGCAAATGACATCTCTCTAAAATCTAAAAATATTATCAATATATGACTTTTCAAATGTCTGACAGTTATAAGATTCTTATTATACATATTATACATATTTCTCGGCGCTCGTGGCTCAAAAATAACTCATGCGTACTTCGCGCCTCTAATTATCGCTCAACGAACAATTCAAATACGGCCCTGTGCCGCAAAAGAAAGGTTAAAAGCCCCGTACGATCGCCCGTGGTAGGAGAATCGATCAACTCGGGGTCTCGAGATAGGCACCTGAAACAATGAGTACCACAAGCATGACCGTCGCTAACGAAATAAGATTAATCTATTTTTGATAATCTGCGCTCTCGGCCTAAACGAACTTAATTTAAGCGGAGTAGAAAAAAAGCGATGGCCGCGCACCGGAGACCGGTTTCATGGGCCGCGAGAGGCGTCCCGCCCGGCTGAAATGTAAACAGAGCAACTTTTCAGGTGTCACGGGAGCAGTTTGTCAAATCGCGCCAGGCATGCGATGGGCAATACGCGAACGTCGATGAACGGAAGAACAATACAACGGCCAGAATTGAACTTCTGATTACGAATGGGTATTAAGTACCATAATTAAATGCCATCGGTTCGATAAATTCAATTTCTTCTACTCCAAAAAATTAAGGAGGTTGGTCAACGAGGTGCGGGGCAAGGGCTCCAATCTCTTCCATGTATAAGCAATCAGGGTTGAAACTTGCGAAAGTGAAATGTTGATATCATATTTTTTTAATTTAAGATGGAACTCTCTGTGCAGTATGTTTTTAATGCACGATAAATTAATAATTTATTATTACATACCAAGTGTGGACAATGAAATAATTTACTGACCGCGTTTTTAAAAGTCGATTATATAGTGGGAAAGTACGGCAACGCTGAACGGTTTGAAAGGTTTGCTTTCGGCAGTTGGCTAGGCTACTCGGCGAAAATTGTTGACAGAAAGTAATTCTAACCTCAAAAAAGTTTGTCGGTTATGGTTCGGCCAAGCGGAAATTTTGATAAATCAAATGAGAAATCTGATAGATTACGTAGGAAAGGTCGTTTTACTTCGGCAAAACAATTACGGAGAGTGCAATGTGGCGTTGAGGCGGGGAAGAAACGCAAAAAGGAACAATTAGGATACGCGGCGTTGTCGCGTCGACAGAGCGCCAGCCCGATTGCGTGGCTTTAACATTAAATTGATAATTGCGTGCAGCACAGCTGGTCAATCATGTCCATGTAAATATATGGTCTTCCTAGACGTTATTGCTATGCGTGTACAAAGTTTCAGATTTTTCTAATTACTTAAAACGTATCTAGTTTTTATCAAATTCAATAGCAACGTCCATAAGAGCCCATGTTTGAAAAAACAAAAAAATTGAGAAAAATTTTTTTTTTTTTAAAAAAAAAAAAAAAAAAATTTAAAAAAATTTTAATTTTTTTAAATTCCAGACCAACCTCCTTAAGGGAACGAAAAAAACTGATTTTTGTGATTTTTGACAGGCTATGAAAAATGGCCGTATCTAGATTTAAAAAAAAAACACATTTTGAGCTTGAAGTTTCTAGTTTTGAGATTTTTTCAGCTACGGTTATCACGCAATGCTAAAAAATAGCTCGAGAAAAATTTTTTGTAAGTTCTTTTTTTTTGGTCCACGGACTTGAAGAAATTATTTTTAGTTAAATCAATGCATGGACCGGATAGTGTTGTTTATTCAGCTTCAATTTGCTTTTTTTATATTATGTTTATATCAATTTGTCTCTGAGATATCTGACTTTGAATGAAAATGGATCATTTTGTCTTTGATCATCGATATCTCAGCAACCAATGACCGCACATAGAATGTAAGGGTGTAGTTTCAAAAATTGGAATAAAAGCACTACAAGACCCTTTTACGATTTTTTGAAAAAAATATTCTCCCTCAACATTGATTTAAAGAAAAGAGTAAACAAGTGACGTTTTTCGGTTTTAGTCAATCTACCACGTATTCACAAATATTGATAAGGAGACTAATGTTTCAAGGTTTTTCTTACAGCTTAATGTACCCTTAATAGCCCTGTAAATTTTTAAATCGATCCATCGAAACGTTTTCTCGGGCCGATTGATCAAAGTTTTACAAAATAAAAAATTGAGCTCAAAATGTTATTTTTTAAATCTTATATGACCATTTTTCACTGAGATACAGCCTTTTAAAAAGTTATGAAAAACAATTTTTGTGCCCTTATTTCTTTCGAGTAGTGTAATAAATCAGAATGATACTGATCAGAGTGATCAGTGATCATAGTCGAGCTGTATTTACCCCAAGGTATACAGCCATGATTCGTAAATAATTTGATAAACTTGGAGGGTCAATTCCTTTATTAGAATTTATTACCTAAATCACATTCAACACATTGTATAGTGGCTATATCTTATCAGAA
Organism: Aromia moschata; assembly: GCA_029963805.1. Classification (NCBI taxonomy): domain Eukaryota; kingdom Metazoa; phylum Arthropoda; class Insecta; order Coleoptera; family Cerambycidae; genus Aromia; species Aromia moschata. Next base: position 4,593,055 of record JAPWTK010000017.1, read on the forward strand.
AGAAGTTGTTTTTACCTTACCGTTATCATAATTTTAGAATGTCTTTTTGTTTTTGGCTTATAAAAACGTTCTGTTGTTGGCGTTTTAACGAGACTGCTGCTTTGACACGATCCGTTCCAGCTTTCGATATTGACATCCCTTTTTTGAATCATTTAATTATTTATGATAAGAAAAAAATATTTTTAATGCTCTTAGAACACAACTTGTAGAATTATTTTCACTGAAATTTTTGAAATGCATATGAAATGTTATACCTAGTGTCCGGATAATTTGGTAGAAGTGAAGCTGCTTTTAATACTGAGAAGATACAAAAAGCAACACCGGTTTTATAAATACATAATTATGTATATGTATGTTAACATTAACTGAACGATTCGAACAATTAGAAATGTATATATGTACCCTGCAAAGTAACTATTTCTGTATTTGAAATCGACTTTGAAAATCTGAACTGTTTTATTTTTGTTTGCATTCAAGCATTAACGACTCTCATCCTCATGTTTTTTTTATAATTGTATGGTGGAAACGAATTTTTCCAAAGGTGTTTTCCGAAAGTTAAACCCCCAAAAAATGCCCCCCCCTCCCTGAGTCTATTTTAAATAAAATATTAATCAAAAGACAAATTTCTTTCCCTTCTTAGAAGCATTCCATACATATACCAATATATCTGGTACTGACGTTGAGTGTATAATTTAGATATTAAATATTCGACTTAGACACTAGATTATTTACTGGAATAACAAGTCACACATATTTGCAATGCGATCAGAAAAGTAAACGTGTCAGATAATAAAAAAATATTGTCCATCTCGCAGAAAAAATGATCCCCTTGTGGTTCCCCTGATATATTAACGTTTTACTGATTATTTTCCTAAACATCCTACACTTTTTTAAGTAGACAAATTTCAGAAATTTCAGAGACTCAAAACAGAAATTTCAAAAAAATCAGATGAGTTTTTTCTTTTAATGTAATACTTATTCTTAAGTGTTACTTGTCTAGTAACGAAATTTAGTCACACATTACTGACACTGACTAAACCTCGAAAAGCAAATGGCTTTCCCTCACTATTAAAAATGTTAGGTACCATTTATTGTAAGCAAAATTATAATTCATTACAATTACAGTCACAGAAAGCAAAATACTTGACTGCTCAGAGAGGAACGGTTTTTTGTTCATGAACAGCGAATAATAATACATACTAATAATGATGTGTCTATAGGTAGATCTATGACCAGATATTTCTATGACAAAGATTTTTCCGGGATGGAAAATTAAAAAAATCTTCGACTTCTTTCACTGTTCGTTAATATTTTTCGACATTTTAACACTTTGTATCTCGTCCTCGTAATATGTCAACTATTTCAGTATTTACCATTATTTAACGCTAAAGCATAATCTCTTATTGGAATAAAACTACACTATATTAGGCAATTCTGGATGTCAGATTCACAGCGTTTGGACTCATATAACACATGATAAGAATGATAATTTTCGCTGATTATTATGATGATTTGATGAGTTATCTGACCTTTCCCCAACAGCTTCGTCAGGATTGTAGAAATCCTGTATTAATTAATTATTAGTGGTATGGATTGGAATATGTAATAATTTTGTTTATCGGCTGAGGATACAAAAGATCTATCTAGTGTAAAGGCGTTATTAGATCCCACTTATAAATAATGGAACACACTGTGGATAAATTCAAACCAAACGTCTACTTACAGGTCTCTATAATCCTTCTAGGAAACTCACACGATACGATTACCAACTCTTATCACTGCCAACAATCACTGATCTCACCAAACACACCCTGGGCTCACACACATCACCGCATCCAAATCGCCGGTTTATTTCTATCCGTATTACTTAAATCTCACTTTACACAGCCTACTGTTTATTTATTTTTTTTTTTTTTCGTTTTTCAAGACGAGTAAATCGCGGAGGGCCGCGCGCGTTTCTCAACTGTTTTTCCGGTAAGCGCGGATAATGCGATGAGATCGACGCCGTGCCGCGAAGGATCACAACGAACCGCGTACCGTCCGAACGAACTCAGCGGCTAACGAGGAATGATTGAACGCCGAGCGGAGAGTAGACAGAGGAGGTATGCGTTGCAGCCGACTATACCACTAGGTCGGGGGTGTCGTCGAAAGTAGTTTGTTTTTTACCTGCCTGCTACTCGAAGAGCGGCGCGACCGAAACTTGGGATTTGGTAGCGTTTGGTACGATACGATTCTGGCAGCATCCCTTAGGACGTTTACTGGAGGTTTAATATCTGCGGATAAATTAAATGCTGGAAAAAACTTTTTTCCAGAAAATATTGAAAAACAAACTTTTCTTCAGATAAGATCAATCAGATATTAATAATAATAATATTTATTGCCAAAAAAAAATACAAATAAAAAAGTGCGTACTGCATCGGACTAGTCAGTTACTTTCATGTTACAAAAATTAAAATAGTAGGTACATTTAACAAAAAAAATAATAAGAAACCTTAAATTATCTAATTAAAACATAAATGATATTGATTTACATCATAAAAACAATTTTCAATTAAAAAATTTAATAGATTTCTTGGATTGTTCAAAGTTATCTAAATTTCTCATATATGCTGGAAGTTTATTCAAAAATTGTATACCTATATAGACTGGGTTAGATTCATAAATGGACAAATGTTGTAGAGTAACAAAAGCCATAGCATATTTTGTATTGTATTTATGATTGAAGTTGTTTGTCAAAAAAGATGAATCATTAGTTTTAACAAAAATTAATACTTTGTATATAAAGATGCATGGTATAGTTAATATTTTAAATTCTCTAAATAAAAGTCTACATAAATTATATTTATGTACCTACACCTGCCATATTACCTAGAGCTCTTTTTTGCAGTCGAAGTGTTTTTGATTTTGAAAAATTTGTGGTGATGATCCCCAAAACGAAATAATTTAATTAACTCTTAGAATAGAAATGTACATAGTAGTAAGACAATATTATTTTAGGACTTGTTAATTTTTTTAATCGATAAAGCACATAACACACTGATGACAATTTAGTACATATGACCATGCCAATTTAAAAACTGATTTATACTAACACCCAAAAAATTGTCAACTTGTTTTATTAACTCCATTAAATCCGCTAATTCTCAATAGATAACTTTCAAGATCTGGAAATTTTTGTTTTAAACTGCACAAATGCTGTTTTAATAATGTTTAAGAAAAGTTTATTTTTGTGAAACCATTTAACAAATATTTTAATTTAGATATACTTAAATGCTCGGACTGTGAGGAAGGTCTTTTAAGTATTGTGATTAAATCTAAAAATCTGGTTTCTTTTATTTAGGTTTGTCGGGTGTTTTTACGTTTACATTTGAAATAATTTTGTTTTATTTCTGAGGAACTAACATTTTGGTTTTGACATTTTAAATAGCATACTGTATTAAATTAAGCCTTAATTAATTATATTGCGAAAATATACAGATAGGATGTCCAGTTAATTATGGGACACATCAAAACTGCAGATTTTTTTGAGCAAAAAATATTGCAAAAATTAAAAAACGATAAATTTTTTAGAAATGTAGATACTTATCGTTTGAAAGCATTTTAGTCATATTTGTTTTGGTAACAGTATTTTAACAGTTTACAAACAGTTAATACACGTAAACTAAAGACTTTTTATATTACGTTGAGATTATTAAGATTTTTTTTAAGTAAATTATATTTATTACATCGAAAAAAATAATTTAAAATATCCCAATAATTATGAACCGATTTTTAATACGATTTAAAATTTTTGCGATTTTATTTTTTGCAATTATTGTGATTATTAGATATCTAGATTACTCATAATTACTTAGTAATCTTTGCGTTTTTTTTTAAATCTATTAGTATGTTATGATGTTATTTCAATACATAGTTCGCTGTCATTGAACTGTATTTGATTCAAATAAATGGAAAATGTACCAAATAAAAAATATTTGATTTGGTTGAGTATTAAAAAAATGGAAAAACACTAAATTGTAGAATATCATCCTCGAACTCGATATACGAGTATAGGTCCAGGATGAAATTTTTAGCATCTTTGCTTAGTTTTTTGTAATCCCCACAAATAAAGCGGTTTTTATGAATTTTTAACTTGTAGTCTCAAATTTTACAGTTACCGAGATGACTTGGTACTTCAGATGATTTTTTCGTTTTAAAACAACTGTAACGTTTTTGTGAAATTATTTTTAGTATTTAAAAATCAGTTTTATATGACAGTTACATTATTATTATCAAGACGAGTTCAACTACTCAAAATTATGATATGCCCGGGTAAAACTGATTTCTGTTTAAATTATTTCAGACAGATGAAAATTTTAAATATTTTAGTTTGATTTCAAAAATTTATGTACATTCCGCATTCTATAAGATGTCAATAACAGTTTGATATGCACACTTCAAGGCTTTATTTGAACTAAATTAATTTCTTATAAAAAAAGCAAATACATTCATTGGAGAATTGACAAAAGAAAATCTACTGAAACATACAAATAACTGAATTGAATACATTAAACCTCGTAGTTTTCTTGACACGTGTCCTTTTCTTAACACTCCACAAAATGCAGTGTTTCTGGTTTCCTTTTACAACATAAAAATACTGCTAAAAGAAAAGTATTTCACAATAAACATAAATGTTATCGGTAAGCAAATGCTCTTAAAAACAATACACAACAATTTTTATCCGTTCAATCTGAATCTTTTAAATCGTTCCCCAACATTTATTAAAATCTTTGGTGATTTACCTTTCGATCCAGTTCACCCTACTTTCTAACTTTATCAGGTATTTTGGCTGGATAATTTCTGCTCTACAACATTCATGCGTAACTAATTTTATCGACATCTGGATATAAGTAGTTGGCGCTGTTGGACGAAAAAAATTCTTATCTACGGGCCAAATCCGAATGTACCTAATTACAAGAATTTGCACGAAAAAAGTGAATTAATAAAGTATGTTAGATTTGCTTTCCTAACTTATAAATATAAGTACAAATTGATTTCCGGTGATATTGGGCACTTGTAAAACGCGTTATTAAACGGCTTGTAAAACACATTTTAAAAACTGCATCGTTTTTCTTCGAATTAGAGACTTGCGGTTAAATTTTCTAACCTAAGGATGGTTTTAATGCTCTCGACGCGCGTTTCGCGTCCACACCCCAAAAGCCCCATGTCGAGAATGACTTCGCAGGATTTTGACAGCAATTTCAGAAACTACAGGTGGAATTCTAAGAATGACACACTTGCAACCTCCTTTATACCAAATTGTGTTGCCACGGTTCACTGAACCGTAACTGTCTTTTTTATCAGAGCAAACAGTGAGACCCTGTTGGGTTCATCGGATCCAATTGTCCTTATTCATACTATTGTTACACTTAATGACTTTCTAAACTTCCTCACCAAACCCGCATCCAACTCCTCCACTGTTGCCTGTTACAAGTCTCGTGAGATGTCGTTTTTTAAATTCATGTCATGGCATCTACTTGAAGGCTCTAGAGTTGTCGGAAAGCACTACGGTTGGGCGATTGACACAAGATTTTCCAACGTTCTCCCAAATTTGCAAATGAGCCATGTGTTCTTAAATCTAGTCAGGATATAGATCTTTTGGTCGTTCGTCTTCTTCAAATATACTTTTGCATCACCATCGGTTTAGGGGGCAACTTATTTCGTATATCCCTGACTTTTAGGCACGTTATTGTTGATTTTGCCCAACAGAAGGTCAACACGCAAAAACCCTGCGTAAATGCAAAGGGGTGACTTAGGGGGTCTGGAAATGGGTTGGAAGAAATGGGGTAGCGACCAAATACACAATATTTCGCAAATATTTTGTAGCCCGTTTCCAAGATTTCTGGGGGTGCAGACTTTTTTGAGATATTATATGCAAGTTTAGTCTGAAGTTTTTTTGTTATTCTAGTCCTCTATTTGGGTCTAGGAAAACCCCTTAATATGCTGTGACTCCCATGTTACCTTACGAAGATTCGAGAATTTCTAATTCCACCAGCCGCCACTGTTTTTATGTTTAGTTACAGTATTTTGCTAGATAGCCGATACTTTTAGACCAAGGCGACGGAACTGTCGATCCGAGAGTTTCTAAATTCAACGATGTATCGATCACTTACACCATCTTGTATTTTAACTTTTTCTAACCAAGAGGAAGAATACATTTTGATAAGATTGGTGAATCCACGGCTTAATTTAGAAACTTTCAGATTCTGTAGCGACATGCGACATAATTCTCCATTTTCTCTTGACTGAGGAGAAGAATTCTTGACGGAAGTATTTTCAATACTAATACCAAGACCACTTTCGTCCTTTTCGGACTTAATAACGAGAAAAAATAATCTAAAAGAGCAATTTCGAGCTGCACACTTTTTTAGCTGACTGTACCTCATAATCGTCTTGTAACACATCGAACGAGAGGAGATTCCGCGTCGATTTCTTCGTCCTGCTCCTTGCGCTCGACACGTTGGAACAGTGTGAGGAAATATAACGTCGTTAAAACCTAAAAAATGCGTATCTGCCGAGCCCCAATTTTTATCCGCGACTGGATTACCCTCACGGCGCAGCCAAGTTAAAAAGGACAACGACAAATTACCGAACGTAGAACGCGACTTAGGAGAATTAATCAGAAACGTCGGGAATAAAAACCTAAAAAACAGTTTCGTGTAGCGGAAAGTCAAATTAATTAATTGCTCGCATGCGAATGTTTCACTTCCACCACTTAAGTATGGTACACTGAGAGAAAGGTAAAGGAAATTATTAAAATATATCGGGTTTGTGGTTTCTTTTACCAAATGGTAAAATATTTGATGGGATTGATGAATTTTGAATGACTCAAGGTGTAAACTGGATAAAATAATGTAACCTTGTAAAATAATTTTAAAATTTTTACTCATTTTTTATTGTATTTTATCTTGTAATTTTTAATATCCATAAAAACTTTACATATACAGAGAAAAAAAGTTTCTTGAGTTGTAATAAATATTCCAGGTAAAAAGACTGTTTCTTTTGTCACGAGTTTTTATGTATTTGATCTAGTCCAATAACTAGATATTTTGATATCGAAAGATAAAAAAAATTCTCAAAGTATTCTCAAGTTCTGAAATTTGTATTGTTAAGAATATATATGGTAATCACGGCAGAACAAAAAAACACCCATAAACTCCGCTTTGACGTTTCAGCCAGCAAATAACCTGCAATAGAATCTTGAAATGTGACCTGCATTGCACGCGTATCGTCTAAGCTCAGTCCATGAATTATTAAATTACAAACTCATTACAAATTAAAAATTCAAGACATGCCAGATGAATTAACTTGAGGATTTTTTACCTTACCTTCATTTGTTATCTCTTTTTGATATTGAATCAATATTTTTCATTTTTTTGATTTCAAATTATCCAAATCTGTTTAAAAGTGGTCACAACAAAAAACATCTTTTTATAGGACCTCCAGGAGAATAGCTACATATTTTGTTCCTACATATTTTACACTAGAAACGTCATACAAAGAAAAAATATACAAGAAAGTACAATAAAACATATTCTTTTAAAATACACAAAAAACCTTTTGAAATACCCTATAAGTTTGAAAACAAAAATACCGATAATTTAATAATAATAATTTCCCCACTTTTATTCACTGCCTGTTATTCATAACTTATCCTCGGAATTACCATCATTTAGCTATGAAAATAATCACTTCTCTTAGTGTACGAGCCGTTCATAAAAAAAACAGCCTCGTATAGTTAGTATGAGTATATCAACCGTCCTTGGTCGGGCATATATTATGTATGAGACGCAACAGACACGAAATAAATTATCGTTCGAACAGAAATAGTTAATTTCTTCAAACAAAACAGCATGCAGCGAAACAATTAAGGCCATTTTTTAAAACGCGCGTTATCTCGATGCCCCAAATCCTAAACAATGACCTGAACCAAATAGCTTCTACGCGGGTATGCTTACGAAGGTAACAGCATCGTGTGTAATAAAAATGTAGGGTAGCATCCTCCGGTATTGGGGACTTCAAAATTGCAAGAATCGCAGAAAAGGATATACATATACAGTGCAACCAACAAATAATGAAATGAGTCATCGCAAATCACGCACTACAGACCGATGAAAAAATTCGGAATCACGTAGGTATCGCTCTGCTTATCAGTCTTATCACGCAAGAGTGTGTGATAAGTGTGAAAAAAATATGTGAGATTAACACTATTCCCCATTCTCCTAGAACATTTTCGGTTTTATTCAAAAAGAGTGTCACAGTTTTTGCAGTAAAATGTTTATACAAAATGTTTTTTCAATATTAAAATGCCTATTTGTATCTTAGTTCGTCTTGCGATTGACCCATATTAAAGCAAAAAATAAATAAAAAAAGATTGATGGGATATAAACCTAGACTATCAGGTTTTACAAATTTAACCATAACACCAAATTGCCTACAGCTCAAGGCGTCAAATATATGTATGTTTACATGCCAGCCATATTGGCACTTTTTTTTTCCACAGCCAATTTGAAGTCAAATTTATTTAAACGCTTGTTACTGTTTAGCAATAAGTGGACAACCACGCGTTTATAACAATAACACCCTGTATATTTCATACCCTACACAACTACACAAAGTAATTTCGACCCATTTTTTTAAATGCGTCGAAATACCTACACATGCCTATACATGCAGTAAATCGCGGATTGTGTGGCCGGCTTTAGGCTCATTCATTAAAAACGCAAAAAAGATGTAATTTCCAACAATGACTAGGGCCTTTTATAAGCAACGAAAATTGTTTTATTAAAATAGAAGTGTACCGGCACCTGCTTTGGGCTGCCCCATTGTTTTTATTACCCACATTTTCGACCTTTAAAAATGGACGAGAAAACTGCTACTGCATGGACCATGGGCGGCCCATCGTCAGTAAAAGGAGCAAAAACAATTCTTAAATTCATTTGTTCTCAATTTTATCAACCATTAAAGCTGTGGTACAAAGAAAAATCACTTAGTAATACACTGCTCCAAAAAATTAAGGGAACAAAAGGCTATAATATCTCAGTGAAAAAAGTCGTATCCAAATTTTAAAAAAAGCATTTTGAAGTTTCTAGTTTGGAGATTTAATTTAACAAGTAACTAATGCAATATTGTAAAAAAGTTGAAAAAAATGTGTCTTTTTCATTTCAGAAGAAAATTACACAATGTTCAGAAACAATACACTTGTTCTTTCAATTGTTTTGTAAACTTTGATCAAGCAGTCCGAGCAAACGGTGCGATGGATCGATTTACAAACTTACAGGGTTATTGAGGGTACATTAAGCGGTAAAAAACCTGTAATAGTCTCATCATCAATATTTATTAAGGAACGAGGATTTACTAAAACAAAGAAAAAACTTATTTTTTTCTTTTTTCTTTAAATAAATGTTGAGTGTGAAAAAAAATGTTTTCAAAAAATCGTAATAGGACTTGTAGGAAATGTATTCCAGTTTTTGTAACTACCCTTACACTCTCTTGCGGTCATTGATTGCTGAGATATCGATGATCAAAGACAAATGGTTCCTTTTTTATTAAAAGTCAGATATCGCGAAAAATTGACGTAAAGAGTATATAAAAAAAAGTAAATTGATGCTGCATAAACAAGCCATCGGGCCCATGAATCGATTTAATAAAAAATGTTGCGGGGCAAAGAAAAAAATTTACATTTAAAAAAAAATTCTTGCGCTATTTCTTAGGATTGTATGATAACCGTAGCTCACAAACATTTTTTGCCAAAATATAGAATATAAAACTAAAACTTGAAACTTGAGATAGAAAGTCTTTCAAAAATCAATAAAGCAAATAGTGTGATTTTTAAGTCCTTTACATGATTTTTTTTATCCACATGGAAGAGGAAATCTTCCTCCTAATATACGAAATCCGGAGATATGAAAATTTCGGATATAAGTTTTTAATATGATCGGAGCAAGCTCTCCTTGTAGCCATCTTTGATTTGTTCCAACATTGGTACCAAAAAATTCTGACATCTACCGTTTCCAACAGGAGTAAAGTAGCTTAAAAAAAAGAAACAAATAAAAGAAATCCAAATATTTTATATGGCGTGCGTACCTACATTTATTTTTATACAGAAAAAAAAAACGAAAATATTTTTGAAATCTAGTATACAACTGTAATATCACAGGACAAACGTTTTCTCTTAAGGGGTTATACTACATAGCAAATTTCTTTTTTTCCCTACTTTTTCTTATTTTGTTTTTAAAATTGGCGTACAACGTAGCTATCTCAGATTTTATCCGATAGACGTGAAATTTGAATTGTAGCTTCTTATATAGATTATCTATCGAAGCACACACGATTTTTGCGATTTATAAATAATTAGATTTGTAATAAACAATTTAAGGTCAATATTTTAAGAAAAAAAAATGAAAAAAAAATTAAATTGATGCCAGTTTGCGAATTTTCAAATAACAAAATAAAATCTTGGGTACTTTAAAAGCAAAACTAATGTAGATTAAGAAAACAAATTTTTTCTTGTTTCTAAGTGGTGAACGAAGACTTCTACAGTGTACGCCGATTTCCTCGGCTATTTTGTAACCTTATTGAAAATGAAAAATACTTTTGTATACGTTAAAATTCGTACAATCAAGTGTCAAAATTTCATTTTGATCCATTACATAATTATCGAAAAAAATCCCAAAAAAGCTTCATTTTTCAGTGCGCCTAGGTAGTATAACCCCTTAATACCTTTTTATTTTTATGTAGAAAACAATCGTAACTTTGAAATACCTTTTTTAAAAAATTACATACAACTATTGAATCGCAGGACAGACTTTTAATATATTTTTGTGATATTTTCAACTTTAATTGACACACTGTATTAAATATGTATAGATCAATATATATTAGTGTTTCAAAAAAAAACGACTATTTTTTTTTCTCAGAGAACATTGAAAAATCTTCAGAGTATCCCTAGAAAATTACCCTGTTAAAATATGAGCCTTTAATAGTAATACTTATTTAAAGGTGGCGATTCTCAATTTTCTATTTCCCATTTAAATAACGTGGAAATTTTTTTTCTGAACTTTGGAATTTTATTACTCAAGGAAGAATCGCTGGATAGTTTTTTGTAGGAAATTGAACGCTCTATAAAAAAGGTCTGATTGAAGATTTGTGAGAGGCAAGCCGTTTCGGAGTTATTAAGCCTCAAAAAATGAACTGCTTAAAATAAAAATCTTATTTACTTATAAATGCAACAAAATCGATTCATATCACTTAAATATCCACTATGATCAACTTTACAATAAAAATCTGTAAATTTTTAACAGAATGTAGATAAAAAAATTCTATTAACCAAGGGTGAATGATTAATTTGTATGATCAATAATAAAAAATACGGGTATATTACAAATGAATATTAAAATCTCATTATAAATTCTGTATATTATTAACAAATAATTTATTTTGAAACACTAATACCCCCCCTTCTCTTTCAATATTTGAAATGGATATCCTATATAAAATAAGGGGACTGTTAAAGGATTTTTTTCTATGAAATGATGTTTTAATATTTTTTTAATTAAATCTTCTAAATAGAAAAAATGATTTAAAATAAATCAAAATTTTTTTGGAGATATTAATAAATTTAAAAAATTTAAGGATTATTAATTTGGGATTATATTTTCGGAAGTGTAAAATTTGGATTATTAAATTTTAAAAAATTAAAATAAGGGACAATGGTGTAATTTGGTCGATGAGTATTATTACCTATTAAGAGTTCTAAAATGAGTTGAGGATTGGTCCTGATTATTATTTCCAACAAGAGGCGCCTCCCCAATAAGTAGTATTGATACCTTAAGTAGAAAAGAATTTCGTGAATGGCTAGCTCCAAGGTACCTACCCTTGATTTTTGTTGAGTACGGAATTTGCATAACTGGCGAATCTTCGAGAAAAGTAGGGTCAAAGGGGAAGAAATGTAGTGTGTGTGTTTGTTTAAAATTTGGTATAATATTAAAACAAATTGTATTTTCTTAATTTCTCTTATGAATGTGTATTATAAAATAATTATTATAGTAATAAAATGGTACTACGTCATATGGTCCATTAAAAATGAGTTCTGTAAAATTTGTATTTTAAAATAATTTTATTTGAGGGATGATAAATGGTATTTAGATAAATAAGAGCAGAAACAAATTATAGTTGTAAAAATATTGAGTGAAATGTCACTTGGTATGAATAAAAAATAAAAATAATAATAACAGGATTCTATTAAAAATCGAAGTAGTGTATTCCAAACCGGAAGTGAAAAAAATTACTTTATGTCAAAGTGCCGTTATTATGTATATAGGATATCCCAAATTTAATATTATCTTGAAAACCAAAGGAGAAAAGGGGGTGTACCATGATCCTGTTACACCCGGTATATTGTAACAAGTATTAGTAAAACGTATTTTTTTTCGAAAATCTATTGTAATCTGTTCGCTAAATTTTACTTACACTTAACAATATTTTCGTAATCTACGAGTTTTCTTCGGCAATACCACTGCTCCCAAAAGCAATCATTCAAAGACAGACGGACGCCTATGGCGATTGCTCGGCGTCACTTTGTTACGTATTTTAATCGTTATCGTACTTTTCGGACTCTTTAATCCTGCAAAAGACGCGGTGTTTCATTAAGCTTTTTGTTTGTCACGAAAAAAATGGCGCTAATTAGTAACCCGCAAAAGGAATGGGAGCATACAAACAGAATTATTTTTTATTCGCTCCACGGGAGTTTATGGAGAAGAGTAGAAAGAAAGAACGAGAGGAGAATCTCGGAAATAGACAATAGAATATCGCGCATAATTTAACAATCAATTTATTATATTTATTAGCTACGGCGGAAAAGGAAATAAGGGTGAAATATTAGAATCGGATTCCATTTGTAAAATTGGAAACTTTAATCCCGGCCATAGATTCGAACAGCTCCGCAAAAACAAATGCAAATAAAAACGGCAATATTTTTTTTAAATGTTGTAGTCTTTCTGAGAATAAATTAGTTTTTTTTTTTAGAATAAGGGTTTGCTTTGTTCGTCAATTATCTATTAAATTTTCTGTTAAGGCGTAGCCCCTTAGTGACCTAGCATGAATTCTAAATAACAATTAGACATTTAATATTTCAAATAATGGATTTTAAATACTTAATTATTGTCTAGTTATCTTATTCGTAACTTATTTTAAATATATGTTTCGTTATTTTTAATAGATATTTCAAATTACATCTCGATGAAGAGAATTCGTGAGGTTATTGTTGAGCTCGAATATTATTTGCTTTTTGATGATAAATAATATTATTACTTAACAATCTTAACATAAGGGCTGACTTATTTTGTAAATCGTTGTTTAAGATCCAGCATCACACAACTCAATTTTTTGGCCAAACTGAGTTCATAATGTTTTTCCATTCAAATTTTCGCGCCTGAACGATAGGAGGACTTAGTTTCTTGATGTATTCACCCGTAGCACTGCTATTCGCAGTTTTACCAACTTCACAAAACTAAAATCTTCTGGCAGCACACAGCAGTTTGTTTTGCTGTACTGTGAATTTATGAAAACTGAGTTGTGTGATGCTGGAGGAAATTCAGCCTTATTTTAGAAAAATGTAAATTATTACTGCTTGCTTTATAGTTCTTTTAAGTTCGAACTGAAGAATAGAATTACTTAGTTATATTAATTTAAGATGAGAAAAGATGAGAAATTATTTACAAGGTATTATCAGAAGTCGTAATGGCAGATAAATGTGGAGTTGGCTCAAACAGATTTTTTGAAATAAGTAATTTTTCACAAATGGGCAATAAAAATTAATTGATGAGCCATCGATAGGCAGTCGGTATCAATAAGAAGTGCCGAATTGGTCCTTTTTTTATTATATTCTTCACAAAAATAGGCATTCATATTTAACTGGTGGGCAGTATAATGGTCAAATCCATGGGTAATCATAAGCAATGCTTGTTATCATTTTCATTAAACTTTGTCAAGTTCCCGAAGCTGACATACTCTTATCTCGAAAACTTTTCTACTTTTACTCAATAAGTCTTCTGCTTTGGGCGACCGTTCTTTGATAAACTATCCTATGATTTGTTATTTATTCTATATGCGTATGGACCCAGTAGCACTCTGTTTTAGTTGTCTAGCTGTCTTAATGTCACCATACAGTCCCATACTAATTTTTAGGTAATCTGCATGGAGCTGACTGCTGATCAGCGTTACTTGGTCATTATAAAAGTAGGCAGATGATTAGCCCGCAGTTCCCTGTCTTATTATTTCCATAAGTCCGTATTGGATTACGGCCACTTTGAACTTTTGGAGTCATTGGTAACTTTTCAACTACTGGTTCAAAACAATGGCTATAATAAGAGGATGAATTTTACAATAACAATGTAAAGGTACCAAAATAAATAAATCCCACGAACTGTGAAACGATAATCCCCACGAACTGTGAAAAAGAGGACAGTGGACAAATTATAATAGTAAAACACTTTTACTACACATCCTTTTTTTCCAGTGTAACGTATGTCTCAAAAGTTTTCGGAAAAAAACATGATCCGATCAAGTTGCCGTTGGAAATAAAATTTAGTAAACTGTTCAAAATTTAATATGACATATCATTTTTGTAAATAAAGGTGAATGTAATGTCGTACAAGCTTGATCTTCGTAGAGGTATTTATCAGTTAGTGGGACGAGTACCTAAACGCGATATTATTAGGATCTACAGAGAGCAAAATATTTCGGTTTCGACGATCTATCAGACAATAAAATATTGTCAGGAGGGTATCCTTTGTATTAATTTACCGAAAAGTGGACGAACCAAAGTTTTAAGTCGACTTAATGAGCGAAGGTTGATTGAAAGAGCAAAAAAAAGATTGGGAATATCAACGCGTAAGTTGTAGTAAGTAACGCCGTGCTTTAAGACGCATTAATTTTCGTGAAAAAGTTATCGTTATGGATGATAAAAAAATATTTCACGTTGTCCAACTTGGAGATCAAAGGTAATGATGGTTTCTATACGGACAATGTACAGGACGCTCCTGACAAAGTTAAAGTCAAAGGCAAAGTCAAATTTGAAGATAAAATTTTGGTGTGGTGTGTCATATCAGAAGCTGGTGTTTCACGGCCGCATTGGATGTTCGAGGTGAAGCCATCAATGCAGACATTTACATACGAAAATGCGTCACAAAATTTCGAAATTTTATAAACACACATCATCCCAACGACCAAATGTTCTGGCCTGACGTAGCCTCGTGCCATTACGCCAGAAGAACAACAGACTGGTTAGCCACAAATGGCATCAATTTTGTTCCGAAGACAGATAACCCTCCAAATGTTCCTCAGATGAGGCCCATTGAAGAATTTTGGTATCATTTAAGCAGAAAGGTGTGTGATGGGGGTTGGGAAACCCAAAATGAGGAGCAGTTATGTAAGATGCAGAATCTTTCAGAAAATTCGGGAAGTCGACATTGCTACCGTCCAAAGACTGATGGGCCAGGTAGGAACCAAATTACGTGCCATAGAGGAGCATGGGCCTTTATCCGTCATGTAAATGTTATGTTTAGTTGAATTAAGACTGTATAAGAACAATATTGTTGTTAAAATAAAATACTACATGACATGCGTTAGATACTTATTCACTTCCATTAGAACTCTGTCAGCTGCAACTGTGCTGTGATCATCTCAAAAACCGCGAAACGGAGTCCGTCAAACCTCAGCCGATAATGTCACTCTCCCGCTGTAAACCACCGCAATAACGGAGGCATCCTTATTACTCAATTAATTAATAATCTCCAAGACTTGAAACTAATCCATGGCCTCCATTATTGTACGCAGGAGCCCGCTGTTACATCCCAATGAGCTTGGCGTGATATTAATTGTTCGGTTATTTATCACTGAGGCAGGTACTTTCGAATTACCCATTTTAATTATGTCGATATTTGCATTGCATAAACGGTATTGTTTTTTTTTTTATACGGCCCGTACCAACAATGAGTAACGATTTATCAAATGCTAACAGGTGAGACGTTGTTTTCGCTTTTTTTCGCGTGGTAAATGTAAGCGGTGCATGCCATAATGATTTGTACTGTCAGACCATTCTATTTGGTTCTAGTAAGTAGTAATAACAATAATAATGTCAGAAGCACAATAAAAGACAAAAAATAGAGCTTAAGAGGACTGGTTCTGAATGCAACCATTCAGGTCATACGTGAGACGGCTGTTATCATTTAATGTATCATACGGCTAGGAAACTCGCATGCGCCTCTAAATGTTCAAGGTCAAAGCTGGCGACCGTAACGAGTAAATGTAATTCTAGAGGAATTTTAGTCAAAAAAAAAAAATATAGGGAATAATGGCAGAAATAAAGATAAAAAATAAGCCGTTAATATTCAATATTTTAAAAAGTTGCTACTGGATGAGAAACGCCTTGATTATAATAATATAATATATGTAACAATTAAGGCAACGCCTTTTTATACGACTTCCATGCTTTCTACTTGGCTAAAGCTGTAGATATGCATACAGCGAGGTCGTAAAATTTGAGGAGTACAGAAAAAAATTGCTTTTCTAAAAGACACAATTTTCAATAAATGTCATTTCCAGATGTTTTGTTTTCAAGCTACATCGTCATCGGGCATTTTTTTGAATACCAACCTTTATTTTTTTGAACGGAAAGACGATTCTGCATATAGTGGTGTAAGAAAGTGGCATATCGAAAAGGGAAACTCCGAGATATTTGACTTTAAAGCCATTACCAAATTATCTGAGATGTTTTACGAATACCGTATTTTCAACAACACATTGTTGAAAATACTTATATAAATATTTCGGGCTTTCATTAATTATTTAATACAAAACAAAAACTTTTTTTTTTTTTTCTTATTTTTTACCTAACGCTCTGATTCTTCGATCCTACTTAAATACTCCAATCCCAATTTTCAATTTTTCGAAAATTGATTTCGAAATCCCTTCGACTGATTTTAGCATAAACGACATTTCAATCATGCCAGGCACTAAGAAACCTGCAGCACTTAAAATATCAGGGTTTTTTAGGGGGATTTTAGGTTGAAAAGTTTCAGTTAATATCCTTAGTCAATCCATTATTTGCAAAGGTATACCAAGTTATGCAAATATCCCTAATTATGTAATTTTTTCCTCCTACCTTCTTCAATCAACAATTTCGTTTCGAAAAAGCTTTTTTTTTAGAAAAAAAAATCACTACTACTTGTAAAGGACACTTTGCAGTTTTCTAAAAGCTAACTGCACCTAAAAATTTGTTGTTTTTTTATATCCTTTAATTTCTGAACATAGTGCAAAATGATTACAGGATAGTCACCCAAATCACCCATTCAAATCACCCTCCCCCAAGTAAATCTCTAGATCTGGCTCCTCTACATTTACTTTTATTGCGGTCATTTAAAAAGCAAACTCTATTTGAACAAATTAACCAGATTTGAGTGATTACATGAATGTTCAACACGAATTTGAGTAGCGAATTAGCTATTAGCAAAAAGTACAAGGCTACATTGAGATTTTAATGTAAACTATTGTTATTATTTACTGAGGCTAATTTATTATTTATTTATATCGTTTTCAGTTTACTATTTTTGTTTGTTCTTGTGTTCTTGCTATTGTAAATGTTAATCACAGTTACATGTGGACAAAAATGAAGAAAAAACGTTTGTTTTACTGTTACTACGAAAAAAGGTGTTTCAATTATACTGAAAAATATCGGACCACAAAAAATGCTTAGCTATCTGTAATACATTCATAATATCCTTTCTAAGAAAATAAAAACAGTCAACAAAAAAGGCACACCCATGCGGCAGAAAATTAATGGAAATACTGCTCATGGGTTTTATTGCATCGTTGCCTATAAAAAATTTATTATTCGACAAATTTGACAAATTACAGAAATAAAATTTCACCTTCGACGAAATCTAAAAGATTACGAGCCTACCGAGTTATGGTCAATTTCGTAGGCAACGCGGTAACGAAATTAATTTTATAAAAAATCGTATCATGCCGAAACATGACAGCTAAATACCGCTAAAGTGATAATAATCGGCCAGATCTACGATCAAATGACATGTAAAGGACACTGAAAAAATTGTTAAACTTACGAGATACATAATTGATTAGAGGCTTTTTTTCCTAACTATCTAATTAAACTTTAAAATGGGTGGGTTACGCCTAATTATTTACATAATGCGGCGCGGATAGAATAAGAACAACGTTCTTAAATTTGTTAGCGTACATTTTTTTACGCAACAAAACACAGATCGCTACTGATATGTCTGTGAAACTAAAAACGAGGCAAACCACTTAAAAACATCTAAAGAACGCGAAAAAAATAAAAAAAAGTACATGGAATGATAAAAAATATAATATAATTGAATTTATTAACACGACATTCCACAAAATGATTAATAAAGAATTTTAACCAATTTCTTATGCTCAGGGTGTTTCAATTTAACAAGTTAAATCGTATAATAAACTGGAAAGTTACTACTTATATGCTGGAGCTCAAAAAAATGCAACAGTATACAGGGTGTTTTTTCGAAGTTTTGTATGGGGACTTCGAAAATTAGCGGAATTGGACAGACGGTTAAATAGGAAAAGATTGTCAGTTTCATGAGACCAGTTTGAGCACTCTTTTTATTTTCTAAAAAAATTATAGCTAGATATTTCGAAAAAATCAACTTTCTATGATTTCGATGAAATTTCTATGAAATCGAAACATGTTTGATGCGTAACACTTCCGGATCCTATCAGTGCCGAGTCCGTACCGTACAGTATCAGTTCCTTATATAAATGCGTTTATGTATTTTAAACACGGAAAGTTTATCGACACGCGCATATGACATACTGCTTGAAACCACATGGAACCATATTCTTTTTCTCGAAACTGATATCGCACGCACCACGCGCACGATCTAAAAGACCTAACTTTGTAGCAGGATCAGAAGAAAGATGATTGTTGAATTTTAAAGATATAATTTAAATATATGGATAAATATTATTTTTTATTAAAAATGGAAATTGTAAGAAATTCCAGTTCCAGAGTCTGCATTCTGGAACTAATAGAAGATGTGACATTGCGAAGACACTAAACCTTCATTCATCATTCATCATTCATCAGCAAGATCAATATCTCGATAGATGGGTTCCTTGTGAACTCAAAGAAATTCATCTCACCAGTCGCATCAATATCGCCGATACTCACCTCAAGACCAACAAAATCGATCGTTTTTGAAGCGCCTGGTAACAGGCGATGAAAACTGGATTGTTTACAACAATATTCGACGTATTTCAAGCTCCTACCACCGACGCAGACAATCGATTCCGATGTGTACTGTCGCCAACTGGATGATTTGAATACATCTCTTGCGACAAAGGCGTAGTGTTCCACCACGACAACGGGAGACCCCATACAAGTTTGGTGACTCGCCAAAAGTTCCTGCAGCTTAGATGGGAAGTCTTGCCTCATTCTCCTTACTCACAGGACCTTGCCCCATCAGATTACCATTTGTTTCCTCCCTTGCAGAAAGACTTGAAAGATAGATCGTTCGATTCTGATGAGGCCATCAAAGAGCATCTCACCCAGTTCTTCGCTGGAAAAGAGTGGTCCTTCTATGAGCGCGGAATCTTGCAGCTCCCAGAAGATGGCAAAAGACCATCGATCAAAATGGGCAATACATCATTGATTGAACTTTGTTCTATTACTAATAACTGAGACTGAAAATCACTCAAAAAATGCGTCATGACTTTTCCGACAACCTATCAATAAAAACGACTACGAACATGGCAAACAAAACAAACAACTCGAAAGCTGTGTAAAATCATAAACCGCGCACAGTTTGCACAGGGACAAATCACCTGCGTCGTTCGCGTCAACCCGAATCAAGTCGGCGATAATTAACTTATCGGACGCACCTCGTAACACGTTGTAACGTTAGAGCAGGGCGTTAATTTATATTGACAGTCGATGTTCAGTGATTTCATTTTACGGCCCCTCAAAACCGATGCGGAGCGACTACGGGAAATCAATGACTTGCCATTATGGTTTTAGATATATAAGGTTTCAAACGGAACTACGGCCAGGGGGGGATCACGTGACCGTCGATCCCTCCTGTCTCCCCGGCGCGCGCCCCCGTCGCTGTGACAGGTGAGATCGGAATACCGGCAAGAGATTTACTTACACACCGTCTGAACCGTCGACCATACTCGACCTGCGGCCCGTCGAGCTTTTATGCGTTGTCCGAAATACTCGTTCGTTATCGAGTAGGCCTCGAAATAAAGGTCTGGGTACGCAGAGGTTTCGAGGTTTAGTTTTAAATTCGCCCGCGAATGAAATACAATAGTACAAAAAAAAGATAAAATGAACAACGAGAGGTCGGTATGAAAGAAGATTGTGAACTTGAAAGTATACTGGGCAAACAAAAAGATCAATTTCGACTTTATTGAAGGAACATACTAGTCCAGGAGTCCACGTCCTTATTAACCATTATGTGCACAGAAAATACATCATAATTAGGGTCTGGATATGTGTGCTGCAACGCAAGGCTCGGCACTATACAACTCTATGGTAATTAAAGTATAAACTGTATTTTTTAAGCGCCTTGTACACCTGTATACGCGTGTATTTCTTTCCCGTACTACATACGGCATTGACCCCTTCCCAAAAACGCTCCAGAGCCCGCGTATGCGCAGTAGTACGCCATCCCCATTCCCGTCGCCGCGGGAACGCCGGATACTCTTATGGAGTTTTACACGCGGGCACGCCGAACATTCCGAAGCCTTATCATGATATATTGTTGACAGTTCAAATCAACATAGAAATGGCGAAAGAATTGTATAAAAAAAACAACAAGCAGAGATGGGGACGTCAACACTGTCATGTCGACAAATGTATTTTCGACGCGACGATTTTGATGTCAACAATTTTTATCGGGAATGTAAACAATGTCAACAATGTTAACAATATAGTAAACTGCTTAAAAATATTTCCAGAACTTATTCAAACGAACAAAGTGCTAATTCTTGTTACCTATCCACCTAATGCAATCAATTAACTATACAAAATCCAAAAGTATTCTCGTCAGCCATTTTGGGTCCAGCTTTCATTGTCGGCCTCTAGTTACAATGCATGTAGTGTCCTTAACAAATTAACATTAGGTATTCATTTTTCCAATTGAGGAGCTTGCTGCAAGAACAAGGCAGCTCCATTTTCAACGCGTGACGAGGTTAGCTGCTTATGATTTCGATAAAAATTTTAGGCGTTATTTAACGCAGATTCCACACATCTCAGTGCATGGAGTATACATCCTGACAGATGCTGAGCTGCGTCGAATTTGCGTTAAATAACATCTAATATTTTTATCGAAATTATAAGCAGCTAACCTCGTCACGCGTTGAAAATGGAGCTGCCTTGTTCTTGCAGCAAGCTCCTCAATTGTGAAAACGCGTGGACAATGTAATACTTCATTATAAAAGGCTTCTTCACGTGTAGAGTTTGTATAAAAGGTAATACCAAAATATTTTGTTAAAAACTTGTAAATAGACATGTAATATAGACATCCAAAAAAAACGTCATCAACTCTGGCTGTGAACGAGAGAGATGGAAATAGCGGTCATGTCTAAGCTTTTCGGTTATGTCAAACTTTTGACAAGTGACTGTCACAATTTGTAAAATAAACAATGGCTGTCATATGATGTGACAGTCTTGACAAGTAAATAAGGTTATAAATTCGATTAAGAATAGAAATATGTCTTTTTTCTCGGCCAACTTTGATGATCTATATTTTAAGCAGTGAAAATACAGATTAACTTATTGAATTTACATTTTGTATAACAACGTTTTTTATGATAAATATCGTGTTTCATTTATTTATTGTTTATGGAAACATACTAGTATTTATTACATTTTCAAATCTTTATAAACATTTTACTGTTTACTTTTACAGTTGCAGTTTTTCAATTCTAACTTTTTTCAACATTAATTTGTGTGCATTTCAGTTTACAAGAAAGATGCCATATTGTACAACAGTAAAAATAATGTTTATTTCATAACTTTTGGCTGACAAAATGGCTCATGAGACTATATACCTATGTTTTTAGTGTTCTAGTAACAGTTGTTGAAAGAACATTTTCCGTGCATAAAGTACTGTTGATTGATTGCGTTGCAGTTTTACTATAGACACCTTAGAGAAGTACACTGTATGAAATGACTATGATAATGATAATGAATCGGCACCGGTTTGCCAATGAGTCATACCTTGTCAAATTCATCACCTGTTTTAAGTTTCTTTTTTTATTTGTACATTGTGTTCACCATTTTTATGTTCGTTCGAATAGTCATGAATATAACGTATTATTATGTATTTTCTGTGCACATAGTAGTTGGAAATAATAACGACCAAGACTCCGGTCCTGTTGGAGCCCGCGTCTTCCTGTTGGAAGTTCTACATATGTATAACTCGCTTAAAATACAGTAGAATAGGGAAGTTTATGTAGCCCAACATGCTTCCAACTGTTGAGAACTGCTGGGAAATTGGAATTCAAGTTCAAAATGGAAATCACTAGAATGAGAACAGGTGACTTTCAACACGACAATGTCCAACTTCATATGGTTAATGTTGCAAAAGCGACTGTCCAAGAGCTCGGAAGGGAGATTTTCTCACGTCCATCCTATCCTCCACAACTTACTCCATCAGACTTCCCGCTTCACTAAAATCTCTCGCCCACAAAAAATGGGGAAACCCCCCCCCCCAACACCCCTCCCCCCCCAACCCAACCCCCCCCCCCCACCCCACCCGCCCCCGCCCCCCTCCTTTCCCCCCCCCCACCACCCACCCCTATCCTTTTTTTTACAGGAAAAAAAAGATTGAGTATGACAGATATATAAATCGTTCTCTACGCTCGTCGGCTAGTCTGAAATACTGTTCGCGATAGACATACATATGGGCTCTAATCTGTACATATTTGGACGGTGATCTGTTATGTATTCATTGCGTACCTTGCTAATCCTGATATCGAGAACGATAAATAAGCTCGATGAAACTCCAACATATTAAAGTCGTGACTATGGGCGTCCACTGAAAAGGGGTTATAGAGCAACTAAATAGAACAGTTTATATTATTTGAAGAGGAATTGGAGAATTACAACAGAATTCAAATACGATATTTGGGGTCCGGAAAGTGTGCTACACAGCAGGCTCGGTACTATAAAAATCTAGTATAAACCGTATTTTCAAACCGAGTTTAAGATAATTGTATGTGTCGTGAGTGATGACTAATAAAGTTTAACTAATAAAAGTAACGAATAAACGTATGTACATACTAGGGCGATTTTTTTTCTATTTTTTAATTTTTCAGTCCCCACTTGAAATTTTGTTGAATAAGTCGAAGAAAAATCCCTGAAAGTTACAGCCCTTAATATTAATTTTAAGTACTTTCCCAAAGCGTGAACAGATTTTCCATTTAAAGTACACGTAAATCGATTTTTTTTTTCAAATTTCACTCCCAAAATTCTCTTTTTTTTTTTGCTGTTATCTCCGAAATTATTAATTTTACCAAAGAAATGTAAATGAAAAATTTGTTGGAAATTTAATTTACTACAAAAAAAGGTCCTATAGACCAAATTTCTGAGATTAATATTTCTTGAGACATTACTTTAATTTATGAGTAGTACAAAATGTTTACGGTTTATCGAAGGAAAAGTGAAATTATTGTCTACTACTCATAAGTTAAAGTCTAATATCTCAAGAAATATTAAACTCAGCAATTTGGTCTATAGGACCTTTTTTTGTAGTAAATTAAATTTCCAACAATTTTTTCATTTATATGTTTTTGATAAAATTAATAATTTCGGAGATAACAGCAATAAAAACGAAATTAACTTTAGCGACCCGTACCAACTCACCAGTACAAGTTACATTTTCGCTACAAGGGGCACTTTTGTAAAGTGTTTTATTGTGAGTAAATCGAGACCAAGACCAATGTAATAGCACAAAATGCGACTGAGATAGAAATTTGAAAAAAAAATCGATTTATGTGTATTTTAAATGGAAAATCTGTTCACGCTTTGGGAAAGTACTTAAAATTAATATTAAGGGCTGTAACTTTCAGGGATTGTTTTTTCGACATATTCAACAAAAGTTGACTGAAAAAATAAAAAATAAATGAAAAAAAATCACCCTAGTACATACGTATTTTGCACCGTGTGCGTATTTATTTTAAGAGTTCCTATATTGTATTTAAATATTATCTGCTTTTGTGTGGATTTCTGCAATAATGGCACAGTCGTTACCATTTGTGAATAGACTTAAAATGTTGATTGTAAATTACAATCGTCGATATTTTGCGATCGCCGAGAATGTAGAAGACATTTAGATTCGAATATCCATCAACAAAATATTACTGGAAACTATTAGAATTTAAGAGGAATTTTGGTTAGATTTGTGCAAAATGTTTTGCGCATGTAGCCTTTCGTGGAATATGGTCGACAATATTCACTTTAGACGTTTTTTGCCAAATATGGCAATAGCAATGGAAATTCGGATAGATTTTCCATTGTCATAGCCGTATATTGCGTAAAACATATTACAAAAGATATATCAACGTATCACAGGTAGTATCAAAGAAGATATACGCAATAAATTTCTGTGGCTGCCAGTGCTCGAAACAATAGATTTAAATGTGTACAAAGTATAGAAAATGTAGTAACACGTGCATTGTTCTCTGTAAATGTAAAATTTAATAATGTACTGATGTTATTGACAACAAACAACTGTGAGTGATACAAACAACTGTGCGAAATTCGTGAAAATAATGTGCGTGGTGTGTCGTCCTCTGTCCACGTGAACTATTTTGAATTTGAGCTTTAACTTCAGTAGATGTAGAACGATCATTTCCCTTCGACAACCATATGTACATACAAATCGCTCACGTTTAACGAGAAGAAATGCAGACTACTAGTTGTGGCAACGTACGCTCAAGCAATGATGAATGAAATAGTCGGTGTTTCTGAATGACATAAAGTGGCGTGGGTATACAGGGCCAAGAAATATGCGCTTAAACAATACGGTTTATACTTTAATTATCATAGATTTGTATAGGGCCGGCTCTGCGTGACAGCATACTTTTCCGGACCCTAGTACTGCCACTCAAGTTTTCATAAATTATCAATAACATGGATTAAATTAGGACGTCTTTTTAGGCGCCAGTAAGCTGTCTTCATGTAATCTGCCGCATCCGTCAGTTGCAGCAATACTTGGCGTTTATTTACTTCAAAATTCTCCTCGCCTCATAGTGACTGTAGACTGCTCGTCACACACTCACTAATTGTTTCTGCATTTGTGCTTTCCAACACACTTGAAGCTATCAAGCCCTTCCATGGCTTTTGGCTCATCCAGTCCCCCAACCACTACGTTGGTAGTTTAAATTTTGCCATGACCCATTATTGCATGTACCCATTATTGCATGTATTACATGTTATGGTATGAGTAAAATACTCAAATCGCGTCAGCGTCATAGGTAAAGCCAAAATGGTCGTAATGCGTTATGAGTAAACTATTGAGTAAATATTGAAGTTTTCTCAGTAGCCGAAGAGATGTGGTTTTCCTTTTGGGCCTTTGAAAGTACCCATAACGAGTGTGGGTGTTTATCAACGCCCAGTGGCCGAAATAATTACCTACAACGCATTGTGAGCATTTAAGCATACCCACAAGGCGTTATGGGTATATAATTCGGGCAATCGAGAATTCGATTGCATGTAACATATGCACTTGAAAATACGGTATGCATTTTATAATTGAGCCAAAACATTGCCACAGTGGTTTAATATCAAGGCAAAACTTTAGTAAACTGTTATTGGATCTTTTTGACGAAAATGACCGGGGGAATTTGGATTCTTAGCATGGAGGAATTGACATTCCTGAGTTGGTGTGATTTAGGATTCTTAAATTATTACTCTTTTGAACTGAGAATACTTCAACTGCTACCACCATCACAGTGAATTCTGTTATCAAAAATGTTTAAGCAACATATATCTGAAACATCCTTGATATGAAACGTATTTTTATTCGCCTCGTGCCAGTCGCAAGATCCGTTAAAACGTCAGACTTACGGCTGGAATAGCCGACACAAAAGCTTATTCTGGACGACATCTGCGTATAGGTGACACTCGCAGCGTCCAGCGGTGCGAAGACTGCACCGACGGGATCCAATATTACACCGCGCGTCCGTAATCTGATTTGGGTATGAGCCGTTAGATTGGAGAACGATATATCCTCGCCAACAAACGGCCGATGATAAAGCGCGGAAAGGAGCATTCAGCATCGCGTTTGATTAAATCGGGCTTCGGACGGACGCCGACTGAGGATAGTTCGACGAGCTGAAGATGAGAGGATTACAATTTCTTTTTATTACGTAGTCGTCAAGGCCTTGGACGGTAAGTGGACACCACTGACATTATGAAAAAATGTAGCCTTTTAAAAAACGTTAACGCTGTTATTATTGCCTTTTTTCTATTATGGTCTTGGAATAAACTAGACATATTAGAAAAAAAATATTGTTCGTTGAGGGATTAGAGCTAGTCAGATTAAAAAAAAATCTTTTTTTTTTATTCAGCATTTTCTTAAAGTACAGTATTTTGAAAATCTTGTGTCAAAATTTTAAGTTGATCTAATGAATACATTACCTATTATTATCCAATAGTAAACCCTCTTACCACTGACGGCAGATTTTTACATTTACATTTACATTTTTACATAAATTTAAAAAAAATCGATACTGAATTGACATTTTAAAGCCTCCATATCGGCACTAGGTGTGGCCCAGGAATATACGACTCTATGTAAATAATTATAAAAAAAAATGTATATGTACATATTATTATATTAATTAATAATAATAATAATAATAATAATAATAATAATAATAATAATAATACTGGCGAAATAATAATAATACTCACCCTATAATTACTCCGAAGAGTAACCCCTTAGGTCCTCTCAGGGACCTGTGCGGGAAGGAGTGGCTATTATTATTTGCCATGGCGCACTGGGAGCGACTTAAGATTATTTCGGTAACGCATTTGCTATACAGTTCTGAGGAAACCCAGAAAACTCAGAACATTACCAAATCTAAGGCATGTGCGGTTGGATTGGCATCTATGCATCCACACCTATACACTAGTGTATTAGTGGTTGCATATCAAGCCCTGACGGAGAAAGCGAGACAATTAAAAATCGCTACCCCGGCCGGGACTTGAACAACGCGCACAGAGGTATCGCGACTGGAAAGACGGCGCTTTAACCCACTCGGCTACCCGTGCCCGTTAAGTATGAAACTGTGAATGCGTTTTTCTCAAAACTACATACATATATATAATCCAAGAATGTGACCATTTTAAAAACCACTGGACGAATCAAAACGAATTTTTTGCAGCATATTCTAAGCATAAAAAATTGCGCCTCAATCAAAGGGATTTTTTTTTATCATCGGACTACCCCCCTTCCTCCTCGCCATTGTGCACAATACTATTATTGTCCACTACCCAAAATTTCAAGCAAAAATCTTCTTCTGTTCTCAAGATATTTGACAAACATTGATCCTTTTTTCTAACTGTAACACCCTGTTATACGAGGTGTATAAATTAAGTAATGACTCTATTTGTTTAATAGAATTACAATTCAGTATTGTCTTCTTCAAAATAACTTCCTTGGAAAGCCACACAGCGCTGGAGACAGTTCTTCCATTCCTCATAGCAGTGCTGGAACTCATATACTGGAATAGCCTTCAGCTGGTCGGTTAAAGACGTTTGAATGTTTTCTATAGTCCCAAAATGACGTCCCTTGAGGTGATTTTTCCATCTCGGGAAGAGAAAAAAGTCACAAAGACTCAAATCAGTTGAATAAGGAGGCTGAGGAGCCACAGGAATGTTTTTACTGTCTAAAAACTCGTGTGTCTAAAAATGATTGTGTGACAAGGCGCATTGTCGTGATGCAACATCCAGTTGTTCTTGATGTTTTGAACCTCTCTGTAAAAGTGAAAAGATGAAAGTTCCGTCGTTCTTCATTTATCTCTTCCTTTGAGAATGCCTTCAACCACCGAAAAATCTGGGCTCTTGAAAAAACCCCGTCTCCGTAGGCGTGTTGAAGTTTTGCAAAATTATCCGTTGCGCTGTGTCCAAGTCTGAAGCAAAACCTGATAGCACACCTTTGCTCAATATTAATGACATTCATTTTTAAAACGCACGAGAAAAAACCGGTTTACGAAACACAAACAAATAAGTCTAACAAGTTGAAATTTGTACTGAAGGTGCATTACACGTTAACCTAGCGCCCTTCCAAGTCCCGTCTCCGTAGTGTTACTAGATCGGGCGCTACGTTGACAGTCTCATTACTTAATTTCCATATCTCGTATCTCAGTAACAACGCACTTTCAGAGGTATGTAAATATTTTACATACATTTACATAAACATTTTTGTATGTAAACCTAAACATTTTGTATCCAATGGCTCGTACTATTTGTTTCCGAAATTACGGACTTTCGTCCTGGAACATCCGGTATATCATTATTATAACGAAGCACAAAAATATATAATTATTGTAGAAGAATTGAAACTCTTTATATGTAACAAGGAAGACGTTTTTAAGTAAAAATCCGAACCAAAATTCAGCAGCATTACAAAAAAAAATGGACATTGTGCCGATTTTATTTAACTGCAGAAATTATTCCACTTGTTTGCCACTATGCATACTAGTTCAATAAACCTTATTTCGTTAAGGTAGCGTACTCTTCATATTATTAATAAACAGATATATCATTAACGAACCACACACATCTATATACCACACTAGAGGGCGGTACTTGCATAGCCAGTCTCATTCTTCTAACAAGGCTCAAGGCTGGCACGGCCGCTTTCTGATGGTGAATGAATTATTTTCGCTCAATAATTTCTGAGCCGAAGGTGACATCCAGTGTGACCAAAATAATTGAATTGATATACATAATTTTACATAAAGTCGTTTTATATTCAAACAATCTATGAATTAGATGAGTAAGGTGATTTGAGGACTGAATACCGATTATACCAATTCATACATAAAAGCAAAACATAAATAATAAAAATAAAAGCATATACATAAAAGCAAAATAATTAACAAATAAAATCGGCACGATGTCCATTTTTTTTGTAATGCTGCTGAATTTTGGTTCGGATTTTTTACTTAAAAAACGTCTTCCTTGTTACATATAAAAAGTTTCAATTCTTCTACAATAATTATATATTACGAACTTCCTTAGATTAGAAAATAAACAGTACCTTATAACAATTCTACGTTATTAAATAAAAACAAATTAGTTTTGTAACGTTATAAAAATAATTGAGAAAATTTGCAATTTTATTATTTTACTTTCACTAGACAAATTACTTCTATCGTTAAGATTCATCTTCAAATAATAGTAGGCAATTATTGTTTATAGAAACGTATTCTCTTTCGAAACTTATAATTTATTTAGATGTAAAAGATAAATCAGCTTGTTACATCATTTGACAATATAAATGATAATAGCATTCTTGGCTTATTTTACGGAAAAATATCAAACGCCAAATAACAGTTACATAATAGACAGTTTAGCAGATGATTCTGCTAAATCTTTTAGTAGATTCAGTTTATCAATTTCCAACAACATTTCAAATTGTTTTCCAATTCAACATTTCAAAATTGACTGAAATAAGGATACCAAAACTTTACCCAGATTAATTATTTCTGACATTTTCATGATCATTACATACCAAAGCGTATTTACGAAAGAATGATATTTACATTTTGATATAATTGCTTTTCTTCATTGGAACACTCTAAGCTTATTTTCTTCTAACACAGATATCAGTAATTTTAATAAAAACTTTTAATAATATGCGTTAATTTTAAACTCAATGTACATCTGTAGTACTTGTACCAGCTTTACAAAAAATCCATGGTGGCTTTAATAAAAATTGCAGCTGTTTTTTCGTAGTCATAAATAAATGTTCTCTAAATATATCCTAGAATAATATACGTTGTAGCTCATTAAAAAAACCTATACTTCATTTTTTTATCATATTATATTATTATTTATATAAAGTACAATATTTTATACATTTTGAATGAGTTTAATGTCATAATCTGCTTTTCTACTAAGGTGGTAAATTTGGTGGTCTTTTTTACGAATCCTTGGTTTAAATCCAAGTCTTTCTGTGATAAATTTTAATGATTTAAAGATGCGAGAAAAAAACTTACTTAGAATTTCTTTCGAAATTACTGCACACAGAAATTTCTTGAAATAAAATTGTTATAAATAGTTTTTTTCAATAATTGAAAAAACCCACAGAAACAACAAAAAGGTATTTTTCTGGGTTTTCTTTATAATGAATGATACTAAGAAAGAAGAAATAATTATAATAATACCTACTAATTATTATACCAGACATAGAAAATAATTACAACATAAAACAATACTTTTATAGATGCCTCTTTACGTAATTTTATTTAATTACTCCAAGATTAGGTATTATTCAACGAAACTTTGAAGAACACTGGAGTCAGTGCCTTCAATGCCTATAAAACTGTACCCAAAACTTTGCGTTTTTCTCAAAACTGTATTTTTCAAAGCGGTGTCCCTTATATCTCGAGAATCGATCGATAGATTTTTATGAAATTTGGTACAGTGGCGTAAAAAACCTTTATTTCTTGACTGACGATCTCACTTTTTGAAAAAGTTAAAATTGTTTAAACAAATTACGATCAAAGGTGATAAATTTAGGTACATAAGTTTCGCGTCTTGCCAATCGATCTTTTAGAGCAGAATTCTCATAATTTGCGATCGTCAATCAACTGTATATGTTAGTAACTTCAAACAAAATACGTGTTCTCTGATTTCAGACGACTGGTTTTGACGGGAGAAGGGACACCGCTGAGCCTTTACCAAAAAACCTGGTTTGGTTTAGACGGATGTAGCTCCATCTAGATTTAGCGTTTTTTCAATTACTTGGGTGTAAAATGAAGGCAATAAAATTATCTTTAATTGAAAAAAAAACGCGTTTTATTATCTATTACCGTTCCTGAGAAAATGCGTTCCAAAGTTCGGCCTTATTTTTGAGCTTCTAAGTGGATGTAGCCACTTAATTTCAAAAAAATTAAACATTTCAAAAAATGTTTCCTACAAAAAACATTCATGCCGAAACAAGGTTTTTTTCTGATTTTCTAAACAACCTGTAGGATAGTCAGTGTGGTTTCGAATGGTGGGAATTTTCGGCACGATGTTTTTTTGTAGGAGAACATTGTTTGAAAATACTAATAGTTACGACTCTGTGGGCCTATTCCCAACTTTTTATACCACTATATACAATTACATTATTACAAAACGATATCTTTTTACTTATACACTAGATGAAACGTACATACAAAGCTTTTATTTTGAAATATCCATCCCATTTTTTAACACTTGTTTTCTTCTCTTCTTAATCACAGCAAATCACTTAGGTGAACCTGAAGATATAAAAAAAGACAAGTCCTAATCCCAAGAGCCGGACCTCCAGACCTACTGACGCCCTCCAAATCACCAAGGTGCGATTTATTTTTCAAAAACTTCCAACGCGTAAACGTACCCACCCAATTAAACATTCAAGGGCCTGACCCGGAAAAAGGGGGACCACTCCACGCGCACCACCTCAATTCATTCGCGCCGTTAAAAACACGGCTACTTACGTTTACCCTTGCGCCATTAGCGACTTACCCCTGACCCCTCTACATCCCCCGTCCAGCGTGCGCCATAAAAGATTCAACAGGCGGGCGCGGGCTTTTTTTGACGACGTGAACGAAAATTAGCCGAGGTCCTTATTCGACCGTACACGACCCTGTGGAGACACCAGTGACGGCCGGTAGGGAGTTTTCTTTGGAGGGATTCGGAGGGATTTGGAGGGATGAGGAACAACAAATGTAAGACTCAGAAGCCAATCAGTGTAAGTCGGTAAACGACAGTAACGAGATACATTGATAAATTAAGTCTTTTCAAAGTGTAATTTAGAAAAATATCGTTCATATAAGAATTATGAAGATTATTTTTATCAAAAGGTAATACAAAAATAAACTTATTATATAAAAAACCATTACTAGAATATTTACAACATAATAAATAGTTGTCGTAAAAGCTATGACTTACACTGATTGGCTTCTGAACCCTCCAAATATTAATAATATTTAATATAATAATATATTAAATATAATAATGCCAATAATAGCGAAACATATAGTGTTTCGCTGTCATAGGCACAGTAAAATTTATAAATGGCAATTTACCCGATATACGTTTCGTCATTGACATTGATGCTCTTCAGATACAACCATAGAAAGTCACACGAGGTTAAATCACAATATCCAGAAGAAAACTTGGTCTGTCTTCAAACTCACCATTCATTTTCAGAAGAAATCACTTTACCTCTCACATCTTTCATCCTACGGTTAATATTCATTCTTCTGGACTCATCATCCTACATTTAATACTGAGTTTTCAGGCACTGCCATAGAAAAATCACACGAGGTCAAATCACCAGATCTGGAAGTAAATGTGGTCTGTGTGTTCAAACCACCACACCACACTTTTAAAAAAATCACTTTACCTCTCGTCTGTTTCGATATACAGTGGACGCCGCTTATAAGACTCACTTTGGGACCAGCAAAAGTGAGTCTTATAAGCGGATGAACCTTATAAGCGAAGGGGAAAAAGATTTTAGAATGTATGTAATACACAAACTTTATTTTACCTGTGAATAGACATAATACAACACAATAACGTCTTATCTACTTATAAAAAAAAGGTAACTCTCCAAATACATACGTACAAACATATGTACATAATCAGTTCAAAGTTTAAGATAGTTTAAAGAAATTTTTTATTTTTGTTTGTTTTTTGTTACTTTCCATCATTTTGGTTATGTATTTTACATAAACTGAGTCTTATATCCGAAGTGGTAAGTCTTATAACCGAGTTTTTTTCAATGTATTCGGATACGTCCAGACTGTTTCTGGCGATTTTGAGTCTTATAGGCGACTGAACTTTATATCCGTGAGTCTTATAAGCGGCGTCCACTGTAATTGTAATTTGTGGAATTTTCTCCAAAGTTTCATATTCTGAGAATTATCGTAGGCCGAAAGATGGACCCCAGCCCCATAAAAAAAAACAACCTTACGGCGTCCTTATTGGTTGATGAACTATTGATAGAATCGTAATATAAGAAGTTTTTATGCTCTAAAAATTTCATTTGTGAATTGAAAGGTCTGATACCTAAAATAGAAAATAATCCACTGTTCTTGTTGATAAACAAGGACAAAAGTTACGGTTCCCCCGACCTACAACTTGGGTTAAAACTTTAGTGTAAATAGGATATATAGATTTAACGTTGGTTCTAAACCAACTGATAATGCCAACTTGACTGGTGTTCGTAGAAAAACATATTTAAGTTTGTATTTACCATTTTCAAAATTAATTTCTACTCAAAGACGTTTTTATGTTTTGATGAAATTAATTTCAATTTTCCATTATTGGTTGAAACTTTAAAATAACAACACTTTAGCTTCGACACATTGTTATGCTTCAAAGAAAACTCTCATAGTTACCGTCGAGAACGAAGGCCTCGACGCTTACAAATGACGTCACCACTCCGAGGTGAAACTATACAATGGCAATGCAATCAACGGGCGACACAAATAGTCAATAAGCAGTTCAGAATCTATTCAAAATATAAATTATATTATAATGAAGTATTATTACATACTGTACCTACAATATTGTCTCATATTTAGTCTAAATACATCAGCAAAATTACGTGTTTATCATTTTCTGTCCATAATCTAAAAATATTATTTGCATATTTAAACATTATATGCAAACGTGGAGTCAGTTAACAAAGAACTGCAGATGATGCAACAGTTCTTGGATGGAGCAGTATAAAAATATTAACATATATTAAATAATTACAATCATGTAGACTCTCAGTATGGGGTCTTAAGTCTTATTTTCGATAGGTGTATAATATATATAGGACTTTTATGGCCATACAAAAATGTTTCTACTTCTTTAACATGTTATTAATTACGATTGAATAGATAGCAGCAGCTCCAATACATTTTCAACACTAACACCTTTGTTTTATTACAGGGAAAATATTTTAAAATGTCAGAAACCATTGTAACTGTCATGAGAAACCGATTTTTCTTATAATTCGCTATCCTTTTTACTATTTATAATTGCATTCATAAAATTGCTTTGCTCGATAAGTTCTAATTTTGTGTCTCTACATATATAAGCCATTTTTAACATTTTTGAATAAATATTTTGGACAATTAGGAAACAACATGGGAATGAGTCACAAGCTAATTTGGGAATATTTCAATCTCCTTTATTTAGTAGAAGTACAGTACTCGCCAAACTATCAGAGTATGGCCACATTTTGAATCATGGGCGGTTGAATAAAATGTTTTCTTTAGGAAAATATAGTCTACAAAGCCTGTTATAGTTTGTTGGTTAAAAATCCTTGCGAGGGATTAAATTAGGAAATTTAGAGGCATGCAGTTTGGGTCAATCCCTATAGTTTCCTCGGAAACTAGTTAATTACCACAACAATTTAGTTAATCAAACACAATGCAAATAAATTATCAAATATTAGATAATGTTTTGATGCATTGAACAATTAAACCACAAAAACTTAAAAGAAAATAAAAGAACTGTTTCACGTAACACGTGCACAAGAACGCCCACGGGAAACTAATAAGACTGTCCCTCGCCGCTTTGATCCACTAGAACCTAGACCTCTGACTGCCTACGTCACAGAAAATTTCGTCGGAGCACTCAGGCCTTCATTTTCCACGGTAACGCGTTTTTTTTTAATCGGCTAGTTATTTATGGGTCTTTCATCGGCCTGCCCCCCGCCACAACTCCATCACTGGTACCGTACCAGACAAGAGTAGGTAGGCAAGCAGGCATACCTGCTCCTCCTCGACCCCAGCCCGGTACCTCGACACATTCATTAATATAAATTGAGCACTTCCGGGTAGGCTAATTAGGGACCGTAGGTATTGTGCGCGCATATATTGGCCGTATTAGGAGACGCGGTGGTGCATTGTCGGAGGGTAATAAAGCCATTATGCGTCCGGCGCTGCTGGTACGCTTGTGCGTGCGCGAGCTCTCTTGTTTTTATTTGTCGCCTGCAGCAGCGCTCTACCGATTGTTGTGGTGTAATTCGGAGTTTTGTCGGGGGAATTGCGGAGGTTCCCCGACGCGCTTCTGGGTGAGACGCGAAATCTGGAGAACCAGCAGATTTTTTCGCAAATCTTCATTGGTTTAATGCTCCGTTAACGAATAGCATAAAGTAACAAACATACTAGGGGCCATTCCTTAACCTTTAGAGGACGGGGAACCCAGTATACTGGCTTCCAAGACAAAAAAGTTATACATAACTACATATGGGATCTGGAAGTACTATAATGTCTTCAAAATCCATTCTGAAAATATGTTTTCACAAATATGTTTCATGTTATATTTCGAAAACTATTGGATGTAGGGATAGAATGTTATTCATATTCTTTCCTTTCTTTTCATTTTTTGTTGTTTTATTTTCCGAATCTTCTCGTTCATTTCTTTACCATTTCTGTTCTCATCCTCTTTTCTTTAATTAGTATTCTCCTGTAACGACTGCCTTTCTTTTCGCTATTACCTCTATTCCTAATTAAAGAAAATGAGACGTTAATTGCTTTCATTACCGCGATTTCACACAAGATACTGTTATTCGTTTATAGTTATAATCTGTTCCGCCTACAAATTTACACGGAACTGATGACATGGAACTGACGATTTTCTCTTCATTCATGAACACCGTAAATCCTCATATATTTTAACAAAAACTAGATACTAAAAATGAAATCAGTAATGCTTGATTTTTTTATGGGAGGATTAGGGAAATTTTAAATACCTGTAAACATCAATTTTACTTACCAATGAACTAACATTTCTTATATTCAACATAACATGTATATAAACACCAAGATTTAGAATAGACTAGAAAAGGGAAGCGATACATTTCACCTCTGGATGAAAAATAGCATAAACAAAGTGATACCTATATGACGGGTTCATCAGACATACCTGAAATTTTTAGACAAAAATTCCTCCTACCGTTGTAACCATCCTAATACTAGCTGAATTCAATATCCTTACATTGCCTATTGGGGTATTTTTGCATTTTACTTTTTTTAAACCATATGATTCTAATATATCTAGAAACAAAAGTAGTCGATAATAAAAAGTCACTATATTTTCCTTGTTCACTTGGTCGTTGCTGCAGCCCGACACTATACACTTTTTCATGCTTAGTCTTTAAAAAGGCATGGCCGGTGGACATGCTTTACTTAACACTAGTTTACAAATATTTGTCCATTACACTAAGCTTGGCTTAACGAAAAATTATGTAACAGCTCTTGACCAAAAAGGAACTGCGATTAAAAGTGCTTGCAAAATGTTTTTCTGGGGTTATCTGAAACCAAATGTAAAGAGGGATATTTGTTGGCCTTCAAATTAGAACGATTTAAAAGGATAAAAAATTTGAACAATGTCTATCTAAGGTTGAAAAGGCTGCATTTATATCTTTTAGAATGGTGCTCAAAGAATTATTGGAAAATAATAAAAAAAGAACTATAAACAAATTATTTCCAAACATTTGGTAAATTACCACAAAAGGAATGTTAGGTACATAAGTAATATGTATTTAAAAGTCCACTTTCCGGATTCATAACTGTATTTTTTTCCTGGTAATCTAGAAAGCATGACTGATGAGTGATGAACTTGTGATCGAACTTTTTGGACAATAAATTTGGATTTGGCGACCACAACAAATCCCATAATAAGGATAACCCATTTCGTCACTGGGAGAACAAATGTGTGAACTATATTGTAATTGATTTAAGTCAGTGCTACAAAAGTCAGATTATATTATTTATCTGATTAAGGTATTGCTGTGGCTGTGGAAAGCGTCTCCAAGTTATTGTTTTCACAAGAATCCAAATCCACTCCGAGACTCTCTGATAAAAACTCCTTCATTCGACAGAGAAACCCGTATGGGGATCAGTTTGACTTGTCATCTACTAATAAATAATAGTGTTTTATTTGTATTATTGGATAATCTCCGACGTTATATATTTTAGTCAGCATAACCTAACATAAGCCGTGACTAACGAAAAATAACACGCTCGACCCCTTCCCCGCCCACACATTCACAAACAATGCAAGCTAATACATCACCGAATTCGACGAGTTTCCATAGAAATCATCACGAAATAAATTTACGAATAATAAAATTGCATTATCCAAATATATGTCAAATACCCACCTTGTCAAGTAAATAACCCCACAATCAATCATACGCAAGCAGGTTGTTACGCTTCTATTCAACAAACGGGTGGAATTTAATCCGCGGCGGTGGTGGACTGTCATTTTTTCCTATACAGGGTGAACGCAAGGAGTGACACACCCATATATTTTTTCTAGTATACCGAGTGTCCCAGAATTGCGTTAACAAACGATATCTCCTTATACGAATACAAAAAAAAAAACTTGCAAATAGCTCGAGAAACTAACTATTAAAACCTTCAAAAAGCCACTTCCATGAATTTGCAGTTGACGCAGTTTTTTCTAGTACGATTTAATGATTTTTTTCTAATGAGTGACCTTCATTTTGAACAACGGTGTGCTATGCAACAGTCTGCCATGCAACAGGAACAAAAAGGACATCAGAGGAGAAAGGTATCTTGACGTTTTGGAATCGATTGAAAATTTTCCACATTTTATGTAATGTGTCATTACTGGTGATGAGATGTGGTGTTTGAGTACGACACGGAAACCAAGTGCCAAAGCATGCAATGGCACACTTCAAGCTCTCCAAGACCCAAAAAAGCAAGAATGAGCAAGTCGAAGATCAAATGCATGCTGATCTGCTTTTTTGATAGCCAGGGAATTGCCCACAAAGAGTTTGTGCCTCCAGGCCAAACAGTAAATCAACACTTTTCATGAAAAACTTCGAAACCATTCCAGTAAACGAGATTTCAGCCGGTAAAAACATTCCTGTGGCTTCTCAGCCTTCTTATTCTCCTGACTTCAGTCCTTGTGACGTTTTTCGCTTCCCGAGAATAGAAAACATTCAAATGTTTGTGACCGACCAGCTGATGGCTATTCCAGTATATAAGTTCCAGCACTGCTATCAGGAATGCAAGAACCGTCTCCAGCGCTGTGTGGTCTTTGTTATTTAATTAAGTAATTAATCAGTTTGTTAATCTTTGTTATGGTCTAAAATTATTTTGAAGAAGACAATACTGAATTGTTTTTTCTTTTCAAATAGCGGAGATACCGCCTGTTAATGGAATTTTAATTAGTCATTTTACTTGTTTTTTTAATTTTACCGGAACAGTTCGTGTTTTCTTTAACACAATTTCGCTACATATCCGAAAATTTATATGAACATAAAATCGTTTAAAATTGTATTGTCTATTTTGCTGTTTATGTCACAATAGCCGTGAAATAAATGATTAGATTATATATTTCGCAAATTACACCATCACATAATTGAAAAAACAATAAACTTATTAATCCTTTATATAAAAACAATGTGAATTCAAAAAGTTTCCAATTTTAAAACGGCTTTGCATTGTTGATTTGTTGATGAAAATATATTTTTTCTGTGACGGGAAAAACGTTTGTCATTTTATCCCTGTTGACAGGTAACAAAATATCACTTTTTATGAAATTACTTTTTCCCCGGGAAAAAAGTGAGTACTTTTTTCCCGGATATACACATAAGTAAAGGTTACATATTTAATTTTAGAATATTTTATTATACAAAAGTTACATTTCCGTTATATCAAAAGTACCTACAATTATTAAATATGCATTGCATGAGTGACTTAATATTATTCAAAATAACTACCAAACAACCACTAAGTTCACAATTTTTATGTAAATCAGATCACAGAATTAAATTGACATCAGATATTTGATTACTTTAAAGGTTTCCTTAGCAACGCAGGTCTAATTGTCGCTGTAAGTACAGCCTACCAGTTTAAAACTTCAAATTTCACATCGATAATTTTCTCACTTTAATATAGTGTAATAATATGTTTTTTCAATATTAAATCATCGTTTTTCCAAATTCAAAATGGCGGACAAAATTTTCAAAAAATAATGCATCAGGACCAAAGTTGGTTTACATAGGTTTTTGGGGTCGCTGATTACGAATCCGAAGTCAGATTTTCAAAATTCAAAATGGCGGACAAAATTTTGACAAGAAATAATATTTTATGAAAATAATTTAAAATAATAAAAAAGAAAAAACTATAATAATAAAAAAATAATTTTTACTGCAGCTCTTGTGTTTGTGACAGCACCAACACTTTTATATCTAACATGATACATGAGTCATTTAGTTTTTATAAACAGTTATTATAAATTTAACATCAATATATTTTATAATCATTTAATTAAATAAACATTTTAATGTGAACGGTTATAATATATAATAATTATAAATAAATAATAAAAAAAAATGATAGCCATAAGCGTTACCGAGAAACTGATTTTTCAGTGAAAAAAATATATAAGAAAGCATTTTTTCATGTTAATTGTTTATAACAAGTATTTAACTAAATTAATTATTGCCATTTTACGCCAAAATTTCATAAATCAGGTACCCAAGAGTCTAAAAAATACTTTTGTTCCTATAGATAGGGTAAAAGGTGGCAGAAATATAAAAAAAAAACGAGTAAAAAATAGGTGGGACATATACAGTAAGCAACGAAAGTCATCACACACCCACTTTTTAAAGTTTGCTTAAATTCTGATAATTTTTGTATTACAGCATTGATTATTTTTTGCTTTTGACAGGATTATAGCTTGTGATATTCTGCGTCTAATAAACCGAAGTTGAAGGCGATATGTCCATTGTGTGAAAAGATATCGCTAAAAAAGTAAAATTTCAATGTTTTCATAGAAACGTAAATAACTCCGAAAATAGTAACTCTTTTTTCGAAATTGTTAGACTCGTATTAAAGGGAGATCTTCAGTGTATCTATTTGACTAACTGAGTCAATTTGAAAAAAAATCCTGGACATGAAAAAAATCTAAAGTTGAACCAAAAAATATCACGAAAATTCAAAATTCTACCATCCTTAGTATCGTTTTCGTAAAAATCACTGTTCCTGAAATTTTAATAAAACACAGAGATCTAGAGGGATATTAATCCTAAATTTTTGTTGGAGTAATGTGTGGCGTACAGGGCTTTTTTTTAATTTTCGTGATATTTTTGGTTCAACTTGCTTTGATACATGCTTTGAAAACATCTTGTATAACATTACACGCACTAGCCGGATTTTGAGGTTGACAAAAATCCTGAGGGTACCCGATGTCCCACGGTCACCCTGTACGCAGGTGGCTCTAAATTTAATTATGAACCAATTTCGAATTTTAATATTCACCGTTTATGCCCGATTGATAGACCGCATTAAAAATTCCGTCCGGCAACTGTGACATTACTCATACGCAATGTTTACTCTGATATGATTTCGCGACCGGAATACAGAATCAACGTTGTACCATGACTGAATCCTGATTAAAATTATAAACGTTGTAATGCCCGACCGGTTAGAGGTTAGAGGTCGCGACTGTTTTGCTGAATAATGCAGAAACGCCTTCTTGATTTTTGTAGAAAGCCCGCGGAAAATCTCACGTGTGATGCACCATTTTTAACTAGACATACGCACGGCAAACATAATATGTACTGAATATGAGGCGTATTTATGTAGATGCAATGTGCAACATGTCCAAATGAACACAGTGAGAAAACCATGAAAAACGTATAGAGAGAAAATTCTTGAGATTACATGCTGATGAATTGGCATTCACATTGTAGGTGTTTTAGATAACATATCTTATAAGTTTGAAATATATTCAGACAACGGTTTTCGAGAAAAATTTTAAAAAAAATCGGACATGTCGCACTTTGCATGCATAAAGTATATTTTTTTATTTATAGAAAAAGAAAAATATATACATTCGGTATGAAATTATGAAATTATCCTCTAGTATTAATGAAAAATAAGTAATTAAACAATAATTGTGACTTCAAAACCCTAAACTTTCTCCAACTTCACCAGCAACTTGACTTTCCTCATCCTCTGGAGCTTCTGAAGACGTGTTTAATATCATTATTTTCAAATAAATTTGTAAAATAGCTTAATGCTTCTTCTTTACCCCAATCAGAACCATAATGTGAAGCTAGAAGCTAGTGAATTTGAAATACTAATATTTTGTCTATTTTTAAAGGAATTCCTAGTCCTAATTCTTGGGCATCATTAGCTTTAATTGTTTTTCCTTTTTACAAATCCCTTTACCTTCTCAACATCAGTGCCATAAAATGGTTATCATCTCACTGGATCTAGCTTTATTCCCAGGACATTGTTTAATTACCTCATTCATCGAGTCAACTTCCACAATTATTATTATTAACTGTAGTATACTCATCACTGATTTAACTACGAACACAATTAACAACAGTAGCGGTCAAAGAGAAGACGTTAACTGTGTGTTTATTCAAATCATGCCTATACACGCGAGTGATCATGTGATCTACAATGTGTCAGCTCATTGGCTCTGGTAGACATGTCGCACTTTGCATGTGATTTGTACCTGGAGATGTCGCACTATGAATTTCAAGGCACTATTTAAAAGCGGATCACTACGTTATATGTCGTAGTTTGTATCTCAAATACTTGCAAAAAGATGCAAACTCATAAAGTCTTCAAATATTACATAAAACCTTGTTTTCCTAAAATTTGTGACATGTCGCATTTTGCATCTATACGCCTCATATATGGTATAGTATTTTAGTAGTAGACTATACCAAGCCTAGAACATTACGTAGTCTTGAATGGTGTTGTTTGAAACTCCTCCTCCTCCTACCATACTGTTATTTGAAACCAAAACAAAATCCTATGGGTTTTAACGTACATAGAAACCTGCTGTACTAAAAATTACTGTCCAGAAAACTATTTTAATGACTAGAAATGATAATAAAACTTTTCTGAAATATGGTCATTTGCAACACACAAGTTTTTGAAATTTCTTTGCTTGGGTGCTTTAATTTATTTTTTTATAGTCATAATAATCATAACTTTTATTACAATATTTTAGTTCAATGGGTGCCTACATACATAAGATAAGATTACTCAAATGATATTGTTTTGGTTTCAGAACTACAGCTTGGAGATATGAGTGATCACCATTCAAGGTTACGTAATGTTCCAGGCCTGGTATCAACTCAAGTCTGCGACTAAAATACTAAAGCTTTTTTAAAATATCACAAGTAAAACTGTTTTTCGAAGTTCTGTTAGTTTAGGTACGTTTTGGCCTTCGATTTCCACACTTCACTCAAAAACGCTACAATTTTATATAATTTACACTGGTCTGTTCCCTTAAGTTACAAAAAAGTGATTCCACCTACTTACAACGAATTTTGAAGGGGTCCTTAGAGACCCTCATCCTTTCATGGTATTTGAAGCACAACTTTTATTTATCGAAATTGAACTTATAATTGACAGATCATTTAATGTAAATTTTACGTTTACAACTACTGCTCAAGAGCCAGACTAAATGAACAACAAATCATATGTTTATAAAATTTTAAATTGATTATCAATGATTAGAACTATAACAAATGTGTTATAGTGTTTGAAAAAATAGTGTTTGAAAAAAGATAAATGCATACAAGTATTTTGCCTGGGGCGTCAAAAAATCTTCAGC
This sequence comes from Aromia moschata, assembly GCA_029963805.1. Taxonomy (NCBI): domain Eukaryota; kingdom Metazoa; phylum Arthropoda; class Insecta; order Coleoptera; family Cerambycidae; genus Aromia; species Aromia moschata. The sequence goes on from JAPWTK010000017.1 coordinate 4,635,983, forward strand.
CGACCCTGGTTACGACTTCACGAATGCAATAAACATACACAACCGTAACATTTATTTAAATATATGTCTATTCTTTGAGATTCTTTTGTTTCTGCGTCTAAGTATACTGTCCTGTAAAAGCATCTCATCGCGTGATGCTCCGTCTACACCACTTATTACCTGTTTCTTAACGTTATCTAATTTATTATGGTATAGTTCTGGATTCATTAAGCGTAAAAAATGAATTTCCCATCAATTAACAACGTACATTGCACCTCAGATATGCGCCAAGAAAGATAAGGGTCATGCACTTAAATTCTTCCGAGACATGACAAAAGCAAAGTATAATTATTTATTGTAAAAAGGAAAAATTATTTTATTAAATAGTCGGTTAAAGCAAATCAATGTTGTTGGACATTGAGAGTCAAGTGAGAGATGACGACTACTCCGACGGTTATATACGTGCGGGTTCGAATCCCGTGTGTGGCTCCCGTTACAAGAATTGCTTATGCATACTATTTATTAATGTATACTCTCGAAAGTAATTGTTTTCCTTCATTTTTATATACGGGTTCATGAAAATTCATGAAAAATCGCTAACAAGTTCGTTTTAAAAGCAACGTACAACGTACACGAATATAAATCAAATTCATTATTTCCATGTAAGCAAAATCATCTCCTATTTGTACAAAACGACGAATAAATAAATTAAACTCGAGTAATATATACACCAGGTGAATAAGAAATAAACCGACACACAGAATAGAAAAATAAATGATTTAATGCAACTTACCTCTACACCAAGTTGCAATTGAGTTACATTTAATCATCATATTTTGAGTTGATTACACGCCCCTGCTTTGTGTCGGTTTATTTCTGAATCAGCCTGTATATTTTCATGTTATTAAAGATTTTAGATTTTTCAAAAGTTAATACTAAAACTCATGGGAAATCGTATCTCATGCCTCGTTTAATTTTAATATCAAACACGATAGACTGGAATAATGAATAACGTAAACAATACATTCCGACTGAAATTGTTTACGATTTTTCACCCGCTTTTATGAACAAGTTACATTGCTTATAAGATAGCGCTGTTGAGGTTATCTTCTAAGGACTCCATATAAATTTCAAAGACGACTCTACTTGAGATAACCCCGAGAAGATGGGGCCACTCAAACATAACTTATAAAATAATTACTCGGAAAATCGGTGGCGTTTATCAAGTTGAGATTCATAATTGTTTTCTGTAATTATTTTGATGACATGCATGACAGGTCATGATTTAAATAACATATTTTTAAAAAATGGTAGGAGTGTTATATGTTTTCCTTTCGTATGTATTTTCTTTCTTTAATACCAGAAAAGTTGATAAAAAGACCTTTGGAAGAGGGAGACCTTTTTATTTCTTTTATTATAAAATAATATTTCTTTACTCTCATATTGAAAGTATTTTTTTCTTGAAAGTTAGTTTATCGATTCCTACAGTATTTATATAACGATAAAAAAAATCAAATGCAATAACTTTAATACTGGTATATTGCTGCAAGAGAAATCGTTGATGAAATTTCAGATACCTA